>JAMLFY010000001.1:36540445-36792076 GCA_030441495.1 Dalbergia oliveri | reverse complement strand
CTGTTTATATATCATTTTTTGGGTCTTCATGAAGAGATAAATAAAGAAAGAAAGAAAAATTAACTATATGTTGTTCTGATGGATCTCTTTTCCCTTTTCTGACAAGCAATTAATTTGTTTAATGCACATATGACAAGTTGTGTGCCACCTCATATGACAAGCTGAGCTCATTAATGCACAAAGTCTCTTGAGTCTCGGGATAAAAGGTAGTGCATTATTTTCTAAGGACATCCTAGATCCTCCCACTTCCATATCTCTTGGGTTTAAACCTAGACTCTTGACAAAACTTACACTCATCAACAAAATATCATTTTTATAATAAAGCATGCAACCTTTCGAAAGCAGTAGTCAATCTTTATTTCCTTCAATCAAAGTTTAGAAACTAATTTTTTAACTTGATAAACATCTTTGGAATTACGTTAGGATTCAAGACTTAGCTCACTTATCAGTGTAGTCCACTAATCAAAAGAACTTTAGCTTTGGTTCCTTTCAGACTTAATGCTAAACATTAGAACTGATAATGACAAATTGGAGTGCACACAATCCTCCAATAAAGGTTGATTGGTAGCCTCTGCAGACTATAAAACCTAGCGGTATCTTGGTTGGGCTCCTTGAGTGAAGGCTGCGAATAATTAGCTACAAATTCAAGACTCAGCGCATCAAAAACCATTTCTTGATGTCTAACAGATTATCCTCCTACGAGCACATTACCTACGTCGTGCTAAGCTACATGGATCCCACCCAGAACTGCTTATTGTTTGAAATATACCCACATGATTCCATGCATTAACTCCTTCCCATGTTTGATGCAAATCCAATAGTTTGGCATGAATCCATATTTGTACAAATGAACTTTTATCGTATTATCATCTAAATACTTCCTATATTTTTATTACATGGACACTTAACTTTTTCTCATTAATGAACTATTGTGTTTGACATGTTATCCTTATAAATTCTTCAACAACACTATAAAATTCTGATTTAATCCCCTTATTAATATGCAATCTATTGTCTTTCATGACCGGTTTGAAGGTAACATTGAGCATGTGATTAACCCTAGACCCTAAAATTTTTTAAAGACGTCAAATTATTACTTTCAAATAAAAATTCAATTGCTATTTAAATTTTTAGTACAACTATTCTAATCTTATTTTCTTAACAAAAATTATGACAAAATTTCGACAGCATCTCCACTAAAATTAGGAGCTTATTTATTTATTATATTTTCAAGTGCAACCATAGACATGGAAATTTACAAAGCGTTCTTGTTTGATATATGAATATTTATTATTTTTTAAATATAGATGAGGTTCCTATTTTTTAAAGTCATAATATATAATCAAAATGTTTAAAAAATATATTGTTCAAGATGTAATGAAGACATCAAAGATTGTGAAGGTTGCAATAGTGACATTGAAAGGCCTATACCACCTAAGAATTATGTACATTTGTTTTAAGGTGCCTGCAACTTTCAAGAAATGTACATAATTCTAAGGTGTTGTAGGCCTTTCAAGTGTTATCATTGCCAACTTCACAATCTTAGTTTGTGTCTTCATTACATCTTGAATAATCTATTTCTAAAAGACTCTGATTATACACTTTGACTTTAAAATAGGAACCTCCTTTATATTTAAAAAATAACATATATTCATGTCTCAAATAAGAATGCTATGTAAACTTCTTTCAAGTCATATATTTCGATACAACCATAAACATACAACTTTTTAACGATGTCACTTTCAAGCACATTCAATTAATCCTTAAGCTTTTTTTCCCAAAAAAATTAACAAAATTTTGAGAGCATATCCCCTTAAATTAGAGCTTCCGTCATTAGATATTTCAATCAATTCAATAACAATAGATATTATTAAAGATCAACAATAGAATAGACAAAATCATAGCCAGTTACAACTTAATAATTGCGCATCCCTTATAACTCCATAACATGCATCCTGGAATCTCTACAAACACAAAGAATCCTCCAGCAAATAATGCAAACAAGTTAGAGAATGACCTCTATGCCCTTCCCTCTAATCATGCAATCCTCATTTTCTACAACTCTATCCTAGAAAACATAAGTTTTTATCCTACATACATATTAAATAATATAAATAACAAGGACTTTGTTAACATGAAAAAAAAAGAATCCGAAAGCTCAGCTCTCTTAACTGGAAACAAATCCAATCCAATATGAACAAATATTTAATTTCACACAATTGTAAACATTTGTATTTACAAATGATAAAACTAGATAAGGAAAAAGATGAACAACTACTTCTTGATGTAGCATCTGACGTCAAAAACTCGGTGGCAGAGTTAAACACAACACCTACATTAACAAAATAATAACAATAATTACTCTTCAATGCATTAAGAAACAAACCATAATCATACACAAATGAAGACAGAAAAACTAAGCAAAATAAAAAAAAAACTAAATCGATTAAAATGCACACAACTTGCCTAGATCGTAATGGCGGGTTTCATTTCACAAATGGAGCTCCTATGGTGGCGAAAGAGCAGCCAAGAGCGGGTGGCGGCATGGAGGGAGAGAGAGTGAAGAGAAAGAGAGAGAGAGAGAGAGAGAGTGAGTGAAGAGAGAAATGAGGAAGAAGACACGAGGGTGTAACATATTCTAGGTTATTGACGGGTTGCCTGTTGTTAAAGTGTGAGTAATGCTTTAAGTGAACGTGCATTTCATATCTCACTTATTCACGATGGGTAAGTGGGAATTCAAAAGTTGGGCCCCAACGTCCATGTTTTTCAAAAGGCCGTCGGTAAACCTATCGGTAAATTTGAAAAACAAATTTTCCATCAATACACCAATCGATAACTTAAATTAAAAATAAATAAAAAATTCGTCGGTTAACTTTCGGTAACTTAATTAAAAAATAAATAAAAATTAAATAAAATTGAACGTTTGTAATGCCCATCGGTAATTAACTAAAAAAAGTATATAAATAAAAGAAACCAGGCTGTTGGTAAACCTATCGGTAAATATCTCGTACCACGTGACACACGTGCAATTGCGACGGGCATTTAATCCTTATTTTACCAATCTATAAATCCGAGGTATACCATCGAAAATCATGCGCTCCATATGGCGCATAGTGGTGTCATAATTACCGACACATTTACGATGGGCTATTGGGAAAATTGATCATCACAAGTCGAATAATGCAATACGATGGGTACGTACCTATCGGTAATTTTCGCCAATTTATTCCGTGATTTTCTAGTAGTGTTTTTTGCAATACCGCTTTGTTGTTTTAATGATTTTTTTTCGTGGTATTAACTTTCTTACAATTGTTTGTTAGATGTTAGGTTGCTAGAGCTGGAATGTCCAAGCCCAAGGATTATCAATGAGAGGGAAGGTGTCTAAGATAGTTGTCATTGAGCTCACAGATTGGAAGTATGAGTTCAAGATTTGTTACATATTCTTTCTTCTGTATTTTATTGTCTATTTTTTTTCAATTATTCTTATTTGTTGCTCTTCATTTTTGTAGTGTGAAGGCTGATTATGTGTTGTTTGGTGAATATATTAACTAGACTTGGAATTGCCTATGATTGTGTTGCAATTTGTTAAGGTTAAGACTTTGGAGGTATATATCTCCTTATTATTTCTTTTATTGCTTATATTGGTTGCAGAATGGGTGTGATGGTCACAACTATTTACTTGGCTTATTAATTAGTTTACAAAACGTCATGTTTGCCACAAAACTTCTTTTCAACCCTGATATTGAAGAAGTTCTTTCTTTTAAGAAAAGGGATGTATTGCTATTTTAATGCATTTTTAGGGTTATATTCAAATATGATTTTATCTATTAATTTATTTTTATTTTTACTGCCTGTGTATTTAGCATTTCTTTGTATGGCCTTTCTTCTTATTGAGTCTCAACATTTACTCAAGCCACCTTGTTAGTATAAAGGATGAAGTTATGATGGTTACTCCATGTTCTTCAGATAAGTAGTGACGACTAACAAAGAGGTTAAGTTTTCCTATTCATTTTAGTTTGTAATAGAAAACATGCTTCTTTTTGTCATTTGTATTGGTTCTTTTTTTCTAACCATTAGAGTGGTTATTTCATTATAATGAGGACTATAAAGTTTGTTGTGGAGGAAGGTGCTTGGTGGTATGGTGCATGTGTAGTAAGGAGGCACTGGAAATAAAACTCTCTTAATTATTTATTGAATAACTTTTACACTTTATACACTAGAGCACACTCTGAGCTCTCCACTCAAGCACTCACTAATGCTTCTCACAAACACTTGCTTTCTTGAGCACTTGCTCAGTCTTCACTAGCACTCAATTCTTAAAGCACGCATTACACAAGCACACAAGGCATATTTATAGCCTTGCAATGTGGATGACTTACAAGAGCTAGAAGGTTCTAGCTTAGATAGTTTCTAGACATTTCTTTCAATTTCTTTTACTTCTTGATTTCTTAGTCTAGTGTAGATAAATCTAGTATCTTCTAATCTAGATGCTTAGCTTCACATTCTTGAAGCTTCTAGTGTTTTCCTCTAATATCAAGGATTCCAAAATCCAATAGTAAATTCTTCATAAGTGTAGAAACTTCTAGATCTAGTATTGATGTTTTTCATTTCTCCCCTTTAACACTAGATCTTCTTTGTATGTTATAGACTTCTCTTTTTCCATAACATCCAAGTATTTGCATACTTCGGATTGGGCTTCTTTTCTCTAGTGGAATCTCCTAAGTGTTGGTTGTTCCATGATTTCTTCATGTTGAACTTCTTCTTGTTGCCTTTGATGCACTCCTATTTTTCCAAGGGCTCTTTGTGTTCTCCACTTTATTGGGACTTGGAGACCATTCTTCTACGTTCTCCTTGCTTTGCTTCCCATCTTTCTGTCATGCCTTCAATATTTTAGAGTTTGGTAAAATTACCTGTTGTGGCGACCACCAAGAAGAGGTTTCATCAAACACTATATTTCTTGATTTGTAACATTTGCTATTTGGATCACAAGCATCTCCATCCTTTCCTCTAACTATCGTATCCCACAAAGATGCATGAATTGCCTTTTTATCCATCTTGCTCCTCATGTGATTCTAAACAAAGACATAGCATCAGCCAAATACTTAAGAAATGACTCACCGTGGGTTTAAGCTTCCATAGCTTCTCGAATGGTGAAACAAACCTTAGCTTGGCTTGTGGAAGTCGGTTGATCACATGCCTCCAAGTCTTCATACACTTAGACCAGAATTATTGCTTGGGACATTTTTGGCATGCAACATGCTTTGACAAATCTCTGCTAGATGACGATTCTTTCTTTCCACCATGTCATTTTGTTGAGTGTTGGATATGTTATTTGTCTTTGTATCTTACACTCATTCAAGAACTCATAGAATTCTTTTGATGTGTACTCTCCCTCGTTCTGTGCGAATGCATTTAATCTTCTTTCCAACATTGCTTTCAACATTTTCTTTAAACTCTTTGAATTTTGCTAATGTCTAAGAATTTTCCTTTATAAAATATACCCGTACGTACCTTGAGTAGTCATCTATGAAGATCACCATAAAACGATCTACTAGCTGATTGAAGGTTGTTAGACTGGCCAAGTACATACAAAGTGAAACAAGCTCCAATGGCTCTTTGGCTTGAAACTTTGAACTTTCGTCCAAAGTTGATGAGTCTTACCATATTGACATCCAGCACATATGACGTCTTCTCGCACTTCCAATTGAGGGAGACCTTTGAGCATTGTCTTCTTCATCATCACCTTCAACTTGTGATAACTTACATGCCCAAGGCGTTCGTGCCACAATCTACTTGTCTATTCTTTCAAGTCTTATCTACGTAAGCATATTCTCCAGACATTATGTAGATTGACTCTAAATGTTGTCCCTTAATATCCAGGTGTCCCAATAATTTTCATTTTGTCATATATCTTAATATCCTTTGGGCCAAATACCACATATTCCCTTGACTTTGTTATTTGTGATCCTGAAAGTAAATTTTTTTCATTCCAGGTACGTAATAAACATTCTGTAAGCATACCTCATCGTCACTAGGTAAAGTGAGCTATTTCCAACATGAGTAATTGGAAACTTTGAATTGTCTTTCGTCACCATAACTTGATTACCTTTGTACTCTTGTAGTGCTCTCCAACTTCTCCTTGTCTCCTGTCATGTGATTGGAGTATCCTTGAATCGATAATCCAATCCCTATTGTAATCAACACCTGTGGATGAGTTGCTACAGTGCTGCCTCTATCTGTGTGACTCCTTGGCGCTCTTTTCGTCAATTTTGTCAAAACTTATTTATTCTTTCTGGAAAATGTCTTCTTTAATTGCCAGTGAAGCGGAAGCGTCCCATTCTTGTTCGACATCACCCTCCAGCGACCTTTGAGGTTCAGCGTTGCTCTCCTCCATCTTCTTCTTGAACCAACAATCTGTAAAATGTCCCTCTTCCAATTGAAGTAGGTATGATCACCTTCTTTTCCTTTTCAAGTCGGGAATCTCCTTCTTGCTCATCCTCGACTTCTCATTCTTGTTATTTAAATTCTTCTAAGTATCACTTCTCTTCCCTTTCTCTACCGTGAAGAGTGCTCATTCTTCACTCTTCATTGATACCCCGGCCATTTGTTTAGCTAACACCTCTTGGTCAGCCAACAAATTCTCTAATTGTAAAAGGGAAGGTTGGGTAGGCCCTTAAATGGCGGCAATAAAACCTCTATATTACTGATCTTAACCCATGAATAATAATTCTTTTCATGCGTTGATAAGGTATTTTACTGCTCGGATCTAATTCGGAGATTTCTTGGCAGAAAGACTTTACCTTAGTGAAGTATTGGTTGATCGTCATGTCACCTTGTGTTGTTGACAAAAGCTCATTCTCCAAACCCAGCCTCGTGTCATTCTTCTTCGAAAATAGCGTTCAAATGTGTCCCACGCTTTCTTAACGTTGACGTCTTCCTTATGTGCTCCAACATTCATCTTCCACCATGGTATTCGCATAAACATTGCCTTTCCTGCTTTAATTTTCCACTTCGCAGCACCTCGACTTCATTTGTAAAAGTGGTGTGGTCTGACTACCCAACAACCTCCCGCAAATCTTGCTCTGGAGATACGACTCCATACATGTATATCATGTATTATAATTCTGGGCACTGAGCTTTCTAATTTCACCACCCACTTGAATATATGCCATAGTGATTTGATGAAATTTTCTTAATAAGTTCTTAGTCAAGACCATAGGTCACAGTTCCGACTCCGTTGCAACTCCAGAACAAATAATCCTCTCACTTAAATCGGTCCCAACCATCAAGCTCTAATGCGAAATTGTAAGTAAAGGCACTGGAAATAAAACTTTTTTTTATTATTTATGAATAACTTTTACACTTTATACACTATAGTATACTAAGCTCTTCACTCAAGCACTCACTAATGCTTCTCACAAGCACTTGCCTTCTTGAGCACTTGCTCACTCTCACTAGCACTCAATGCTTGAAGCACACATTACACAAGCACACAAGGCATATTTATAGCATTGCAATGTGGATGGCTTACAAGAGCTAGAAGGTTCTAGCTTAGATAGTTTTCTAGATTTTTCTTTCAATTTCTTTTTGCTTCTTGATTTCTTAGTCTAGTGTAGATAAATCTAGTATCTTCTAATCTAGATGCTTAGCTTCACATTCTTGAAGCTTCTAGTGTTTTCCTCTAATATTAAGGACTTCAAAATCCAATGGTAAATTCTTATAAGTGTAGAAACTTCTAGATCTAGTGTTGATATTTTTTAGCATGTAGATGGAAAGGTCTATCTTGCTTGATGGAATGTATTTACTATGACTTTTGTGCAAATCATGCCTTCCTTCTCCAAGGATTTTTTTGGAACCCATACTCTTTTGAATTTTTGATTAATCATGTATGATATTAGTTAGTCATATAATGATCTTTTCTGCTATTTTTTTTTAAGATTTAAATAGAAGCTTGAAGTAAAGGATGCTAGGGTAAAGTGATATTCATGCTTAGAACGTAATATTTCTCAATTCAAATTCATGTCTTGAGTTTTTTATGAACGCATGAAAATCAGAGGGAATTTTGTTAATTTTTTTCTTTTTTTATTGACAACATTTTTTTAACTAATTAACTTCTTTATCATTTTATGGACTAAAATCTATTAGGTACTTTACCATAATTTTGTAGGTTCGATAATCTATTAGAATAAACAAAGCCAGACGCAAACTCACGCTTTAATTGCAAAGCAGGGCGTTTGCCAAGAGGAAATTAACCTTGGTTATGGGTTTCCAACTACTTTGAAGAACAAGTTTTGGGCAAAGGCAATTTGAAAAGATGATTTTATTGAAAACAGAAGTAATTACAACTCTTCAATACCAAAGCATAACAATGAGATATAAAGGAGATAAACTACATCTAAACTAAACTAAACTAGACTAAAAAAGGAAAAGGAAATAAAAGATAATGTAAAGCTTTGTGTGTTGATTCGAGGATCTATTTTCTTCACCCTCTTAATCATTTTATAGTCATGAAGTTTTTCTATCTCAACACATGTTAATCTGAGTGAAGTCCCCTAAATGTTTGGTAACCACTCACGCTGATTGGAATTATTCACGCTGATTGGTGATGTTCCAATAATTGCATAACACTAATATTCATTATAATCATTCCAACACGTGGCCAACATACAATAATTGCATCTTCTCCTTTGACCATAGCCCACTAATTTGTTAGTAGTCGTTCCAATGCTCATGGGTACCACATGTAAGTGGGCACTTGCAACTTGCACATGCATGCCCACTTCACGGCTAATTTCCATAACCAAGTTAGCAGAACCATTCAATCGCCACATGGACACCATGTTGGGATAACTTCCATGTCTCCACAAATTGCTCTTAACCTCCAGCCACATAGCTTGAGCATTAACCATTCTTCTTTTCCATGGTTATTTCATTTAAAATCATACACTTGGCTCCACTTCTGAGATTTTAAAACATAAACTATTTTCCTATTAGGTGTGCATGCCAATATGTGCCAAATGCTCATCATTGGACTTCTATATTTTTTGCCCAGTTAGCCAATTTTTAGGTGATAACATATGCCCATCTGCATCCTTCCTGATGATAAGCAAGGGAAAGATGAAGTGATGCATTTGCTCAAAAGGATTTTTACTTTGTAATCCACACAACTAACATGTTTTCATAAAAAATTAATCCTGCCAAATGTAAAGG
Organism: Dalbergia oliveri; assembly: GCA_030441495.1. Classification (NCBI taxonomy): domain Eukaryota; kingdom Viridiplantae; phylum Streptophyta; class Magnoliopsida; order Fabales; family Fabaceae; genus Dalbergia; species Dalbergia oliveri. The sequence continues at coordinate 36,782,866 of JAMLFY010000001.1, read as the reverse complement.
TAAATCATTTAAATACTCTTAAGGTTGGTAGACTTAAACTTGCCTCAAACTTTCTTCCTTCCATAATCAGTTGATTACAAGGATGTATCTATAGCCACCATAGCTAACAAAATTACTGAACACTACGACTAGAGTCATGAATTGAAACAGCCAAGTCTAGTGTTTATCAACAATAAACTCCTAATCTTATAGCTTTTATAACAATGCTATACCTACCAAAAATTTAACCAAATGACTAACTTGCTTTAGCATTATGAACCAAGGATTATTAGCCGAGCCAACTTTTAGCTACTTCTACAATAGGTGAAACACATGTTTTTTTCAAGAAATTTCCTCTAGACAATGAAAATAACTTGACACATATTAAGCCATTAGCCAATTAGATGAAGTGATATACCTTCGTCAACTCATTGCATAAAATAACTCATGGCTGCTCTTGCAATACAATACCGTGCCTTGGTGATTGTTGAGAAATGGTCGATCATATAATCGAGGTGGAATAATTATAATTACTTCCAACGTTACCATGATTCTCGAACTGACTATCATTAGTCATGCCATTGCTCTTGCATTCAATTCAATTGTAATCATTAGTTGAAATTAATTTTGGTATTCTGCCCCTTGTTCCATAACCTGGACATTCAACCAAAAACAAATGAAATTACCACGACTAACTCTAGGCTTGTTATTCTCTCAACTAACGGCTAACTTCACTCTTTGCTTTAGGGTTAAAGCCTATCTTCAGCGTAAGCAATCGATTGAAATCCAAAATCAGCCATTAAGGCAAAACAATATCAAAATGCTACTTTTAATATCAACTAAAATGCCCTGCGCTAATTTTTGTGGTAGAGTTAACAGCTTTCTTTTAGAAAATGTCACCACTAGCATATCATTTGAAATTAAGGCATGTTCTTTAATCATTTCATTCATCCGAGTCATAATCTTCAACCAAGACCAACTCTGGTCTTAAATCTTTACTTTCTCAGCTGTCCTTGATTCTTTCTCATTAACAAATTGTTCCATTCTGGAAGCTTTCATTGTTAATTGAGTAAAATCTCTAAACTCAGAAAGATCAACGTTTTCCTTCACGGAAGCATGTTCCTCCAGCCATGGTGGCAAAGCTGTCTCTAGTAATTTGACATTACATTTCCTCATCATCTTACTAAACCTTCCACAAAGTTAGGCTCGTCAATTTGTTGCTTAATGTTCATAAGATCGACTATAGTAACCTTATGATGCGGCTAATAAAAGCGATCATGGAATACACATTCAGTGTCTGCCCAAGTATGCACTAAATTTGGCAATAAATTTGAATACCATGTAAAGGCCAAACAGTTAATGATAAAGGGAATAATTGCATCCTTAAAAACTCGTTTTGCCTTGCTTCAGCACATTGTGCAATGAAACGCTGAACGTGTTCCGTGGATTTCTCATTCTTCTCTAGAAAAGTAGTGAAATTAGGAATCTTGAATCCATGACGGAATGGAACTCTATCCACCTAATTAGGATGTGGCTTGCAATACACTAGCCTCTCCAATGGCTCATGGATGCCATAATTCCTTCTCATGACATCGCAAGCGCATTAGGATCTATCAATTTGGACATTCCTTTTAATAAGTCATACAACTTATAGCCCGAGGAACATCCCATGGCATCATGCTCAGGCTCACGGCTGGGACTGCAAGTTCCACGACTAGGTTTGTAGACTCACGACTAACTCCAAGTTCAATCAGGTCAGGCTGCAACCCCGCCTTAGGCTGGAGGCTCACGCTTGAGTTGCAAACCCCGTGGCTGAGGTTGGAGGCTCCACGCTGAGATTGCAAACCCCACGACCAAACTAATTACGACTAATTAGATGATTTCCCCTAGCATTATAATTGATATTATTCCTTCTAAAATCACCGTGTGACATGTACATAGGGAACTTTGATTTTTAAATTCATCATGCACTATCGATTTCAGCAGTGTTTTACAACTGTTTTGACAATTGCTCCATCAAGCCATCAACAACCATTTCCATTTGTTGTTGTATGAAAGAAGTCGACACACAATCAAGTTGCTTTTCTTCTTCATCAACATAGATGTTCTTGGAGGATATAGCAGATGCATTTTTTTGCTTGGAGGAAGCGGTAGCCGTTTGCAAGCTAACTCATAACACCAGGTAAGTGTTCCCATACCATTGATGTTATGTTCTGATCGGCCTTCATTCCTTACAAGTTGTGTTGCTTTGGCATATAACGATGTTGCACTATTAGGACTCATATCCATGGTCTTCTTAAATTGATTTTTCCACACAAAGCCTTCAAGGTTCCCATGGTGTGCCAATTTATGTTGTCATGAATTTTGTGGGTTCAAGAGATAAGTCTATTAGAATAAACAAAACCAAGAATGCAAACTCATGCTTTGATCCCAAAGTGCAAGCGATTGCACCAAGGAGGGAATCTATCTCTTGGTTATGGGTTCTCCAACTACTTTGAAAAACAAATTTTGGACAAAGGCAATATGTGAAAAGAGGATTTTATTGATGAACAAGAAGTAATTACAACACTTCAACACCAAAGCATCACAATAAGATATAAAGGAGATAAACTACATCTAAACTAAACTAAACTAGACTAAAAAAGAAAAAGGAAATAAAAGATAATGTAAAGACTTGTGTGTGTTGATCCTGGATCTTCTTTCTTCACCCTCTTGAACCCTTTTATAGTCATGAAGATTTTTCATCTTAGCACATGTTAATCGGAATAAAACTCCCCCAAATATTTGGTAACCACTCCACGTCGATTGGAAATGTTCCACCAAATTGGTGATGTTCCACGGCTAATTGCATGACACTTGACTATTTCCCATTATAACCATTTCAACATGGCCAACATGAAATAATTGTATTTTCTCCCTTTGACACATAGCCCACTAATTCGTTGGAGTCGTTCCAATGCTCATGGGTACCACATGTAAGTGGGCACTTGCAACTTGCACATGCATGCCCACTTCACGGCTAATTTCCATAACCAAGTTAGCAAGACCCTCAATCGCCACATGGACCCCATGTTGAGATAACTTCCATGTCTCCACAAATGCTCTTAACCTCCAACCACATAGCTTGAGCGTTAACCATTCCTCTTTTCCATGGTTATTTCATTTAAACCCATTTACACTTGGCTCCCTTGGTTGAGATTTTAAAACATAAACTGTTTTCCTCTATTGGTGTGCATGCAATACGTGCCAAATGCTCATAATTGGACTTTTATATTTTGTGCCCAATTAGCCAATTTTTATGATAAAGGTCCAATGCATAACCTTTGATTTTTAGTGAGTTGTTTGAGAGGAAAATGTTATTTAAGATTGAGACAAAGGTGGTATCTCCCAACAGATGCCATGGCACCTTCTATGTGAAGAAGATTTGTGATGACAGCAAAATATTGGCCATATTCTATTTAAATGGTTCTGATCTTACACCAACTAAGCTGAAAAAAAAATCCTAAGTTTACTTATTTCATTGATTTAAATTTGATTTAAATAGTTTGCTAACTGGATTTTTTTTAAGGCTATGTTTACTCAGTTTAGGAGATGTGGATGCTGTTAGCTTGGGAGATGACTTTACTGCTAGAGTGGTACCAGACACTTTTATGATAAATGTGGATGCTACGGATGACAAGGCAAGTTTTTATTTTATTGTTTAGTTTATGAATGAAGTTATTCCCAATTATTTGCTTGATTATTGGCTGTGTTTAATGGTGTAGAAGCATGTTTCACGAGCATGTAATAGTTCCGTATTCAGTAAGAGTTTTACAGCCAGTCTCGATCTGTTGTGATCACCCTATCCAAGAGGGATCTTGAGCAAGAGTTTAATTATGCTTCTGCCTCCTCTGTAAAGGAAAAGCAGAAGGCCAAAATTAACATAGACTAACTTTCAGTACTGCTTATAGGGCAACAGATAGTTATTGAATGCGTAGTGTCTATGATGGATTTAATGGCTTTTGGTAGTTATGTTTGTGTCTGAGACACAACAATGGATGATGGTTTTTTTATTTTGCTAGCCGAAGATGAAAGTTTGGCATGATGTTTAGGTTCCTGTAAGTCTATAGACCTTTGATATTGCTATTCCACCTTTGTGCAGGTCTTATTTATTAACTGGGCAATGCTTATTTAGATGCCCTGAAATATTTTGTATACCTCATACAATATTAATTGAATTATCTTATCAATTTGCGCACTTATTATATCCATCCATGTGTTTCTTTTTTTAATTTTTTATACTTAGTTTTGGCTTCCAGTTTTAGCCTTTCAGCATCAAGATAACATTGCTATTTTGTTTACTTTAGTTATCCCCAATTGTACTGATGGAAACTGAAGTTAAGAAATACAAGCATAGCTTTTTTGTTCTTTTGTTTCATGGTTTTCATGGAATTTTGATAAGGAGTTGATTAAATGTATGGTGAATTGTTAGATTCCACCCAGCCCTTTTGTTCTGAATTTTTATAATGTTATAAAAGTATAATTTCTTAACAGTTGCTGTTAATATGATTTGATTTTAGTTTAAGAGTTAGTCGACTTATTATCACCCATTTCATTATAATGGTATTGAAGTTTCCCCAAATTTGATAAGTTTTTAATAATTCCATAGCTGTGTAAACTAATATTATGATGCCTTAGTTTATTTTTTAAAAAGGGAAGGGTTAAGAGCAGAGGAGTATTGTGCAAATCTATTTCTACCGGAGTATGCTTCTGTGTTTGTACTGTTTTGGTTAAATAGTAGCATTACTTTTATGTGGTGAAAGTATATACCAAGCTTGATGGTATTTTAAACTATGTTAGTGTTTGTGTATTTTGTGTTAAAACAATGGACTCCATGGTCAATGTTTTTCTTAACACTCCAATCAGTACTTTTAAGAAATATGGTCGTGAATCATTAAGTAATTTCATTTTATTTTATTCTTTAATACTATAGATGCCACAACCAAAATCTCGACAGGATGGAAAATGAGAGAGATTAAAAATAGAAGTCGTCAAATTTTATTTAAATTGAAAAAAAAAACATTGGAAAACTTATTTATTTTTTAAAAAGATCTTTGAAACATATTTGAATTAGTTAGTTATGAATAGGGAAAGTCAATAACTTAATTTTACAACACCTGTGATAGGTCTTAGTTAATTTACTTAGATGAGTTGTGCAAATTAATCAATAACCTTTTACAAAAGCTCTTTTATTTTATTTTCTTTTCTTTTCTTTAAAAAAAAAGATGAGACATACACATTTACAATTAAACAAACAAATTAAGAAAAATCATTAAGGGTAGTGTGGGTATTAGGTGGGGGTTAGAGGGTACTAGTGTAATTTACTCCAAATTTCATGAAATGATAAAAATAAATGCAAGACAATAAATAAATGACATTCCTTTGCACCATGAATTCAAATTACATGATATTAGGCGTCTTAAAACTTTAAATTTTTGGGAGGAAATTTGAAATTTTAGATTGGGGAATCTAAATTAAAAAAAAAAACTCAAATTCTTAGGGTATGTTTGGTTTGAGTTTTCAATTTTCACTTTTAGTTTTCTAGCTTTCAGGATTTTCCAAGGAAATATTGAAAACTGGAATTTGTAGTTTTTATAATTTTCAGATTTCCTTCACAAAATCTGAAAAATTGAAAAACTAAAATGAAATTAATTCTGAAACTCATATAAGTAAGCAATAAAAAATAAAGAATAAAAAATAAAAGAGATGACTTATTGTGATTAATGACGAAGGCATGCTAAGCAAGGTTTAAGAGTATTTTGTTACCACTAGCTCTTTGGCTGGTACAAATAATCTTCACAACTAATATTCCATAAGATACAACAAGCTACATCTCACTAACTCTGGCTTGAACTAATAGGCTACAGAAGCAACTCTCTTGGATTGTTCAAAGGAATTCACCTGATTACAACCAAGACTAATAATTTTTTGATGTGTTTGACAAAAGAAGAAAGAAAAATATAATGCTAAGAACTTTTGTTTTCCAGATGTGAACTTCCCTTGTGTAAGTGTGCTTTCTATAATTTATAGAGGAACCGTATACCTTGGTCAAAGATGAGTGAGATACAGGATAAAAAAAATTTCAGAATTGCAAGCCCAGAAAATAAGAGCTGTTATTGTGCTTTAACGTTAACAACCATGTCCACTCTAAGCAGCGTGGGTATAATGCTTCAACGTTTGACAAGACTTGGTCAAAATCAAAGTTTTGTTTTTACACATAGTTAAAAGCCAAGTCCAGATAAGAAAACATGGCAAGCCATATATTAATAATATCTAATAGTAACAAACTAAAATAAATTTTAACTTTGAAATAAAACAATATTAATGAAATATAGAGTAAACACCCAAATTAGTATTGATAATTTTGTCAATGGATAAATTGGTCCATGACAAAAAAAAATAGTGTTGAGGCTCACAATTGTAAAAATAAGACATTATACCTTCTAACAACTTTATTAATGGACAAATTGGTCATTGGCAATAAATAATTAGTGTTAGATCTCACAATTATAACAATAGACATATAGGTCCTTGATTCATTTGCAACCTGTTAAATGCTAACGTGGACTTTAATTATTGATCAATGTGACACACTAATTTCAATTAATCCTGACTAAAATACACTCTTCTATTTTTATTTTTTCATTTTTGCAAATTCCTACTCTAATGTTTTAGTATTTCAACGAATCTATTATTATTAAAAAAGAAACCCTTGGCCCCAAGTTTATTGTTCGAAGAAAGGAATCAATTTAAAATCGAATTTCTTATCTTTACTTATTGTGAAGAACTATGATAAATTTTGACACTTATTATTCATTAATTCCCTATCTAATATTTGCTTTTCCTTAGATGACGCTGTCAAAGACCAAGGTCGCAAAAGAAAAGCTGCTACCCTAAGAGTTAGGAAGCCAAAAGTTAAAGCCACATCGACTAAGATAGGAGCATCGACCAAGGTTTCTAAGAGTTCAAAAACTTCCAAGTCTACTCTTCCTTCTCGATCTCACTCTTTGACTCCTTCCAATCCTGTATCTGACAAGGTAATACATGCAACACACACATATGATTTTATATATATTTTTTTATATATATCCTTGTTAACCTACTTTGTAGTCCACTGCTATTCGACAAGGCAAATCTCCTTCAGTCAAAGGTCAATCTTATGACTTGGTTGAAGTCGACGATGAAGAAGAAGGAGATTCTTCCAGTTCCCCTATCCATAACAAGGTACATTTTATTTAATAATATCGCTTATGCATGGTGTTATCAAATATACATAATTTCATGACAATTTCTTCCTTTTCCTTTTGTTTTTGCAGCGTGCGCGTTCTGAGTTAGGCACGACAATTAACCTTAATGAGACTGTGTGCGACGCCGCATCAGAGAAGGAGAACTTGTCGATCCACGATTATGCTGTTGATGATGTCGTGGTTCCTCCTACCATCGAAGAACAACCAACTCATGCCATTGTGCTAGTCCAGATCTTACCAACTCTTTTGTCCAAGTCATTGAGCCTCAATTCAAAGCTTCTTCATCAGTTGTCCTTCCTTTTCAATAAATGACAAAGGGGATGATGAGGACGATGACGAATTTGATATGAACTTCTTGGATACTTTACATCAAGCATTATCAGATTCGATGACTTCCAAAGACACTCCACCCGTCTCTGAAGCTCGAAGTATCAGGAATGCTGCTGCCTCATCAACTGAAATGTTAAAGAGTCCAACTCCAACATCTAATGCTCCTCCAGTGGCAGACCTTCCTATTGATCAACTATCTGCCATTCTGAACCTACTTAACCACCCCTTTGAAGCTTTGGTCTCCGATGGCGACTTAAAACAGAAACTTGTCGAGGCCGCTTCTTCTCTAGCTCAGGCTACTTTACTAGACCAATTTAAGCATCTGGTAAGTTCTTTTCAAAATTTCATTACTCAATCCCTTGATTCTTCAGCCTCGATTAGGATTGCTTCTGAGCAAAAGCAGAAAAGCACTGAAACCGCCAACTTGGCCCATAAAAAAATTGAGAAGATCACTCAACAGAAGACCAAAGTTGTCGACAGTTTACGACAAGGCGAAGTTCGTGAGGCTGCGCTATCTGAGGAAATTCAAAGCCTCCAATCTCAAATTCAAGAGCTAACATCTAAGAAAGATAATATTACCAAGCTTATAGCAGAAGGACAACAACATTTGAGCCGATTTGACCAACAGCTTGAAAAATTGACAAAGGAAGAAAGAGCTGCCATTCAAATGCTCAAAGAAGCTCATTTGACCCTTGAAAAGGCAGAGTCTGAAAAAGAAGCAGCTTTACAACTTCAACAGGATTTGAAGTTAAAGCTTCGTAGTCTATTACCATGATGCACATTTCTATGTTTTGACGAATCTTATCATTCACCCTCGCTAGGTCGAGCTTATTTTGAAATTGTAAATGCTCGGTCGAGTTTACTTTCTTTTATTGTCCTTTTTAATCTGAAAAATACTCGCTCGACCGAGTTTCCTTTTATATTTTTGTTGCTTTGACAAATGTTTGCTCGATCAAACCTAAATATCTTATTTTAATATTTGCAACCAATTTAGCATCTTATCATGCATGCATTGTCAGTTATTTATTTTGACTTGTTGCATAATTGGTTTGTATGCTTTTAAATATTTGCCATTAATCGATGCTATTTTTTGTCCATTGTTAACATTGACTAGGCTATAAGCATTACTAGAAAAAGTTTTGTCCACTCGAAAAGGTCCTTCCCAGCTTGGGGACCACTTGCCAAATATTCTTGATTTCTTTTCAAATGGCAGTATAGCTTTCCAAACCAAGTCTCCAATGTCGAAACGTTTAATTTTCACATGATGATTATAAAATTTAGCTATTGTTTCTTTCTGTTGCATCATAATTTCTGGCAACAATTCATTCTTATTCCAAGTCATTTAACTCATCGAACATAAAGCTCCAATAGTCGTAAGTGAGTAATTCACTTTGTCTTGACACTCTTATGGATTGTAAATTGATCCAGCAAGAACAACATCATATCCATATACAAGTTTGTAAGGACTTGTCCATGTCGACCCTTTGGGTGAATTACAATATGCCCACAAAATTTGCTTAAGCGTATCATGCCAATTGCAAGGCTGTCGACCTATATGCCTTTTAATCAATGCAATAATACTTTTGTTTGCAGCTTCGACTTGACCATTAGCTTGTGTGTAATAGGGAGTTGAAGTAACCATTTTAATTGACCTCGTACTAGCATATTCAAGCACTCTTTGATCTGTGGTCAAAGTTTCAGGATCCCAAAATGATAAATGATCATTTCTTCAATGAAATCAATTATTTCATTTTGGGTTACATCTTTTAATGCAACTACTTCGACCTACTTAGGAAAATAGTCGACAGCTACCAAAATGAATTTATGGCCCTTTGACGAAGAAGGATAAATTTGACTAATAAGATCCAATGCCCAACCTCTAAATGGTTACGGTTTAACAATTGCATGTAATTATGACATTGGCACATATTGCACATTGCCATGCTTTTGACAATCTTAACAAGACTTCGCATATTGTATGCAATCCTTAGCCATTGTTGGCCAGAATAACCTTTGTCGACAAAGAGACCATCTCATCTTTTGTCTTGGATGGGCACTACAAATCCCTTCATGAATTTCTGCCAAAGCAATATATGCCTCAGGTTCCCCTAAACAAGACGGAAGTCACCTTCAACCCCTTTCTTAAACAAAGTATCACTCAAAATAACATAATTTAGGGCTTGATACTTCAATTTTAAGTCGACATTGTGGTTTGGATTCTTTAAGTATTCGACAATTGGCTTTCTCCAATCATTGTTATCCAAATGATCAATGACAAACACTTCTCGTTTGTTAAAAGGGACTAAAATTTGTTCAATCGTGACAAACGACTCTATGGTCAATGATCTTACTTTATATTTCAAAGCTATTTGAGCAAGCTCATTGGCTTCTGAGTTCAAGTCTCATGATACGTGTTGAAGTATGACGTGTTGAATTCATAAGATAATCTTGCAGCTATCGCAAAGTACTTAAACAAATTTTTACTAACACATCTAAATTCCCTCGACAATTGTTTTATGACTAACTGAGTCACCGATGACTTCTACATTTCTCACTCATTTAACCAATAACATATCAAGCCAAATAATCAGGGCTTCATATTCGACTTCATTCCTGGAACATGGGAACTTAAGTTCAAACATGAACTTAGTGGGAATATCATCTAGAGAAATCAACACTATCCGGCTCCAAGCTCGACAATGTTTTGAACCATCGAAGTATAACTTCCAAGGAGTTATACCCACATAATTTACCCTGGATTCGTCTAACTCATCACAAGGATGGTCGATAAGGAAATCGGCTAATATTTGTCCTTTGACAGCTTTGGTGGGTATATATTTAATTGTAAATTCAATCAAAGCTAACATCCACTTACCAATTCGACCATGCAAAATGGGATAGGACAACATATACTTTATTATATCAGCTTTTGAAATTACATGGACCTCTCTTGAAATCAAATAACATTTGATTTTGGTGCAGGCAAAGTACAATGGCAAACATAGTTTTTCAAAAGGACTATATCTAGATTGACATCTGTCAATACTCTACTAAGGTAATATACGACTTGTTCATTGCCGTTGTCATCTTCTTGTGCCAACGTACTTCCAATAGTCATTTGAGAGGTAGTAATATAGAGTTTGACAGGTTTGCCAGGCTTAGGCGACGTCATCATAGGAGTATTTGTCAAGCATTACTTGATGATTTCGAAAGCTTTTTGATGGTTTCTTGTCCAAACAAAGTCCTTTTCTTCCTTGAGCTTGACCAATAGTTCAAATACCCTTGTCTTGCCAGACAAACTAGCAATAAAGCGTCGTATGAAGCTCACTTTGCCCAAAAAATATTGCAATTGCTTTTTGTTCCTTGGGGGGTGAAGCTTCCATTATTGCTTTAGCTTTATTTTGGCAATGACAATTCCTTTCTTTTGGACCAAGAAGCCTAGAAAGTTTCCTCAAGTCATGCCAAAAACACATTTCATAGGGTTCATTTTCAAGCCATTCTTTCTCATCTTGTCGAAGGCTTTCCTTAAATGCTCAAGATGTGTCATTTGTTTGTTCAGACTTGACAACCACATCGTCTATATAAACTTCCATAAAACTACCAATGAACTCATGGAAAATGGTATTCATGGCTCTTTGATATGTCGCACCAACATTCTTAAGTCCAAAAGGCATGACTACCCATTCATAAGTGCCTAAAGCACCAGGACATCTAAATGCTGTCTTCAACACATCCTTTTTGGCAATAAAAATTTGGTTATAACCATAATACCCATCCATAAAACTAAGTATTTCATTGCCAACTGTAGCATTGACCAACATATCTGCTACAGGCATATGATACTCATCTTTGGGGTTGCATTATTTAGATCTCGAAAATCTATGCACACCCTTAATTTGTCATTCTTTTCATAGCAGGAATGATATTAGAAACCCAATCAACGTACTTGGTTCGAATGAACTTCGCTTTAAGCAACCTCTTGATTTCTTTTTTGATCTTGGTCATTATCTTTAGTGCAAATCGTCGAGGTGCTTGTTTGACAAGTCGACTGTTGGGCTTGAGGGGTAATCTATGCTCGGCAAGTTGACGACTAAGTCCAGGCATTTTGTCATACTCCTATGCAAAGCAGTCCTGTATTCTTTCAGCAATTCGATCAGCTCCTCTCTAAAATCCTTTGGCAATAATTAGCTGATATAAGTTGGTCTTATCTCGCTAGCCTCGGCTAAGTTGATTTCTTCAAGAGGGTCCTGCACTTCACAATTTTTATTTCTACTCCTAAGATTGTCAATAAAACGAAGTATTTTCAAATCCTAAGGGTTCAGAATCATAAATACAGTCCAATAATGCACCATTAGTAGTGTATGCAAATTGGTCGACCATGTAGGCCGACAAATGAGCCATTTGGCTCAACAAGTCCATAAACTAATCTAAATCTGGGACCGTTTCAACCCTGGTCATGGGTATCATCTTCAAGCCTTCCGATGACATATTTGTCAATCTTTCTGGGTCAAATTCACCTTTGACCTCAAGGGGCTTGATCTTTTTGTTGTAAATCTTGAAGTCTATATGGAGTTGCTCGACATAGCAAAAACTATCATCTGCTCCCACTTCTTGGATGCTTCCTTCTTGATTCCAAAGTATGAGTTTCTGATGTAATGTCGATGGTATAGCTCCAACCCCATGGATCCAATCTCGTCCAAGTAGGATGTTATAGCTTGCTTTTGATGGAACCATAACAAACATTGTCTTTCAACTGACACTTCCAACTTTGACATTCAGAACTACTACACGTTTGGCAGTAGATGACTTGCATTATAGTCAGTCAGCAACATTAGTCTCCACCAAATCTTTGACATTCTTGCCAAACTTTGTCAACATGCTTTCTGGCATTAGGCTAATAGCCGCTCCACCGTCAACAAGCACTCTATTGACCAACTTTCCTTCAATTGTTGCTTTTATGTGCAGTGGTCATAGGTGTGCCTTAGTCACTTCGTCAGGCTTTTCAAAAGTCCCATTCCTGCAAAAGCCTTCACAAACAAAGATACATGTATTTCCCATAATAATATCATCACAGTCATCTTCCATCTTGGCATAAGCTCCTTCAATAGCATACTCTCCAGGTAACACAGAAACCACCCCTACTAAATTCGTATTGAAAATAGTATGAAGGTCGTCATGAAAACCAGTCTCAAAGTTATTTGTCAGCAAATCCTCTTTAGACAAAGGATGATACTCTAACACTTCCCTATCATTTTCCTTGGCTTTTGACAGTGGATGATATTTTGGCACTGTTTCATTATTGACCAAGTCTCTAGTGTGCAGTTGGTACTTCTTGTATCAGGTGTTCTTCATGACCTTGGGCATTTGGTCTCTAAAGTTTAACAATCTGGCCTTCTAAACTTGTATGACATCTTTCAAGGGAATAAACCCCTTACCATTAGGAGTTTTAGGTTTGCTTATTTGAGAGCTGGTTTGACTGTTATCTTTCTTTTTGTCGATTCTCTTCCAGACACAAGGATTCGAATTCATCCTACGCCCTTGGTTATACCTTCTCCTTGGCCTTCTTTTCTTCTTTGAAGATGAAGCTTCGTCAGCATGATGGACATTCTTAGCCCATTGGTTCTGAACAACTTTGGCAGGAGGAACTCGAGTTCAACTTGACATGTTGTTAGGTTTTCCATCCACTATCACGACAGTCTTCATCTTCTGATTGACTTGTCCTGTTCCAAATTTAAGAAACTTAGGATCAAAAAGACCAAGATCAAATTTCGACTTACTTCCTGTAACGCCGGATGAGGCAGGAAGTGATCACCGGTGCGAGAAGGCATGAACAAGGAGCGGCTCCTCCTTCAAGTGGAGGGGTATATGAATGAACCGATTACACACCCAAATGAGAGAGATCCTAGTTCTATAGGTATAGGACTATACAATTAAGGAGAGCTTATATGAATTGATTGGTACTACCTATGCCACAAAGATGCACCTTTCTTTTTGGTAGCCCATCACGAAAGAACTCCAAGTTAAGCGTGCTTGACTTGGGGTAATTTTGGGATGGGTGACCTCTTGGGAAGTTTTCCCAAGAAGCATGTGAGTGAGGACAAAAGCGCGCTGAAAAGACCCGTGTTGGTTTGTGAGGACGGTCATCAATTCGTAAAGCGAGGGGATGTTACAAATGGTATCAGAGCCTACACCTCTCCCAGTACGGTGTGGTTCGGGGACAAACCAAGTGGAAGCTAGTGGGCATGTAAAGCCCGGGACGAGGGAGTGGTCAGCTGGTCAAGAAGGCACGGACAAGGAGTGGTTCCTGCCTCCAAGCGGAGGGGTACATGAATGAACCAATTACACACCCGAATGAGAGGAATCCTGAGTTGTATAGGTATGGGACTATACGTTAAGGAAGGCTTATATGAATTGATTGGTACTACCTATGCCACAAAGATGCATCTTTCTTTTCGATAGCCCATCACGAAAGAACTCCAAGTTAAGCATGCTTAACTTGGGGTAATTTTGGGATAGATGACCGCTTGGGAAGCTTTCCAGGAAGCATGTGAGTGAGGACAAAAGCGCGCTGAAAAACCCGTGTTGGTTTGTGGGGAAAGTCGTCAATCCATAAAGCAACAGGGATGTTACACCTGCCACCTTCCTTTAAGTTCCATGTTCTCCTTCTCCTTTTCAGCAATCAATTTCTCGACTCTCTACTTCTCATATGTCATTGCAGCAGTTCGATCAAACATGGCACTACATCTAAGACAAAGAGAAACATTCGACCACTATCTTTCTGTTTGATTAGAAAAGCTAGGAGGTCCACTCCCCTTTGGATAAATTATTTGTTCGACGCCTCGAATAAGTCAAGCTTATAATAACATCGAAACTTCTTTTTAGCCTCTTGATTATACATTCCTAACCTAGCTACATTGATTTCCATGAAGGCTGGTTCGACAAAGCTTGAATTGACTTGATTGTCCACTTTCATAGGTTTCTCCTTCCCTTCAAATGTCAAGCATCCTTCGTTGATTGCTTTTTGGATCAAGTCCCTAAAATAAACATAACTATTAATGGTATGTCCAGTTAATTGATGAAATTTACAAAATTTTTGTCCCTTCAATTCAGAAATTGAAGGAATTTTCTTCCCTTCAGGAAAAACTATTTGTTTGTTTTTTAAAAGCACGTCAAATATTTGATCCACCTTTGTAATGTCAAAAGAATAAATTTTTGACGATGGCATTTTCTCTTTATTCTAGCAGGCCTTAGGGTAACAAACGCATGTTGGTCTCGACTTTAATTTAGTCACGTTAACTTTGTCACCACTTCCTTCGGCCTCATCATCAGATTGGTCAACTTTGACATAAGCTACCTTTTTCACAATAAAGTGTTTTCTTCTCATTCTCTCTTTTTCTCTTTTTAATTGTTCTATTTGACGCACCTTTTTGCCAGTTGGCCAAGATCTATGAATTGCAAATTAATGAGTTTCTTTCTTATATCATAATCTAGACCGTTAATCTCCATTTTGACAACTTCAAACTCTGGCATAGGAGTAAAACATCGATTCCTAGCATTCCTAAATATGGCCAGATAATCATCAACAGTTTCTCCTAAGCAACGTCGAATAGTAAACAAGGCAGTTAGGCATACTTTTGTCTCACCTCTAAAAAATTGATTATGAAAACTGCTTTCTAACGGCCCATGTTAAAAAGAATTAGGCCTTAGATTTGAAAACCATGTGAAAGCCTTTTTTGTCAAAGAGGAAGGAAAAAAAATACATTTTCAAATGTTCATTTGACGTTATCTCCCCTATTTCGATGGTGTATCGAGTAATATGCTCGACTATCGATTCCCCATTTTCACTAGAAAATTTTGTCAAAGATTTGGGGATTTTTCAGCCCCTAGGCACTTCAGCCTGTTGAATATAGTCTGGGAATGTAGACACAAAGAGAGGTTAGTTGGCAAAACTAACATTGAAGCCGAATCTGTTCAAAACAATTTCGATGGCGCGAGTGATATTTTGATTTTGTTGAATATTTTGAATTTGGCGCGCATGATGCCCCCTACATTTTGTTGTCGAACCCTTTGAATTTCATTGTCAGCATCTTGCCCTCGACGGACTAGATTGACAATTGGATCGATGTTGTCATTTTCATTTGGAGGTGGGTTATTGATTTCGTCATAGGGATCGTTTGGATTGTTATCCAAAGTGATGGCCTAGGCCACACGCCCCATTTGTCGAGCAAGTTGCTCGAACCTTGTATTATTTGTTTCAATCAAAGGCATTAACACCGTCGCCATTTGTTGAGTTAACATATTGACAAGATTATGATGACTCTCATCAATTTGTTGTCAAAACATAGCCATTGAATCAACTATGTTTGTAGGGGTTCTTGTCACACCTATTTTAGGCATGTAGGAAAGATTGGACCTTTGTTTGGTTGTCGTGTAGTAGTTGGGTTTGTCGATGACAAATTCCTACTAATAAAACCAAATTGTGGCAAATGTGTGCCAAATTGAGGCACATTTGTCACATAGGGCATATTTTGACTCTGAAACGAGGATTATGTGGATATATGTTATTAAACCCACCATTATTTCCAACATTTGTCAGATTCCCTAAGTTTAACAGATTTCCACTACTTGGCAGTAGGAATGGTATGTACCCGGGGTACATAACCCAGAGGAAGGCCATATGGAGGCCATGTTGTCGCGAGTGGTGTTTATGCTTGTGGTATATTAACGTTTGTCTAACTGACAGGAGTCAAGACAGGCTCCAAATTGTTAGGAGGATTGTTTTTTGCCTCATTTCGTCCATTATCTGATGACGATGATGCTCTTGACATGTTTGACACGATAGTGCCACTACGCAAGCACATACACTTTGTTTTTTCTTAGTTTGACACGTTTTTCTTTTCAACCAGTGGTCCCACAGGCGTGCCAATTTGTTTATGGCAAATTTTGACACTTATAATAGTAACAACAAATAATTGACAATCTCCTTTATCAGGAAGGCAAATTGCTCTAAACTAGGCATATATCGACAAACTTAGAATGAGGATGGAATAGAATGTAATGCAACGTGAATTGTGTTGTGATTATGTAAATGTTATGTTTGATAGATTAAAGAAGAAAAAGAAAGTCCAGAAATGTAAATTGATTGACAAATTGAAGATAAAGTACAAGAAATGTAAAGAAACTGAAAGAAATCTAATCCTAGGAAAGCAAGAAAAATGGTTGAGAATAATACATTAACTGAACTCTATTTAGTCATTGGAGATGTTTTAGAGTAAGTGTGTGAATGAAAATTCTAACCCTTTACAATGTGTACGAACTAGTATTTATAGGCAACTTAAGACTCTAGGATCTTGACACTTGTTCTTGGCTACCTTTAGATGTTGTCCATGTGGCTTTGACAATTTCTTGGTTTGTCACTCGCTCTTGTCATTAAGAAGTTACCACTTTGTCATCTTTCCACTCAGCATTTGTTAATAACCGTTGGTAATCGTCAGTAACTATCAATTGACGAATGCCTGCCTTAAGTTCCTGACAGGTCCCTTTAGAATCTTCAAAATTTTCTAAGTCTTCAAGTGACAAATCACCAAATCGACCTGTGAACCTAAAAATGATAGTTGGTCATTACTAGTCTCCAGTTGTCTTCCTGATCTCCCTTTGGTCTCAAAATCTTCTAAGTTCCAAATGACAAACTTCAGCTTCAACTTCCTATGATTTTGACATATTGGTTGACAAACCAAAGACTTTGTCAAGTTCACAATTTTGTCAGTTCTTAATATGCCAAACCCTTGACTAATCTTCAAGCTATCAAAGTTGAATATTAATTCGACAATCTGACACTTAATAAAATTTGGTACCAACAATATCAATATCATAAATTCATAATCATTTTCCCAAAAGAGTTGTTTGCTAGAGTAGTAATTGCATACTACACAACACAATACCACCATACTTGGTATGTGATGCTTTATTAAATTTTGAAATATTCAAGGAGAGACTTACAAAAATGAAAGAGTGCATTTTAGTAAATTGGGATTAATAGATGCCAGAGATCAATAATTAAAGTCTACCTTAGCATTTGTAGGTTGCAACGATATGAAGAACCTAAAGTGTCCTATTTTTGCAATTATAAAGAATTTCAACACTAATATTTTTTTTATCATAGACTAATTTGTCCATCAATAAAATTGTTAGGGACCTATAGTGTTCTATTTTTACAATTAAGGACCTCAATACTAATTTTTTTTATTAAGAACCAGTTTGTCCATCAATGAAATTCTCAGGATTTATAATGTCCTATTTTTTGCAATTGTGAATGACCTCAACACTAATTTTTTATTGTCAAAGATCAATTTGTTCATCAACGAAATTATCAGGAAACTATAGTGTCCTATGAGGAACCTCAACACTAATATTTTTTTGTAAGAACTAATTTGTCCATTAATAAAATTGTAAAGGGCCAATTTGGGTGTTTACTCTAAAATACAACAACTGCCAAGTGGCAATTCTACTTGTGTTCTTAATTTTCTTCACTTGTGTCACTCTGTTCTGTCTCCTCTTCTTTGGATTCTCCGTGATGTTTTTAAAGGTAAACATACCATACATAGTTGTAATTAGAATGTTGACCCATTTGGTTTGCTTCTTTTACTTTTATTTTGCAATGACTTAAATTTGATACTCAGGTTCTCTTGTTTGCCGGTACGTACTTAGGTAAGCGGTCAATGAACCTATGCATATGCGAGTGAGCCTTAAGTAAAATCTGAATTTTTGGTTGAAAAGGAAAAAATAAACCTTGCAAGTAGCATTATTTACAAGCTTTGTTTTGATTGGTGACTTCTCGTTCGTTGAAGCAAGTAATCACAATATATAACTTTTTATATAGTTTAATTTTCAGGTCATTTATTTTCTTGATGATAACAGAGTTTGGAAACTTCCTTGCTTCGGCTTAGCTTCAGGCATGCACCTTTCCAGTTCTAGGATAATCTAATTAATGTTGTTGAATGAGTCATATATATCAACTAGGTCTTGATTTCCTGTTTTGGTTGTTTCAGTTTGTTAGTCATGGATGATCCAACGATCTTATCGTTTGTTTTAGTTTGTTAGCGGTCTTTTGTTCATTGCTAGTTTATAGGAATCAGAGAGTCAGCTTTAAGTGATTTTTCTGTTTTGATGACTGATTTATTGTATCAGACTATTGAACGGAAAAACCAGTTTTCTTTCTTGCCTTTAGTCTTTAGCCTTGTAACTCTAACAATGTTACCTGCCTTAAGTAATGGAATATGTTCAAAGTTGTCAATGTTGTAATTTATCTTATCGTGTTTCCAATTACAGCAAAACAGAAAAGCATGCCATAATATGTCTCATTCTGTGCTACATTGCTTACGTTTATCCTTCTGCTTTTGTTCTTTTGAAAGCAAAGGAACTGTTTTCAGAGGCTATAATTCCACAGCTCTCTTGACTCTAGTCAATAAAAGCAGGGAGCTTAAATTTAGGGGATTGAATCGTATAATCTTCTAGCAGTATTTTGTTAAAATTTGCTTTTGTATATTTATTTATCATGTTCATGTGGGATCTGTTCTTGCTGGCAACCTAATTCAGTCATTACTATAGAGATTGATGTAGCTTTAATTCCTTGCAAAACTATTATGCAGCAAAAAGTGGCTGTGTGTAATGAGCGAAATCTATTTTTGTACAAATAATGTAGGAAGCAAATCAAATTAATCATTTTATTTTTCACATTATTATATCTATAGGAGCAAGTTCTTCTTATTCCTCCTTAATAAACTGTCAGCTAATTTATCAGTTCAATGGAATAACTGAAATGGTTCCATTGTAAACAATAGCGTTTGGCTATATGATCTGTGACTTAAATTTACATTGGTCAATGGTAAACCATGACGCCAATTCGTATCAAGCCTAGAGTCACCTAGAGACGTGTCAAGTGACAGGTGGAGCACCACATGTAACTATAGGGTGGTGTGGAGTTCATATGTACAAGCAATGCACCAACATGGAAGATATCTACTTCACCTATCCTCGAATATCAAATTACATGTAGTATACATGACAGCAAGTGAGAGAACTTGAAATTTTGAACTAAGGGAAATTGCAGCTGAGATCATTGCCATTGGTGTTTCTGTTTCATATTTGGAACATGTAGTAATTGAATAAATAAGACTTTTCCTACTTTATTTTTATGACAATTATTGGACATTGGTAGGAGTAGTTGTTTGTCGGGTGCTAAGTTGGCAAAGGTGATTTGAGGTGATAGGATAGACAGTTGCGGGAATTAATTAGGGTGGTAGATAATTTGATTCCGCATATGTTTTGGAGCTTCTCATGCTCCTCATTTATTTGCAACAAAATTACTCAATTACCTCTATTTTAAATTTCAATCCCTCTACCACCCATTCACCCCATTCTCCTCTATCAATGTGTCTTAGCCACCATCGACCACCGTTGCCTTCATTGCCGCCTTTGCTATCCCTACTAGTGCGACTACAACCACTGAATCCATCTTCCCTTTTATCCACATTTTATTTTATATGAATAAAGAAAAATAAATTAGTCATCAACATATTCATCATTGAAGTATAATCTAAGTTTGATTCAATACAAAGCCGTAGTGCAATGAATATAAAGAAAAATGACAGAACGTGATAGATAATAATCATAAGGTTTTAGACGGTGTAGTGCCTATTCATCGCGTCAATGTCCAAACCCCTTAGCTTGGTAAATGATTCCACTTCTGGCTTTCAGGGTGTGAAGCACTCTTAACCTGCATCATAAGGAAGGAAAAATAATAAGGATTGGTTTTTTGAGGTGGGGAGCAAAGAACGATTTTGAAGGACGATGAGAAGGCAAGGGCTGGTAGGGATGGTGGAGGGATGCAGAGGGTGGTGAATGGATAATTTTGTCTTTTAAACATTATTAATTTTAACTTTAAAAATTATTTTCTATTTAAAAATTTTATATAAATATTACATCTTTTAAATTTGAACCATTTAAAAGAGATATAACGGTCATAAATATGTGACCATGTAAAGATCCAAGACAAGGGTGTGACCAAATTCTCGGCCACCAATTAATTAGTGGTGACCACGATAAGGGTATGATTGATGGATTTTCTTTATGCTGCCCCAATCTTGAACTTTACTGGTTTTAATCATTAAGAGAAGAAAATAGCATTCCTGATGCCAAAAACAATGAAAAGGACCATCAGCATTAACATCTAATTAAAGTCATGACACGTCTCCAAGCTTAATAAGCACTTGTAAAACCTAATAATCTCAGATAATGATTTGGGTTTGTGTATTTGATTTTAAAAGTTTTTGTATTTTTTGCAAGTAATTATGTTTTACCTTTGAAATGTCTCACCCACTAATATCAGGAATCAAGATTACCAAAAATGTTGGCTACTAAAAAAACAATAACAAATGAGGCCAATTTATGCAAAATTGGCTTGTTAGATATTGTCCATGTTCTGTCTAACAATTTCTCATGAGAAATACCTAATTCCATTCGCTGAATTGTGCTAGCTATGGCCATGCCCCAAAAAATTTTAAAATTTCCTTAAACCACCATTGCTTTTTTAATACAAAAATATAGTTAAGCCATAACTTGCATCGATTTTCTAATGAAAGACTTTGTTTAACTATCATAGTGTACAATGGTACATGTTTATTCAACCCAAAACTATCCAAAAGACCATGCACTTAAATGCTCTCTTTAACAGCCTCAATCAACGTCATATACTCAGCTTCAGTAGTTGACAATGTCACTGTAGATTGCAATGTCGCCTTCGAGCTAATATTACATCTAAAGACTGTAAAGATATAGCCTATCAATGACCTTCTTTTATCCAAGTCACCTGCATAATCAGAATCTACATCACTCACAACTCCATAGTTCTTCTAACCTTCAAACACCAATCAAACATCAATAGAAGCGCTTAGGAACTATTTGATCCATTTACAGTTTCCAGTGTGTCTTTCTAAGTTTGCTCATAAATCTCTTACCATACTTCCTCATGTGAAAGATCTGATCTAGTGCACACCATGACATACATGAGACTACCAACTGCACTAGAGTAAGGTACACAAGACGTGCTCCACCTCCTCCTTCGTTCTTAGACATTCCTTTGAAGGTAGCTTAAAATGTGTAACTAATGGATTGCCAACTGGTTTGGACTGATCCATATTGAAGCGTTGTAGCACTTTCATACTATAATTTTGTTGCATTAAGCACAACCTACCATTATGCCGCTCCCTACAAATCTCCATTCCAAGAATTTTTCTTGCCACACCCAAGTCCTTTATCTCGCACTCTTTTCCCAATGTGTTTTCAACATACTAATTTCAGCCTTGTTGCGAGTGCAATTACCATATCATCTATATATAATGACAGATAAATTTGTGAACCATCTGGAAGCTCCTTAGAGTATATGTAATTATCATACAAATTTCTACTATATCCAATACCAATAAAAAAGGCATCAAACCTTTTGTAACATTGTCTAAGGGACAGCTTCAAGTCGTACAATGACTTCTTCAACAAGCAAACATGATCCTCCTTATTAGGAATTATGAACCCCTCTGGTTGACTCATATAGATCTGCTCCTCTAACTCACCATGTAAGAATGTCGTCTTCATATCAAGCCATTCTAGCTCCAAGTCAAAATGTACTCAGGAGCTAATAGGATTTTAATAGAGCTATGCTTCACCATAAGAGAGAATACTTCATGGAAGTCAACACTCTCCTTTTGAGTATAACTATTTGCTACTAGCTTCGCCTTGAACCTTGGGGGCTCAATGCTAGGGATTCCTTCTTTTGTTTTCGTAGACCTATTTATAGCCAACTACTCTTGTCCCCTTCGGAAGTTGTACTAGCTCTCACGTTTGATTTTTCTGAAGAACTCAATCTCCTCATTCATTGCTATTAGCCACTACTTCGACTCCTTACTTTCTATTGCATCACGATAGGTACATGGTTCATCTCCAACTACACCATCCGCCATAACCAAGCCAAAGGCTATAGGATCTGCATCTAATAAGTCAAGTGCACAGGTCAGAATCTAGATATCTTTTTAGTTTTTGAATTTTTCTCCTTTTTATGCCAATAACAATACTATATGGCTTTGCTTCTTTGGTTTATTCACAGTCTCCTCATAGTCAGGTGCATCTTGTTGTTCTATTTCAGGTTGAGCAATCTCTAAAGTACTTGGCTGATTCATTGTATCCTTTTCTTGATTCACCTTCCCATAGTAAATCTCTAGCTCCACCTGCTTCGTAGCACCATGATCTGTTTCTTCTCATCTAAGTCCTTTATCTGATTTAGCATTGTTGCCTCGTCAAAAGTGACATGTCTATTGACAATGATTTTGGGTGAACTTGCCTTCTTTGTACACCATAGTCTATAGCCTTTCACCCATCGTGCATACACCAGAAATAGACGTCTTCTTGCCCTCGACTCAAGTTTACCATAACTCACATAGGCATATGAAGGACAACGAATATCTTCAAATCAGAATAGTTTAGGTTCGACGGACCATACCTTTTGTGAAATCTTCAGATCAATAGAGTTTATGGAGATCTATTTATCATGTATATAGTTGTATCGATTGCTTCAGGCCAAAATGATTTGATAAGTGCAGCATTGATTCACCTGCATCTTGCATGCTCCAGAAGTGTTTTGTTCATCCATTTTGCAACTCATTTTGCTGTGGTGTTCCTAGTATAATATGGTGCCTCATTATACCAATATTTCTATAGAACTCTACAAATTCCTTGCTGCAAAATCCTCCACCATTGTCATTCTAATCTCTTGAACTGACCTCTTGCTTCTTGACCATGACCTTCCAGAAGTGTTTTGTTCATCCATTCTGGAACTCCATTTTGTTGTGGTGTTCCTAGTATAATATGGTGCCTCACTATACCAGCATTCTCAGAACTCTACAAATTCTTTCCTGCAAAATCCTCCACCATTGTCATTCTAGTCTCTTGACTAACCCCTTGGTTTGCTTCTTGACCATGACCTTCCATTACTTGAATTTGTCAAATACTTCTTCTTTTTTTCTTTCGGAAATAAATCCAGACTTTCCTAGAATAATCATCTATCAGAGTAAGAAAATAGCGAGCTCCACCTAAGGAGTTAACAGGGTTGGACCCAGACATCTAAGTGGACATACTCCAATATCCTTTTGCTGTTGTGTTTGCTAGAACTGAACTTTACGTATTTTTGCTTTTCAAATACATAGTTTTCACATAAACCAAATTCGCAATTCTTCAGGCCTTTCAACAAGCCTCTGCTAGCAACTATGGCCATTCTTTTCTCACTCATATGATCAAGCTGCATGTGCCACAATCGTGTAGCATCATCATTTCTTTTAAAGGATAGAATAGGCAGTTGCATCGACTATGCTTCCTAGTAATAGATAAATCCTGCCTGCAACTTTCCTTTTAATACCAACATTGAGCCTTTGATCACTTTCAAGAAACCACCTTCTCCTGTGAACTTGTACTCTCGATTATCAAGGGCACTCAACGACATCAAGTTCCTACCCAGTTTTAGTACATGTTATGCTTGAAACGTCCTTTTAGTACTATCATCCAAATTTACTTGCATATCTCCTTCACCTATATAATGGAATTATTCTATTACCTCCCAATCTAACTTTTCCCTCCTGCTTTTTGTAGGATGATAAAAAGCTTCGGTTAGGTGTCATGCGAAAGGATGTACCAAAATCCAAGATCCACTCATTTCCTTTGTTACCTGTGATGAATATTGTCAAAGCCGAATCCGCAAAGCTTCACTATCGTCAGAACTTTCAATTGTTATGTTGGTAGAATCTCCTAATTTCTCCTTTCTCTTTGGGCAATTTCTTCTAATATGTCCTGTTTGGTGACAATGAAAGCACTTTATAGACTTGTACTTTTTGGACTTTGATCTTCTCTTGCTCTTGCTTCCCAATCCTCTTTCCTGACTATGTCTTCTCGTCACAAACAACGCAACTGTAGGACCTTCAACAGTAGTTCCATATACTAACTTCCAATGCTCTTTTTTTATCAATGATTCTTTGACATTTCCTGAAATATTGGATCTACCATAAAGTATGGTATTACATAAATTATCATAAGACGGAGGTAGTGAAGTCAACAAGATCATAGCTTGATTTACATCTTCTACTTTAATTCTAGCTGATCCAACATCGGAGATCATCCGGTTGAAGTCATCTATATGCTCTTACATTGATTTTCCTCTTAAATATTTGAACTTTTAAGTTCGCTTCCTCTGATAAAGATTGTTGGATAAGGTCTTTCCTAATATTTTTCTTCCAAGCCCTTCCATGGTGAATCGCAGTCTTTTCTTCTATGACCTCTTGTAGAACATTGTTCGCAAGGCTCAATTTTATTGTACTCCGTGCTTTGGCCATTATCTTCTCCTTGTTGTCATTAGCTAATGACCCCGACAATTTTTCTTTACCCTCCAACGACTTTGCAAGACCTTGCTAATCTAGCAATGCCTACAGTTTCAGTTTCCATAGTATGAAGTCGTCGATTCGTCAAACTTTTCCACTTCAAATTTTGACACCGACATCTTGGATTTGAAACCAAGTGGCTATAGCACCACTTGTTAGGGAATATTAGAGTTGGGTACACCTCAAGTATAATAAACACTTTATGGATTTGAGTGGAAGCATGTCCAAATTTATAGAGAGTAACAGATAAAATAAAACACGTAAATAGTCCTAAGATGAGACTCACTTATCACTATTCACATAAAAAAAAAATCAAGTGAACTATACACCAAATTTTAACATAAAAAACCCTCTTGTAATTTTGAGGGAAAAACCACGAGCTAAACTCTAAAAAATATTTCACTATATTGAAAGAGCAATTACAATATAATGTATTCTAGATAACTCTTCTACTACAATTTGTAGTATTATAGAAATCTAGAAAATATTCCCAAAACCTCAGTGTATACTCATACTATACTCTTAAAATTTTTTACATACACTTTCTATTTTTCCTCTCATTACAAAAAGCTAATATTGCTTCTTCCTATATAGCTGGAATTGTTTTAGCTTTGGATGGATTCAAAAGTGAAATTTGCTCTCTATTTATAAAGGTTTCTCACGCCTTGCATTAAATGCAATTTTACATTCCCAACTATTTTTTGGTGCTGTCAGTGGAGGGAGAAATTTTTCTTCCTACTATTTTTTACTTTTGTGGCAAAATGGCAAGTCACTTTTTTTTAACATCATGGTGATAAAGTGGGTGTCTAGTAAACACCCATTTTTTGAATGTTCAAATAATAATATTCTTTATCATAATACAATAAGCGGTACAACTGTTCAAGCGACTAATCTTTTGGATCAGTCAAGTCACTAGACAATAATGACACAGTTCAAAATGATAAGCCATCTCAGTATTAGTATAGGCTGTGTTTGGTAGAGGGTAAAAAGGAGATGAAAGCTAGTTAATTTAAACATACCAGTATTTTTAAAGCTTAATTCACCAAATTTTAGCATGAATACGAGTCTGTTTGATGAGTTTAACCTATTTTGATGTCTTATCTACCATGAATCACACAGCATGCACAACACGCGATCGATTGTGAGATATGGGATTATGGAAAGTAGATCGTCCTCGTGCCTGCACAGCGTTATCACTCATCAGCAACTTCGGAAGAAAATTCTTACATTTTGATGCCATTTTCAACAAAGCTTCTTTGCATACAATTAAGCTATTTCGAATGCTACAAATTAACGTGAAATGTAAATGACTTGGTCCAGATTCTTAGGTCAGGAAATCGTCTTCAATACCGGGGGATTTTTTTTTCTTTTTGAATGATGGAAATTTTCTTTTGGTTTTTGAAGAAACTTATTAGATTTTGATTATGAGATTAATTCAATTAAAGCCGAATCAGTTTTGTAAGAAATAAAATTCTCTAATCTTAATCCTTTTAATTTACAAGACTTAATACAAAACTCGATATTGTGTTTAAAATAAAATAATTGTTGAGTTATTTAAAATAAATTAATATGACTGATTCTATATTAATTTAATTTATTAATTTAGTCTATTTAAAACATTAATATGAAGAAATAATAACATTGACTCTTTTCATAGGATCATTCGTCGTGAGGCACGAGGCGAGTTTGGACAGATTTAAGTCCAAGGGTGATTATTATACAAATGACAGCCGCTAAGTGAGACGGTGTTGATTTGGCGCATTAGCTGATTCAAAAAGTGTATGCATGTTTGACTGCGATGTTTTGGCTTAATGCCCACATAATCATGCACATAATCGCATCGGATCTATCAACATATACAATATTATAATAATCTAATCCTAATCTCCTTCCTTTGTGAATTTGTGTCTAAGGCTAATATCGCTAGCAACCTGTAACTTAATTTCACTACATCTTGTAACAAAAGAAGTAACCTCGTCCCGACAGCTTGTCTGCACTGGAAGTCTCTACAGAGCATATGCAACCTACAGCTTTAAGATTCATTCCCAGGCTACTGTCGGTTACCTGTCTTCTTTTGTGAAGGAAGAAGTTTTCCGAATCCATTCTATATACTCAAGATAATATAAAAGTGTAAAAGGCTGTTATTAATAGAGTTAATACTAATTTTAGTCCCTAATTTTATATTTATGAGTAATTTTAGTCCCTGACTTTAAAAATAGTCAATTTAATTCTTGACATTATAAAATAGGAGTCATTTTTTTACCTTAACTCAATTTTATTTAACATCTCATCAATTAAATTATGACAGCTAATCTTAAATGATACTTTGACATACTTATGTCATTTGAAATATAATAGAGTTTAAAATGACTCAAATGAGTCATTCAAATTTCTATTCTAAATTATAAAATGACTCATATTTTGTGCAATATTAGACATCAAAATGAGTTATTTTAAACTTTATTCTACTTTAAAAGACAAATGATATGTCAAGGTATCACTTAGTTTACTTATCATCATTTAATTGATGAAATGTTAAATAAAAGTGAATTGAGAGACTAACTGACTAATATTTTGTAATGTAGAGACTAATTTGACTCATTTTAAAAGTTGGGACTAAAATGACTCATGAGCATAAATTGAGAGATTAAAAGGAGTATTAACTCGTTATTAATATTTATAGGAGAGAAGTATCATATTTTAAATAGGTAAACTACATTCATGATATTACACACGATACTGTTGATTTATAATATTTATATTGATTTTCTACGGGAATACTTATTGGCATATTTATAAGAGATGGAAATCTTTTGTCCTAAATGGGTCTTCTCTTTCTAATTCCTCATTTATAGTCACATAGAAAAATAAGAATAAAAATATATTTAAAAATTTATAAATTATCAAATATACAATATATGTCTTATACATGTTAATAAATGATTAGGATGACAAAGAGAGAATACCATTTAGGTACAGAAGATTTTCATTCATTTATAAGTGTACTTAGTATCAAATTTTATAAAATATATGCAAGGATATTGGGTGCGTTAATATCACCTAAATGTCAGGAAATGTTAGTGCATATTTTTTACAGGTCGTGAGATTCATCGTATGCATTGTCTTCTATTCGCATGAGATGTCGATGTAATATATTTTTCAAAAAATATCACTCTTTTATTAATATTATTTGCCCCTTGAGACTAAAATGTGTTTCATGTGCTTCTAAGTTACTCAGGTAATGTAATTCCTATTAAGATTAATAAAATAAAATGCTAATTAAGATGAGCAAATTATATTGTGAGCAACTAAATGCCGATTAAGGTGTTCACAGCTTATACATATGTAGAATATTTTCATTTTGGACTTTAGCCTTTTGGGGCCAACCAGTGTCTTTATGGAGTATGGACTATGGTCTCTGTGGAAACTGCATTAGCCTAAAGCTTTTTATATTTCCAAGTCATGGGGTGAATAATTTCGAGCCACTGATCATGGGATGGCATGGTATGCTGGGCTAATGTATTGCAGACAATCGTGATTGCCTTTTTCTTTTATTAGCTATCTATTCCCCCACCCACTGATGTGGGAAAGCAACTTGTCATTGTAACATCTAACTTTTCCATTGTCATCAATACATTCTCTGCTGTTAAGTTAGTCATTTTGGAATATGTATCATATTTAACTTTGGAGCATTACATTTAGAATACCTTATAACCTATGGATTGCTGGATTAAGTTTGTGCAGAGTAATGGAAGTTAACGAAATTGATCAAGAATAGTATATATGTAGGTTTTTTTTTTTTGGGTTACAAGTATATATGCAGGTTTACTTCATGGTCTCTAATTACCTGAAGTGAACATGATTTGACTTTTACTCTACACTGTTTGTAAAATATGAAGTTGAAAGAATGGTTGAAGTAGAGTTCGTGTACATTGTGAAGTTGGCACCAAGCGACAGGGGGACCAAAAGACGTAGACAAACAGCGACAAGGATAAGGTCAATTGTGTTTGTATTTTATTCTTCCCCTATGATTCCATGAAATAATTGTTAGCTACTTCCATTATTACTTTTGCTCTCAGTCAGACCATGGATATCGGCTTTTTCTTTAATTATAATATTTAATTTAGTGCAACATTTGTCAGTATTCCTTTTCTTTTTTTTTTCTTGGTAAAAAGAAAAATGAAAGTTACTTAGAAAATGCTAAGTTTAACTAGTTCAAAAAGAAAAAGACTTAGCTTCGGGGATGGAATACAACATTAAAGCGTGAAAGAGGTGAAAATGTTTTATATGATAATTAGTATTACACATTGAGAAAAATATGACACAATTCAGTAAGAACTAATAGTTGTTAGATAAGTTAAAGTGGTAGGTATTATATATTAATTTATTAATTCATCTACGAATAAAAAACAACACTAAGGCTGTGTTTGATACCTATCCTAGGACAGAAATGACTAAAGCAAGACAGTAAAGATGGAGATAATATTGGAGAGAGACGAAAATGTGTTTGATAGTGGTGTACAAGATATAGTGATAGATAAGAAGATGAAAAAAAATTATGTTATAATTTAATGAAAAATTAAAAAGTAAGAAGGACAAAGACATAAAATGTTTTAAGAGATATTATTGAAAAAATATGTATATATTTTAAATTTGTGTCTAGAGACATCTCTATAGTGTCTCTCCTTTTTGGAGGGATAGAATTTGCCTAAAAAATTAACAATAAATTGTTTATAGATTGGGATATGGCCCCCAAAAACAAGTGACTGTCAGGGGAATCCAAAGAGGAGACACAACTAATAGGCTAAGTGAGAATACCATAATCCTCGGATGTTATATCTTGACCCAAAATCTTAAGACGATGGTCATGACTCCTCACTTTATATACTATCCACTTAGTTCATTCTCACAATACGAGATTTACCTCTTGCACTTGACTCCAACAGTCCCAAACTAGGTGTTAGATCGATGTTCTTTGGGCAACTACACTGACAAGGCTAGGTTTCGTAATTTATCCAGAGACTCTTTAGTGTTTGCTGCGAGAATTAGCTAGCCCCATGTTTGTTGCTTGAAGTATTGGGTGCTGAAAATTGTGTAAAATCTTTAGATAGGATAGTTGCATTTATTTATTTTTTCATATTTTAGTTGGTATTTATTGGAGTTTTTATTTAATTTTTGATGTTGCATTCGAAGTAAAGGAAACATTGTAATTCTATAGGAAAAATGTATAATTTTATTGTTGTAGTCTCAAGCATTTTAAATTTGTGCATGTAAACCTTGCACAGCTTGTGCGTCTAGAATCCAGTCTTCAACTTGCGCAGACATTAGTAATTTTGTTTTTGAAATGTTTTCTATCTGTTTCTTTTGTACGTCATCAATGGATTTATATTTGTAGCTTTGGATATTGAATTGTGTTGGAGCGATTTTGTTGCAAGGATACCTGTATTAATTATTGTATCTCATTGCCTTATTTTTTATACATTATCTTCCTATTATTCTATGGGGAGAGGATCTAGTCTAGGTTAGGTGTGAAAATAGGAGATGTATTAGGGTCTGTTTGGTGCGTGAATTGGAACAGAAGTTCATAATTTAAAATTGAATTCCAATTTTATTAGAATTAGAATTAGCTCATAATCTTGAATTTTATGTTTGACTCTTACACAAAATTAGGATCCAGAAGAACTAGAATTATAAATTCAGTATCATTTCTATTGCTTAGATATGTGATATATAACTTCAAAATATTTTCAATGATTAAAGGATTGAGTTCTAGCTAAATCAACATTTTTAGAAGTGTGAAATTATTTGCAGAGAGTTTTGAAGCACCTATCTATTTCGATTTCGATGTGCATGGACTTGGGGATCAGATTGCTTCCTTTGTATTATAAAACTTGAATGATTGACTTACGACTGAAATAATGTCTTTGGTAATGTAAAAATGATTGTTGGAATGTGTTTTTGTAATGTGTATATTCTGCTCTATGGGTGGGCTTTGAATTGTATTTCCGTACTTTTGATGTTTCAGTAATTATTTTCTTGTTAAAACATTGTTCTTAGAAATGAAAACTCTGTTTTACAAAGTAGCCTTGATAATTGTACACTTACATGGAACCTCGATTTTATGGGCATTGGGACTAGTTGTGTTTTTGGTAATTTGAAAACTTAAGAGATTGAATTCTAGTTAATAGTTTTAGAAGTGTAAACTCTATGCTATGATGAGCTCATGATAATTATATATGTGAGTGTGTATATGTGCGCACACGCGTGAACGCATTTTGGCTTATTAAGGGGTTTAGGGCTTGGGTTGAGTTTGTGTTTTGCCAAACTGATGCTTTTATAAGTGTAAAATGTATTTTGGAAAGAGTTTTGACACACATGTATATGTGTGTTTTGGTTTATGGGTAATGAGGATTGAGTTATGATTTTCAAAATCTTATTTCTTTTTGAAGCATGACATTTGCTTTGAAGCACCATTTCTTATATATAGGCGCGCTCAATTTTTGTTCGAATTGGGGATTTTGGATTGTTCTTTTTACTAGTTGATGCTTGAAGGAATGAGTTTTAGTTAAGCCAATGTTTTTAAAAGTATAGAATTTATTTGTGGAGAGCTCATGAGAATTGCCTATATAAGATTATTAGTTAAGTGACATGTTGGAATATAATTTGTTTACTTATGAGCATTGTCTACTTGGGTATCAGGCCAAGGGTTGTTCGGCCATAATGAGGAATAACTGTGATTTTATGATCCTTGAATTACCATATGATGAATAGATGAGATTAAGTGAAATTATGTGAAAAATCTCATGTGGCATGAGAATATGTGAGCTATGTTTGAATTAATGTAAATTGGAATGTTATTGAGTTGGAGAAATGCTATAAGCTTTACAAGACATATGTTTAGTATAGTCCATTGCAAAGCAAGAATTGAAGAAACGAAATAAACTAAAAATACGTGTTGAAAACGTTGAAGCACAAACCTTGAAAATGGACAAGAGTAGGCGTAATGTTTACCTTGTGGACTAGTTGGTTATTTCAAAGTAAGAATGTGACTTGACTTGAAGTATCTTGTCTTGGACTTGATTTATGAATGGTTGCATGTTTAATGTATCTTATGAAAAGATGAGGATTTACTTATGTTGAGAAGTATGGCTTGAGATGTATGAAGGAGATGTTATGTTGCTAGTGATATGAGCATGTGCGTGTGACTTAATGATTTGGTGACAATTAAGATGTCAAATGTTAGCCTTTGGTCCCTAGTCACATGTTAGGAAGGAATGCTAGCTACTTCGGTCTCCAACTGTGTTAGGAAGGGAAGTGATTCAAATACACCACATCTACCCCATTATTGATTTTATCCAGCGATGGTTAGTACGTATGAGCTGAATAGTCTAGGGGATTTGGTGATGGGAAGGAAAGAGAACATTGAGGGTGGTGAGCCAAATTAAATATTTAATTCACCTAAAGAAAGGGAAAGAGAAATGAGAATTAAGACTCATGTGCATGTTATTGCTTATGTTTTAGTTTCTTAAATGTCTTGCTATGCATTCATCCTATTTACATTGCATCATGACATAAAGACCATACTTTAAAATGAACGTCCTAGTCAGCACTCAATTTTTGACTAAGTTTTAAAGTAATAATCATCAATTTAACTTTATTTTATCTTTTGGTTTAATTTTGAACGTTATGTTTAATCATTGTCAACATCATGTTTTGTGGTCTCATATCTTTCTTTTTCGGATATTTTATTTTAATTTTTGTCGCATTAATCAAAAAAATTAAAAATGGAAGGAGGAATGGCAGCAGGGGGCTCCTCCCCATTACCCACGTCCCCATTTTCTGCCCATTACCCGCGTCCCCATTCCTCAATGGCAGACAAGATAGGCTCCTTGTTCTCGGCAGGATGCGCACCAGCAAGTGGAGGATGGAGAATATTGATAAAAAAAACCACCAGGGCCATTGCTATTTAAGGACCATCGCGGCTCCAGATGGGGGAATGCTAGCGGTCAGGGGGGTTTTCACCATCTTGAGGGGAGATTTTGGCATTTAGCCCCCAATCTCCACGGTCGCCCTTCATAACCCTCATCAAAACCAAAACAAACCATCCATATCATTCCCTTCCAACCCCAATAACAAAAGACAGAATCACAACCCAGAAATCAAACACCAACCATTGAGGAAATCCTAATCACAAAACAATAAAGCCAAAGAATCAAAAACCAAAAAAAAAGACGGAACGGTGGAGGGCGCGTCACCGCCACCGTCGCCGCGGCTCCCTCCTCCCTTTCTTCTCCCTTTCCCTCCACCACCGCTGTCTGTCTCCACAACGGCTTCCGATCCGCGGCCACTTCCATCATCATCATCATCACAAACAACCCTCTTCCACCGCGCGAACCGCCGTCCGCTAACCACCCCACCGCGTCCCTCGCGAACACCGAGCAGCCACCATCGCTCCACTGCGAGGGTCACCCTCCAAGTCGCGCGCGCACTCAACCCCTCCACCGCCACGCCGATCTTCCCTCGGCGGCGTGCCCGCGCCCTCGTCCTTAAGCCCGCAACGGCCTCTCCTCGGCAGCCATCACCATCATCGCCACTTCATCCCTCCGCCTCTCTGTTGTTTTCTTTTCTTTGGCTAGTAGTGAAATTAGGTCTAAATTATTGTTTGTTTGATTTTATTTATTTTATTTTTTGGGTTCTTGTGGGCTTGGTTTGATTTTCTTTGTTTTTTTGTTGTTAAAACCGTTTTCAAACAAATCTTGGGCTGCTTGAGTTATTTTCTTTTTGCATTTTTGGTTTTTCTAAAACCTGGATTCTAAGATAAAATAAAATATATATATATATTTTTGTTCATTTTGGATTTGAAATAAATATGAGTTTTTATTTTATTAAAATTTATTTAGTTAATTAATTGATATTTTTTTAATATGATTAGCTAAGCGTGACGGCTTGTTAATTATATATTCTTGGAATGTTTTAATTGTCAAGGTTGACATTCTAAAAAATAAAATCAATCAACCTAGAATCATTTTCTAAAGAACTACGTGGCTTTGAGTTTCTCATTGTACAGAGGATACGTCAGAGCAGACATTCCCTATCAAGCCAAACTTTAAATTTTCATAATTTTGTCCCTAATTATTTTTATTTTATTTCCTCTATTTGTAAATACTTGAATTTGATTTTTGTTATTTATTTGTAAATATCATATTTATTATCATTTTGGGTAAATTTTATATGTTTTAAGTTATTCTATTTGCACAATTAACTTTTGGGTAACCGTTTGAGGACGAATGTCTAGGGGTGCGTAGGTTTAATCTCCCTTCCCTGTACATAAATAGACTCCGGATCTAGCTTCTATTTTCACAAGACCAATTTAAAATAATTTTTACAAAAAGGTTTTTTCCAACGGTTTTTCCTTAATAAACCTTGGTGGCGACTCCATGAAAATATTTTCAATAATATTTTCCGTCGCGATCCGAGCAAGATGGTGACTCCACTGGGAGTTCAGTGAGTCAAGCCCATTAAAAGGTTAATTGTGCAAATTTGATAATTTAGAACATATTTTATTCACCCATTGTTTGCATAGCATTTGATCTACTGAATTTTATTGTTGTATATGTGAACCTTAGGGTAGATGACAATTGCCTTATGTGTGTGTTAACTTTTCTTTACGTTCATGTAATTAATTTGTAACATTTCTAGGCATTAAGGACACACTTACCTCATACACTTTTGGCTCTATACCCGAGCCTATGCGTGCCAAGGATTGGGGGTTTCTCGACATTGTCATGAGGGGCTTCATGCTCACTTGATAGTTGTTGGGACACTACTCAGATTGTTACTGGTTTTATAGATTGGTCATATTGAGAGGGTTAATCCTTACTTGTGATTAATTTATAAGCTAGGTCCATATTGTTAAATAAGGGCAATCTGGGACTTTTGACCTTTAGATCTATAGCACCAACCTTAATAACCTTGCACTGATAGCATTTAGGTTGAGAAGAAAGTCATGCTCTAATCCTATGGTGGGCTTTTATAAAAAAAAAAAAACGCAGGGGCTTGTGTCGTTCTTTTTGTTTATTGGTCTTTGATTATAGATTAGGCTTCATTTTCTTTCAACTCTTTTTTATTATTCATGCTTTCAATTCAAAATTATAAATAAAAATTCATTTCATAATTGCACATTTTTTATACAAAAAAATCCCTTTTAGTCTTGCATTCTGTAAATTCATGTTTAAAATTCAACCATTGCCTTTTAGCTTTAAACCAAAAAAAAAAAGAAAATAAGAAAAAGAAAAAAAATCATTTGCATGGATTTTTCAAAAAAAAAAAAAGAGTTATCTTGCATTTTGGTCATTGAAAAAAAAAGGAAAGAAAAATTCAAAAAAATGTCTTAAAAAAAATTTTCCTCCTTTAAAACAAACGTTTGGTTTTCATAAATTTGTTTTCTTGCATTTTTGTCTAAAAGGAAAAACATTGTTATAAGTTTTTTTTTTTAAAAATAAAAGCCAAAAATAACTTTGCATCCTTGTTTTCTAAAAAAAAAATGATAAATAAAAAAAATAATTTGTCCTTTATATTTAAGATGGTTGCATTTAGAAACATTGAAGTATAAAGAGGTTGAGTTAGCGTGTTGAAGCCATTAACTCCTATTTGTTCTAAGATTTTTCACCATTGTGTCATAACTTAATTGTACTTGCTTCCCTCATTCGAACCCATTCTCACCAACTCACTAATCCATTCTTCTTACCTACATCATAAGCCAAGCAAGCAAATTTGAATTTAGATCCTATTCAACTAAATCTTTTCCTCAAGTGGCAACCTTAACTACATTTGCAACACATGGGGGTTTCCGTCATGTGATGAGTATTGGTTAACTTTCAAGGTCATCATACAAAGCTTATAGGATAAAGAAAGTTGACTTTTGTCTTGAATCCATGGATTAAAGAAGGAGCTAGAGATTGATGATTTGAATTTGCATATCAACTAGTGTTCATTAATTGGTGCTTTTGCTTCTATGACGCAATTCCCTCATTAGAGGTGTATCATTTTCAAAAAAGAGAAAAGAAAAAAATACAAAAAAAAGAGAAAATCGAATTTTGTTTTAGCATTAAATTTGTGAAAATAAGCAATCATAATTTGAAATGAAGTTTGGCCATGTTTCGCTATCTTTCAAAAAAATAAAAAATCTTAGATATCTCTTGCTACCCGTTTGAGCCTAATTGTTTTTTTTTTTTCTGATAATCTTGACAAGGATCAGCCCAACACTAGGGGCTAATATGCGATGAATGTTGTTGCTTATTTCTTCTTGTGATATAAAAGAAAATGGAAAAAGCAAAAAGAAAAAAATAATAAATAATATAGAGAAAAAGAAGACCATGAAAAATTTCGTTTCAAAATGAATTAGATATCTTACTCTATTTACGATTCACAACTGTTGTTGTTAGAGTGCATCGTCGTGTAAAAATTGATCTTTTATCGTAATTAACCTTTAAACACTTGTTTGAGCCATTAATACCCTTTTGTTCATAAACCTTTAACCTTCGCCATGTTACAAGTCTAATAAAGTCCATCCTGATCAATGATTGATTGCTCTTGTTTTCATGAACTTAATGTTGAAACAAAAGAAAAATAATAAAAAAGGGAAAAGAAAAATTGATACACCTTGATAGTGGAAGCAAAGTTTTAAGCATAAAACAAGATTCGAAGAACCTCCAGAATCTCAAGAGTTCAAATTTGGGGGCTTGTTAAGGTTATTCATTGGAAGGATTTGAAAAATATTGAATCACTATTTGCTCAAAACAATACCTGGTCAGCTTGGAAAACTCATCTCATTGCTTATCATTTCTAACCACCTTCCTAAAAGCATCACGATATTTCCTTTCCATACCCATTGTCCTTGTGCAAACAAAATTAAGTTGTGGCATAATGGTGAATGCTTCTGGATACTGCTTTAATTGGAAATGCAATTTTATCTGAATTCTTCAATGACTTTGTTTAAATGACAACCATCTCTTTGAATAAAAAAAAAAAAATTCAAATTGGAGCTTTCAACTTTGCATTGCATATTTTCAATTGCAACTAATTTGCATTGGTTATGCATCATTTCTAGGTATTGAGAAGCCTAGTTTTCCTTACTTTTCTTTTATCAGGTATTATGAGGCCTGAATTATCTTTGTAGGTATTGTGAAGCCTACTTTTCCGGGTATTGTGACGCCTGGTTTATCTTTGTAGGTATTGAGACGCCTACTTTTCTTTTATCAGGTATTGTGAGGCCTGAATTATCTTTGTAGGTATTGAGACGCCTACTTCTCTTTTTAGGTATTGTGAGGCCTGAATTATCTTTGTAGGTATTGTGAAGCCTACTTTTCTTCCGGGTATTGTGACGCCTGGTTTATCTTTGTAGGAATTGAGACGCCTACTTTTCCTTTATCAGGTATTGTGGTCTAATTATCTTTGTAGGTATTGTGAAGCCTACTTTTCTTCCAGGTATTGTGATGCCTGTTTATCTTTGTAGGTATTGAGACGCCTACTTTCTTTTATCAGGTATTGTGAGGTCTGAATTATCTTTGTAGGTATTGTGAAGCCTACTTTTCTTCTAAGGTATTGTGAGGCCTGATTTATCTTCGTAGGTATTGTAACGCCTACTTTCATTTCTCAGGTATTGTGAAGTTGATTTAT
The DNA here is from genome assembly GCA_030441495.1 of Dalbergia oliveri. Classification (NCBI taxonomy): domain Eukaryota; kingdom Viridiplantae; phylum Streptophyta; class Magnoliopsida; order Fabales; family Fabaceae; genus Dalbergia; species Dalbergia oliveri. The sequence goes on along the minus strand of JAMLFY010000001.1, from coordinate 36,745,119 downwards.
CTTTGTAGGTATTGTGACGCCTACTTTTCGTGTTCCAAGTATTGTGAAGCTTGGTTTCTCTTTGTAGGTATCGTGAGACCTACTTCTTTCTTCCTTTTTGGTCTTGTCTTGTAACATGTCTTAAGTCTTCTTCATTTTTATCTTTGCTTCAAATAAAAATTAACTTGAACAAAAATTGATTGCTTCTTTACTTTGATTGTCCTTTTAACTAAAAGTTCAATCAAAGGGGGCTACTGTCAGCACCCAATTTTTGACTAAGTTTTAAAGTAATAATCATCAATTTAACTTTATTTTATCTTTTGGTTTAATTTTGAATGTTATGTTTAATCATTGTCAACATCATGTTTTGTGGTCTCATATCTTTCTTTTTGGATATTTTATTTTAATTTTTCTGTCGCATTAATCAAAAAAATTAAAAATGGAAGGAGGAATGGCGGCAGGGGCTTGCCCATTACCCACGTCCCCATTTTCTGCCCATTACCGCGTCCCCATTCCTGCAATGGACAAGATAGGCTCCTTGTTCTCTGCAGATGCGCACCAGCAAGTGGAGGATGGAGAATATTGATAAAAAACCACCAGGGCCATTGCTATTTAAGGACCATCAACGCTCCAGACAGGGGAATGCTAGCACGGTCGGGGGGTTTTCACCATCTTGAGGGGGAGATTTTGGCATTTAGCCCCCAATCTCCACGATCGCCCTTCACAACCCTCATCAAAACCAAAACAAACCATCCATATCATTCCCTTCCAACCCCAATAACAAAAGACGGAATCACAACCCAAAAATCAAACACCAACCATTGAGGAAATCCTAATCACAAAACAATAAAGCCACATAATCAAAAACCAAAAAAAAAGACGGGAACGGTAAGGGAGCCGCGCGTCACCGCCACGTCGCGGGCGGCTCCCTCCTCCCTTCTTCTCCCTTTCCCTCCACCGCCGCTGGTCTGTCTCCACGACCGCTTCCCGATCCGTGGCCACTTCCATCATCATCATCATCACAAACATCCCTCTTCCAGCCACCGCGCGAACCACGTCCACTAACCACCCCACCGCGTCCCTCGAACATCGAGCGCAGCCACCATCGCTCCACCGCGAGGGTCACCCTCCATCGCGCCGCGCACTCAACCCGCTGCGCCACCGCCACGCCGATCTTCCCCTCTGCGGCGTGCCCTGCGCCCTCGTCCTTAAGCCCGCGACGGCCTCTCCTCCGCAGCCATCACCATCGTCGCCACTTCATCCCTCCGCCTCTCTGTTGTTTTCTTTTCTTTGGCTAGTAGTGAAATTAGGTCTAAATTATTGTTTGTTTGATTTTATTTATTTTATTGTTTTGGGTTCTTGTGGGCTTGGTTTGATTTTCTTTTTTTTTTGTTGTTAAAACCGTTTCAAACAAATCTTGGCTATTGAGTTAGTTTCTTTTTGCATTTTTGGTGTTTCTAAAACCTGGATTCTAAGATAAAATAAAAAATATATATATTTTTGTTCATTTTGGATTTGAAATAAATATGAGTTTTTATTTTATTAAAATTTATTTAGTTAATTAATTGATATTTTTTTAATATGATTAGCTGAGTCGTGACGGCTTGTTAATTATATATTCTGGAATGTTTAACTGTGAGGTTTGACATTCTAAAAAATAAAATCAATCAACCTAGAATCATTTTCTAAAGAACTACGTGGCTTTGAGTTTCTCATTGTACAGAGGATACGTGGAGAGGCATTCCCTGTCAAGCCAAACTTTAAATTTTCATAATTTTGTCCCTAATTATTTTTATTTTATTTCCTCTATTTGTAAATACTTGAATTTGACTTTTGTTATTTATTTGTAAATATCATATTTATTATCATTTTGGGTAAATTTTATATGCTTTAAGTTATTCTATTTGCACAATTAACTTTTGGGTAACCGTTTTAGGACGGATGTCTCAGGGGTGCGTTGGGTTTAATCTCTACTCTTCCCTGTGCGTAAATAGACTCCGGATCTAGCTCTGTTTCAGGATCGATTTAAAATAATTTTTACAAAAAGGTTTTTTCCAACGGTTTTTCCTTAATAAACCTTGGTGGCGACTCCATGAAAATATTTTCAATAATATTTTTCGCCACCCGTCGCGATCCTGGTTACGCAGTCCTCTGATGCTATGTTTTCCAAACTTATAAAAATGAATTTATATGTGTTTACCATTTTATAAATAAACTTAAGTGGCTAAGAATGACAATGATAACGCCTTATTATGTTATATAACCCCTACTCAAAAATTTATAATTTCTCACTTCTATTTCCATGTCATCTCAAGAGGAGGTTGACATTTGAGTTGCAGCAAAAGGACTAAGTGAGCATTAAAGTTGGCTTGTGGATTCCTAAGTATATTTACATTAGATTATGCTTAGTTTCTAAGTTTTTGATTAAGACCCCCTTTATGTTGTATGTATATGGAGAGTGAGAGGATGTTTAATAGCTGGTTTACTATATTTGTATAAATATCTTATTTAAACATCTTATGTGAAGATTGTTTTGTATATTAATGGTATACATGATGATTATGTGTTATGTCTAGGATATGTTGTGTTGTATTTAAATCGTGTGGAATAGTATAGATGTTTATTTATATTTCTGCATTTTACTATGTTCATGAGTTACATGTGTAAATAGTTATTACGACTATTGCGCAAAGGCTCAAGTTTTACCCAAATAGTTTTCAAAAAAAAATTACATGTATTTTTCCATATATCCTAATTTAAAAGCAGATTAATTTATGAGATTAGAACATTACAACTAGTGATTAACCTTAATATGATTTAAGCGTAAGATTACAAATTAGAGTGTTACAGATCACGTGTCTATCAATCCATATTATTAATATTTAATAAAAATAATTTTGATATTGATATATTTTTTTATTTTTTAGGTAAACTAAAATAGATGGGAAGACAAAAATGTGTAATTGGGCAATAGCAGTTATTGGTAGTTTTAAAGAGAAATTGAGGTTATTTGAGAAATTTCTTTTCTACAATTTTATCCATTATTTATAAAATATGATAATGGACGTGAAAAACAATTCAACATTGAGGATACACCAAAAATAGTTATTTGATTGTTTGTTGTGTCAGCATAAATCACAATTTATAACTTCATTATCCAGTAAGAAGGAAAACCAAAAAGGCTAATGGAAAATGAAAATACCTGAAGTATTCTACGCTACCTCACAGGGGCGGAGCCTCTTGTTGCTCGAGGGGCAATTCAAGGAAAAATACAGAAAAAGTTTTATGGAGGGGCCACAGTTATAAATCATATTATCAACTAAATATTATAACTTTTTTTTTGTAGTAGTAGTATTCATTATAGTTACTTGAGAGTTGTAATTATTATTATTTTCCGTTACAGTTCACATTCTCTTACTTCTTTTCAATCTTAATTTTTTTTTTTTTGTATTTTTGTTACAGTTCACATTCTCTTGCTTCTTTTGAACCTCATGCATGTAGAATATTTTTCTCAGGTAATCATATCATATGAATTTTACCACAATCTTTCAATATTGTCTCATAAGTTAATTGATAAATTTAAAAGGAATTAATAAAATTTGTTCTGAATATATCTAAAAATAAAAGTAAAAGTCTAATCAACCCTTTATATTATATTTATATACTCTTAAATATATTTTTATATTTTTAATTATATATTTTTAAAAATAATTTTTGACTGGGGACAACCCCTGCCTGGCCCCTTCTGTATCCGTCTCTAGGGCAATGACTCCCCTTACATTTCTATTTTGTTTATAAAATTTTATTTTTTTTAATTTGACCTCCTTTAAAAAAATTTATTTATATAATTTTTATCAATTTTTTATTTAATCATAATATATATGATATATGTGTATATATATACATGTTGTGTAATTTTTTAAAAAATATTTTATTGTCAAATATTTATTCTTTTATATGATTATTTTTTATTTGAATTTTTAAATAAGAGTAAAAAATATAATATGTTTTTTTTAATATATAAACTAGCTGTTAAGTATTGATCTCTCTTGATAAATTGGTATAGTCCTGGATGCAATTTCACATTTGCATTTGCATTTAGAAATAAGGGAAGTTAATGTAATATTAAAAACTAGAGGATGGTAAATATAATCAAAGAACCTCATGGGAGGTCCTTGTAACTTTCCCAAAATTTTTTTTTACAAAGTGAAATCATATAATGGCACATAATTCATGATTGTTTATTTTTTCATTCACTATCTAAAAATTTATACAAATAAAAAATTTTGATTGGATAATAGTGAATATATCAAAATTAAATTATTCAACAGTAAATTTAGGATTAATTACAGAAGCCTCCCTTGAACTTTACTGATATTAAACTTATCCCTTTCTAGCTTTTTAAATTACATTTTCCTTCTTTATTTCCAAATAATTTTTCAAAATTCCTTAATCACCCTTTGTAAATTTTTTTTTAAAAAAAGACCTATTGTCCCCAATTCCCCATTCAACGCCACCTCTAACGAGTACCATCTGTCCCATCGACAGTACTGTGGCTCATTGTCAGCTGGTTCTTTTCTTTTGGTCATCTTTATTTATTGTTGAATTAGTTCATATTAACGACCCACTATCAGCTATGCAAAAAGGCCACAATGTGCATCAGCTTCTCGTCAAATCCAGTCTAATGCTGACTCGTTATTTTACCTGACAATTTCATACCAACAAAGTTATTCGAACAATTTCGACAAAAAAGGAAAATAAAAAAGTTATTCGAACTGAAAAAAAACCTACAAAGTTACACTAGAACATTCGTTTAATTTGACTAATAACAAAATTCTTTCTAATAAATTGTTTATTTTCTGTACCTTAATCATGGATATTTTTCCGCCTCCATTAGGTTTACCACCAAATTTAGCAGCTAGCACAGCAACGCGTAATGCATACATACTCGAGTACTACTTGTACTAGTTATTGATAAATAGTCAGCAGCCTCAATAATCTTCACAACCGCCAAAATAGAAATTAGAAAGTGAAAAGCTATTTTTAGAAACGATATTTTCGTTTGGTCTCCACTGGTATTTATAACTCGTCTCTACCTAATCGGCAAAGCTATTAAGATAGGTTTGGTTCTTGAAATTTGACTAATATTTTTCAGGTCAAGGTAATGTAAGGTGCAAATTAACCAAAATCAAATAATCCCTTAAGAAATATATATTTTTATAACAATCTATGAAAAATTATAAGATTTTAAAGTTTAATTAATATATTTTGTATAACTTGATGTTATTTTTATATTGATATGGTTTATTTTGAAACCTATATCGTAAGATATCTAAAATTTTGTTTCTTACTTGTAAAATTTTAAAACTTTAATATGTCCAATATCTAAATTCTCATATATTGTTCAAATATAAGGTTATCCTTAAAACCAAGACATAGTGGGATAATAATGGTTTGGTTTAAGGGTTTTAAAAATTGAACAAGTCTAAAAAAAGATTTGATTTTGTCTAACCAGAGGTTAATCTAGCCCAATCGTCCCTTGTACAACCCTAGTCTCCACAGTGATGAGTAAAAAAAAAAGTCAATTGAATCATCTACCTCATGTTAAAAAGTCACCTGATCAGATATATGTTTTTTGTTTTTTTGAATCAGAAATTCAATTTGAGTAGCGTTATTAACATTATAGGTATTGACAATAATGGCTCTTATATCTTGGCAGACTTCATCTCAAATGGGAAAATTTTCATTTTCTTTGGTTATGTCCGCAGGCTGTCCCTAAGTCTTTCATTTTTGTCGTAATTATCCCATTTTTGTCGAGATTCATGCATATGCGCGATTTTAATCATCAGACATAGGTATATTAAAGAATTGATATCTTTATTATTGGACTGATGTAGGATTTAACAGATAAATGGACAAGGATTTGCATAGCGAAGATTGAATGGAATTAAACGGCGTGATACACATGGGGCAAATTAAACCAAGTGGAAGTAATTTTAATCTGTATATTATTAACATTAACTTGCCTCCTCCATCTGTGAACCAAAATCAACGCTTCCTTTGTTTTGGATTTTCCTTCCTGCAACTGTGAACACAAAACTCAAGGGTCAATAAACTAGAACTATGCCAACAAATCAAAACAATGAACATCAGACTAAAAAATAAAAATAGAAACAAAGGAGCACTTATTCATGAGAAGTGCTCTATGTTCTGTTCAGCAAGAATGTGACAACTCCAAGCAATAGTATTTCCGCTTAATTATATGAGCTTTTCTTTTTGCCTTTTTCACATCTGAAAACAGTGGCAAGGTACTTCCAAGCCATGCTTTCTTCTTGTTGCTTTGCCAAATTAAACTTGTTAGCCATCTAAACGGCCAGAAAAATACGAGAAATGATAGCTTGATGTAACAACTTTGAGTGACACAAACGCGGACACACCCTTGAAAAAAAAGAAAAAAAAATCCAATTGAATAGAATACGGTAGAGACAAACAGTGGTCTCTCTCACATTTTCATATTTGACGATTGTAGGAGTGTCAATTGTGGAGTTCATATAACAACACTAAAAAATATATATATATACCAAAGTTTGTAGCATACCAATAATTATTCTCGGTCGTTCCTCTTTCTTCCTGGTCCTAGTGACAAAAAGCAAAAGCTTTTGTTCTTTTTTTTTGATTGGGCAAAAGCTTTTGTTCTTGTACCTTTAGTTTCCTTGCTAATAAATGTACAAAAAGCAAATGCTTCATTACAGTTGGCCTCAATTTGATGTTATTAATAATGAAAGGACAAAACTTGGAATATCACTTCATTATAACAATTGTCACTACCACTTTATATAATAGACATACTTTCTACATACTCTATAGTTTTTTTTTTTAGCTTCCTTTTCTAAATTAATAGTTATAGCGACGGATTCAATTTAATGAGTAATAATGTCCAGTGTGAGTGCAGGATTCAGTCCTACAGTCCTACATAGCAAATTAAGCCTTAATTAAAAGCTCTCCCTTGCTTTTTTCGCCAATGCTTAACGTAAAAAGCAGGGGGTACAGCTCCAATTGCCAAGGTAATCTTTTCCAAAATTCCACAAATTAGTAGTGGTTAAATTCATAATTAAGTGGTAACATACCCCACAAAGGTAACAGTAAACTAACTCAACCAGGTGTTTAAGGCAAGGATCTAGTTTAAACTTTTTGCCCTTTTAATTTGCTGACAAGCATGGAAGATATTCCACTAATTGCCCAAGATTTTGCTTAAGCAAACAGTCCTAGGTTGGCCCTACTAACAGGATCGAGTTTAAGAGGGAGCTTGGTTACTTTAACAAATTAAATACATGTGAATTGAGAATGAAGAAACAAGCTTCTAAAAAGTTCAGAAACTGATTAGGCACTTTTCGAGAATTTCCTTTTGGAAGGGTTGGTCCCGCTTGATGACACAATCCCTACAATTAAAAATGGGTAAAGCGTTTTTGTCCTACTCAGGATGAGGTGGAAGAAGCTTGACGGTAAATGGCAACGCCACGAAGTTGCCAATGCCCCAATCAATGCCACTCTTATTCTTTCGAATACCCTACAATATGTCATCATTTATTTGTGTATATGGTTTTACTTTTTAGGTCGATATATTTGTTTGTATAAAACTTAAGGATAAGTGTGGTGGATTTATTATTAATTATCGAATGATTATCGTTATTATTGAGGCCTAGATAAAATGTATAATTTCATTTTGCACAGAAGCTTAGTTAAGAAATGAAAAAGAAAACCAAAACTCTCTCTAGGTGGTAATGACTAATGAAGCTGAGGCTTTCATTTTTTTCCCCGTGCCTAGATAGATACACACCAATGTTCAACTTCTATTCTTCTAAGCCATACATACGACTAGGAAAACACACGCTGTATTTATTTTCATTAGAATACAGAAAAAAACTAGTTTCAGATCTATTATCAATCTGAAATTCGTCTACATTATCATTAAATAATTTGTTAGTATAAGAATAATTATAACATGACAAATTTTATAATAATACTCACATGTAATTAAGATAACTTAAAAAGATTTAACAATGTAACGTACGCCTACCGATATATATATATATATATATATATATATATATTTATTATAATTAAATTTAAAAAATATTTAATTAATTTGTTAGTCCCTGTAATTTCATAAAATTTTCAGTTAGGTCTCTATAATTTTAAAATTTGTAATTGGATCCTTATGGTAAATAAAATTTTATAATCAAGTCTATGAACCCAACATTCATTACAAAAGCGTGAGATCAGCTATTATACTCCTTGATTTTATCTATTGTCAATATCACGTGGATTAGCTTGAACTCTTAATTAGAGTTTAAAAACCCAATAATATTGTATAATTATCTCTGAAACTCATCACGATATACTTTTATTCTTTTGTTATTGGACTAAGAAATGAGTTCAATTAAGTCTCGAAAAAGTATTATTATGAAACTGTTGTCAGCTCATTTCTTACTTAGATATGCACTCACATAAGAATTAACCCAGAAATATTGTGTTTAATCCCACATCTTTATAATGGTAGGTAAGTCCAAGGGCTTATTATAAATTTTTATTAACTATAGAGATTTGCATTAATTACAAATTTTTATTCACTATAGGGATCTAGTCATAAATTTTTTTAACTTTGACCTAATTAAAAACTTGTTAAAACTAAAGGGACATGTAAATTAGTTAATCCGAAAATAAAAATTTATATAAAGAGTAATGATATATCATTCTATAAATCTTTCTACATATTAAATAGAGCAAAAAGAAATGCAATTCATGTTTTAAAATTTTAAAAGCTAATCAAAACTTATTTCATCTAGTATTTAAAAGAATATGTAAGAAGGCAAAGTGAATGAAATATCATTTTTCATATGTAAAGTATACATATCACCATCGGATTAAGCAAACTTTCCTAAGCTTTCTTTGGGAAAAAAAAAAATAGCAAAACAGAGAGATTCAAACAAATAGAAGAAAAAGGAGAGAGAGACTATGGTAACAGTCTAAAAACAGAGGGATTGCTAGAAATTGTAGCAATAATAGCTTGAGAAATGTTATTTATTCATATTTGTTAAGGACAAGTGATACACTCATATTCAACATTGGATGGGGTGTGGGATTAAAACTAAGTGGGTACACATTCAATTCAATAATGAACGTGAATGTGTCGCGCGATTACAAATATAAGTCAAAATAACATTACTCTAATAGCTTTAAGGTTCTTGTGGAGAACAAATTTGTACTTCCAGCTATTGTAATGGCCTTGGACGGGTCAATGTTGAATGAATCTAGTAGCCTAGCCGAGTAGCTGGTTTGAAAATTGATATGCACTTTGATGAAATTAGAGGCATGACACAACCTCTGCTTTTGCTAATTATTTAAGGCAACATAAATCATTACTAACTAAGCTATTGAATTTCCATTCTTCAACTAAGCAAAGGGAAACAATTAAAGCTGCACTAGGCAAGAACCCCAAAGCACATGAAAATGAAAGCCATAAGATAACGGGCACCAATAATTATGTGAAGTGGCGGGAAGTAAACAAAACTGGGAAAAACTTTTGCAGGTGTGAACTGGTTGGAGTGGTGGGCCATTATGCTTTGGAATTTTGGGGGGTGCACTTGAGACAAGTAATCTCAAACTTTCGGTGTGCGCAATTTTGGACTGTTGGTTCCCTTCCCAAATGCTATAAATATCACCTCCACAACCACCTATGCTTTTACTCTAAACTCTTTAGCCTCCTCACTCAACTTTAAGAACTGACACATCCATCACCATTTTGTCTCATAATGTTCTTCTTATAATCACTTTGATCACATCACTCACCAATTTTTTCAGGTGTTATTCCTGAAAATTGTACACTTATTAATTGAGATCAAACTCTCAAGAGTTGGTCTCATTCTTGATTTGCAAACTCTAGTGGGTCAAAAGTTGGTGGTTGAGTCAGAGTGATTTGAACTTCTGGGTGTTGCCCAGTCAAGTTCACTCTTTTTTGTTGGTTCTAGCCTTATAGGGAACATAGATATTAGAGAGTGGGGGGTTTAGGGTGGGATAGCTGCCATAAGAGACCTTTAATTTCTTTTTAAGAGAATGATCCTTGCATACAGTGGTTGCACACTGTGGAAGTGTCACTTGATTCTTGATATAAAAGCCATTGTAGACAAAAGCTTCTATTTTTGGATCTTCCAAATCTTTAATAGATATAGCCTTGGCACTTAGCATGATTTGATCAAATTACACTATTTTCCAAAAGATCCTGTGAACTACCACTTTTTTTTTTCTTTTTTTTTTCGCCGCTTTTCATGGGTCTTGCATATTGTTTGTTCTCCCTCTTTTTCACTTTCACTGCAAAGCTTTGAGCTTTGCTGGGGGTTAGTTTTTTGTTTTGCAAGTCAGAGATAGGAAGAGACCATATAGAGCTACCTAGCTTTGGTTACTTCTTGCCCAGTTTCACAAATTTTTGGCGTGTCTTTCTTCTGTTTCTTTTAAAAATAAACATTGAAATTTTACAATGGGAGGGGCATCATTGCCACCAGGATTTCGTTTCCATCCAACAGATGAAGAACTAGTGGGATACTACCTTGAAAGAAAAGTGGAGGGGCTTGAAATTGAGCTTGAGGTCATCCCCGTGATTGATTTGTACAAATTCGATCCATGGGAATTGCCTGGTAATCTTCACATTTTGATCATTAATTTCACCATAAATATGCAAACAAGTAAAACAACATGTTTAGTATACCAACTAGTGTGAAACAAAGACTTTTATGGATGGTAGAAAGCATGGTTTTGTTTGTTTTTTTCTTTTCCTTCACTTTTCCTTTAGCGATTAATCATTCAGAACAGCAAGGCTTTTACGTTGTAAAAGCCGGTTCAATGGGATTTCTTTAGTCTAGCTTTGGAAAAAAAAAAGGCAGTGATGCTTTTATTTTTTATTTTTTATTTTATTTTAAAATTACTGCATTAATTATTTCTGATATGGAAATTTTGAGAAGGCTAATTCCTGAGCTGTGGAAAGCAGAGAAGTCATTCCTGCCAAAACGAGATTTGGAGTGGTTTTTCTTTTGTCCAAGGGACCGCAAGTACCCAAATGGATCAAGGACAAATAGGGCTACCAAAGCTGGTTACTGGAAAGCCACTGGAAAGGACAGGAAAGTGGTGTGCCAGTCTTCTACTACTGCGTCCACTGTCACAGGTTACCGCAAGACCCTGGTTTTCTATCGTGGGAGGGCGCCTTTAGGCAATAGAACTGATTGGATCATGCATGAGTATCGCCTCTGTGATGATCTTGGCCAAGGCTCACCATGTTTCCAGGTACACACATCTTATTTTATGCAATGTGCTTAGCTTTGGAGTGGCCTCAATTTCAGAGGAGTAACACTCTACGGTCAGAAAAATATTGTCAAAATCTTTGGCAAAAATGACAATGATCGATGAATAAAATAAATGTGATATGATGTATTTATTCATCTAAAAGGCAAAAATCATGTTACATCATTCTAGCAATAAAATTCTGATAAGTTTCTGAATGTCTAACATTAGTGACACTAAAAGGCTCAAGTTGGTATGTGCCTATGTGGCCATTGTAGGGTGGTTTTGCTTTGTGCCGAGTTGTTAAGAAGAATGAGAAGGCAAGTGATTCGCAGGGAGAACACAGGGGCAAAAGGGCTGGAAGCAGTTCCATCAATGGGAGTGACACATCAATGAGGTTCTCTAGTGAGCCATTAACCATGTCTGCTGATATTTCCTCTCAAGCAAGTCACATGAACAGTGAGAGCCGTTATTCAAGCCCCATTACTTCCCCACACAATGTGACTCCAATGGTGGAGTCCAACCAAGCTTCCTTGGACACAAATCCTTCAGACTTCTGGATCTCTCCTGATATGATTCTTGACTCTTCAAAGGTATTGTGTGTTTTTTTGGTAGGAAACTAGAGATTGAATAGCTTGATTTTGTAGATGTTACTTACATTGTTTTTAATTCACCAACTGCAGGAATATCCTCAAGTACAAGATGCTTATCCGCAGTATGACTTACATAGTACGATGACTTCATGGCAATCATTGGACCATACAGAAATTTCTACTAGTTCACCATACCCAAATTTTAATGGGGAAGTTGAAATTTCTGATGATCTCAGTCGAATTGGCTGCATGTCACCTTATTCAGGACAAGGGAATTTCATGGACTTCTATGGGAATGGAGATGTTCCTTATGGAAGTTATGATCAGATTAATTCAACTGGATACCCAGAATACCTCTGAAAACAAGAGGAAGATCATCCTTCCTGTTTTCTTAACAATGCAGGGTGTCAAAATTGGGGTTCTCAAGGTCCAACTTGCAGATAAACAATTATTGTTGAAAGAGTCATTGGTCTGATGTGGCAAGAAGATAGTTGTTGGGTCATGATATTAGCGGATTTAGCTCCTCTAAAGTGTTGGGTACTCGTTAGAAGTTAAATGCACAATCATAACCATTGAAGAACCCAAGAGTCTAAAATTTTATAAGATACAAACACGTGCATGAGAGATCAGACATATGCCATAACTTGTTGCTATGATTTTCTCAGTAATGGTTAAGATTGTGCACATTACTCTCTAAAAGTGTACGTGCGGTTTAAAGGAGGTAAATCTTAGGATCAAATCCTTGTGGGGGCTAGTTAGCTGGAGTTTTACTAGGTGTGACATCATAAAGAATCTCTAAGACAGCGCTTTTTAATGTATGTCTTAGAGTGATAAATAATGAGTACAATCCCCCTTTCTAATGTATGTTTATCATTTATGCTGTTATGTAGGACACCCAGGTGACATCACTTTTATTGAATTCGGTCGGAATTGGTTTACACTCAGTCATCTGTATTTGTGGTTTTATAAATAAAAGCTTATATAAGGAAGTAGAGCTTCATATAAATGTTTTATACTCTCAAACTCCATGTTCCCCTACTATCTAGTGCTTATGGTTATGGAATTATCTCCACAAAAGGTTTCCTTACAAACTACACAATATAATGCATATCACTGTTTTATACATGCAGGCTGCATACTCAACAAGAAGTTTTTTGTTTTCTTCTCTGATCTGTTGGCACTGTGTTGGATATTGAAACATAAATTCCATTGGTCACATTGCTCTATTATCATAGTTAATTGCAGTCAGATTACAGGCTCAAGATGCTTTTATATAGCAAAAAAATATATATATATAAAGGTTCAAAAGCTCTTTTAGTTAGATTTTGATTATAAGCTAGTTTGAACACAAAATAAGCTAATTTAAACACGCAGTAATGCTTAAATTTGAAAAGTTAAAGTTGAAGACAAAACTAAATAGGATGTAGATTATGTATGGGAACAAAAGGACACCTTGTTTCACCTTTCAGTCACTGGAGCTGCCATATATTTGTCGCTACTCACTTCATTTTTTTTCCAATAGAAATAAAGGTAAGAATGGATTTTACTTTTTCAAGTTGATAAGACATTCCACTGTACAGGTGTTTTGAGAAGCATCCAATAAACTTTCTGGTGGCTAATCTTTTTTGGATTAGTGGGGAATGATTAGGTTTAACAACTTTTTTAATTGATTAATCATCTTCAAGCAATGAATATTTTCCACGTTATATTATAGTAATGCAGACAGCAAAAATGTCCAATTCACCACCTTCAAAAACTCAGCTGTTCAAATGACTTGGTTATCTCTAAAACTCCATCTTATTTAGGCTGCTATAACTTGTATACTGTAGTAAAGCAAATATAGCTTATTTCTATTGGTTTAAATTATCCTTAATCATAACTGCTGTATTCTTGTATATAAACTTACACACAGTGCAATATAATTATAGCAGACCTTTCTGCATTATTTCTCTCTTGCTGCAACTGTTGCAGTCACAATTCTGTAGCAGAGGAAGTTGAATTGGGTAGGCTTCCAATACTTAAAAATGAAGAGCATCGTCCTGTCAGGGTTTGTCACTGACAGAAAAATTGTCGCTTATGACCTTTTTACCTTGGATTGGACTTAATTTCTAAGTTTATGCATATCCATTAAAGGGAAAAATGGTCTCTGAGTATAGTAGTGAGAATCTGTTATATATGCCGGGATATATGTGGAGCTTAATTTTGTAATATATTTTCAGATGAAATGGATTTCCAAAATCTTTAGAAGATAAATTTTTGTGCCAGTGCTTACCAATATAAAAGTAAAGAAAATGCATGTAAAATTATGGCCTTACATGTGTCTTAACTGAAAGCAAACCAAAAGGAATGGAAGACAAAAAAAAAAAAAGAAAAAAAAGAAAGGTAAGATCAAATGGGAACTTTGTTTATTTAAGGCTGCCTCCCAAGCTCATTGGCCAATCATGCTCTCCAGATTATAGTTATTTTAGTAATTGACTGATTACATACAATGGAAACATACTAAAGTTGAGTTTTGTTATTTGGACATACACAATGAGTATGTCAAATCAGTATTGGGAGGGCATGTGTTAATGGTGGAGAATTCATGTGGACTGAACGGAATCGGAGGGACTACACTGATAAGTGATAACGTTGTCACCTAATTTCCCAGTTATTACTTACCAATGTAGTGTCCCCATTCTCCATTTGATAATATGATTTTTCCACCATTAACTCATTGTGCTCCCTAGAAGTCGATCAACATACTCGATACATGTACAAATAACATTTTTCATTACAAATTCCAACATTTCCTGCTACAGCATGCATGGTAAGGGGGGTTGAAGGCATGAGTAGAATTGTACATTGTGCTTTCCTTTTGCTAACAATACACATTGTGAGGACCTAAGTTCAAAATCCATCCTTTTTGGTTAACATATTCCAACATTCCAACACAAGAGATTCCAAATACCAACCTAATATTATAGGTTAACACTCTTGAGTGCACTGTGATGCTGCACCACAATGAGACTTCGAGTTTCCAAGAAACTACAATATACAAAAGTGAACATAACACTTCTCTGCCTTCTTAAGCATGTAAATTGTCCCTTCGCTTCTTCTTCTCCTTCTCCATCTTGGCAAGAATCTCTATAAAGAAACCACACTAATGCATGACTTTTAGGAACACTTTCTGAAAAGAACTAATAATTCGAAAACTCTTTTTAAGTGCAAAACTATCCAATCTGATAGCGTCTGTGACATATTCTCCCACCCCCCTTCTATAACCTCTACGGTCCAGTCCAAAAAAGTCTTCATATGGCTTTTTCCTGTTAAGCAAGAATTTTTATATGGTTGCTTGCAAAAAATTCCTTCAACCATTATTCTCCACTAGCGGAGTTGAAAACGAAATGAGTGAAAAGCATCCTCAATGCAAGTTAATTTATAGACATTAATATTCTATATTTCTTGGTGAATCTTTCTAGTGGAAGATGAGAAAAAAGGCTTAACTGGTTATTACTTATTCATGCACAAAGTATTATAGTGGGGACATTGTCTCATTATAGACTTAAGACAGCACTCATGGAAGGCAAGAAGGTAGTATAGCATATTAATATTAGTATAGCAACACTATTCATCCAGAAAATATTTGCCAAAAGAAATCATGGGGTGGTTATATAAAGTGGTACAACTCACTAATTCATGCCAATAAAATGTCACATCATTAGACTACTCAATTCTGGCAAAAATATCTTGTTCATTAGATTTTCCCATATTAGTATTGCTTACCCCTTTTGCAGTTCTAGTATAGGCTTGCAATTTTGGGGCTGCAAAAGACTTCCACTTCTTGAAGGGTAGCCCTGGACTCATCACCAAAAATAGACTCCTTGCCATCTCTCCTCTTGGCATAAGACAATCCCAATCTAGATTTGGCTTGCCTTAAGTCACCAACGCCAGAATTGGTATCAGGCCCTGAAACCCTCCCATAACTGGGGCTAATGGGGGTCCTATGAGAAGGCCATCCGCCCCAAACTGTGGGCCCCCACGTGCATAATCAAACAGGGCTGCACCACTCCCACCAATCTTGGGCAAAATTATGGGTTCAGCCTCATTGTCTGCCCAATAGAATAGGAAGGCATCAAATGTGTCATAGTAGTCATCTGTGCTTCTATAGCCTTCAGGGTTAAATGCACCAAACTTGAAGGACTTGTTTGTGTAGCCAATTATCACACACGGTCCCTTGAAGTCACAGCATTCATGGAAATTTGTTGCACTAAATCCATCAACCGTGGCCCTATAGCAGCATTTGAGCTCCTTCCCTAGTCAAAATATTGTGCAAGCACTTGGTTTAAACTGGAAATAATGCATATTATTAATATAATATGATTAGATATAACTATAATTAACTGTAAACTTGAAAAGAGAGAGAAGATGATAGCACCTTTTAGAAATGTATTGTCGACCAGAGAAGTTGAGAAAGTGAGATCAATATCATGATACTTAATCAGAGGTTTGTCATCAGACCTATTCCTACCTATGTTCCAACCGAACAAGCAATAGGGGCTTGTCTTCCACCCTTGGAATGATAGAGAGTTAGGTATACAAGTTGCCATGCCATCCACAGAGGACCAAAGGAACACTATGCATGTATCCATCTCATGCACTTCCTCCAATAAAACACAATTGATCACCTTATCCACATATGCTTATAAAATATCTTGCATCCCTTTCCATGAGTACTTGGAACAAAATGGTACATGGGCTCCATCGTGAATACTCACTAGATCCACTTCAAAAGAAAACTTGAGTCACTAAGCAAATATAAATCTGATCCTAAAAATTAAAATTGAGCTTTACAAGAGAGTGTAGCCCTTATTGTGATGTGTTGATATGCACTAATGGAATGAACATTAGCTGCAAAAGTGAATTAGATTTGGACTTCTAGTCATATCTTCATAAATTATGACTACTTAGATTTATTCATGGTGTTTTAAACTTGTCATGTTTTAGCTTAAGGTGCGTTTTAACCTGGACCCATTAACTGTTGGTCCACCATGGAACCCCTACTTACTGTCGTTGGATTGATAATGGAGAAATCGGTTTGCAAGTTAGACAGGTAGACATTAATGTTTTGAAAATTATAAATTTGCCCCACCCCAAACTTTGTGCTATTTATGTGCGTCTAAGTCTTTGGATTTTGTTCTCGGAAGTTGTGGTATCCATGCTACACATAAGCTAGTGACCCATCCCTAGGGGTGGAAACAGGACAACCCTAGGCTTTTAACCTTTTAAAAATGTTATTCTAAGGGTTGAGGTTTTTAATCTGATATGATATGGGTTTTGTGTGAATGGATTTTTAAACATTGTCCTTAGAATTTTTTTGATTCATGGTTGTTCATTTGATTTCAATGTAAGTTATGAGTTTCTTTTCTCATGATTTAACTTTTTGATTCATATTTGGATTGGGAAATTTGGATATAAATTGGAGTTATATTAACAAACTAATATTAAGTCTTAATCCTTTTGTTTTCGACGGAAGTGTTTGGATTCAAGTTTAGTTTTAAGGAAAAAAAAATACCCCAAACCTCTAGTGCTATTGGAAATTTTTTTATTATTATTATATAAAGGAAAAAATAAACTCTTATTTAAATCCAACAAAGGGTCATGAAAAAAGATTAAAAAAAAAAAAGGAAATTTAGAAAGTGTTAAAAAGGAATGGATTTAAAAGCAAAAATAATGGGTGTCATCTCAAGATACCATAATACATAGCCATATATATTAAATGCATTTATGCAATTTGTCACTTGAAATATAACTTCACTCAGATTATATGTTTTTTCCTTTGCACCACTGCTATTTAGGATTCACTGAACCTTGAGATTTGAGTTGAGTGGTATAGTTATTTTTTCTATTCAACCCAAATCCAATAAGGGATCGAGCGCTGAATGACCCAGACATATTCTTTTATGTACTTGACCAAACATATATATATATATATATATATATATATATATATTACTGTATCATCATTCATCACAGTCATTACCCAAATAACTAAAAACCAAAGAAAAGAAAAAGAAAAATATGCTGAAAGAATGCATTTTCCCATAGCCCTCAGAATTATTCTACTCCATGAGAAGGCAAATGGCTCTCCAACACATCAACCCGGGGTTTCTCACAATTCACAGTAGTCTCATCACCGGGTCTATACTCTTTGAAGCATGCTAGCCTCCCTAGTTCCTCAACTTCCCCGATAACAAGGTCCAATTTTGCCACTGTCTCTACAAGCAAAGATGCAAAAGCAGCAAAAGGCAAAGCCTCAGAAAACTCAAGGCTAGTGATGGCAATTTTGCTCAACTGGGGTCTCAGCACTTTTCGTTCTACTGCTTCTTTTGGCTGTTCAGATGATAGCATTTTGGATTTCCAGTCCATTAATGCTGAAGAGTCAGTTTTAACACTTGATAGTGAAGACTTTCCATGTTTTGCTTGCTCTACTTGTGCAGCTGCTATGGCAAGCATGTTGTTGGCTTGGCTATCATTGGAGCCTAGGAAGAGCCTAGGCTGAGATTTTATGGCAGTGTTGAGGTCTTGCAGGGCTTCATGGAGATGATCGGAGAGTATTTCTGGTGAACAATGGCGGCGATTCCTTATGCTGTTGGCTAGTTCTATGAGCACTTTTGATACATCTGCTGCAAGCCTTATGCAGGGGTCCTTGAACATGACTCGAACAGATCGAGGTGTCTAAAGAGAAAATTTTTTAAGTAAAGGAGAAAAAACTGGTATAAATAATAGGGGATTAAGGAAACATTGCATAGTGTATCTTCTCAATTGGGACAAAATGAAAAGTAAAAGCGATAAAAAAAAAAAGTAATTATTGGTAGTCTAGTGCACTGCTTTTACATTTCTAACTTGTTTTACTATTAACTTACTGCATTGTTTTGGTAACTTTTAATTAATGATTAAAGTGCTATTGCTAACACATTTCAAAAGTAATCAATACAAAATAATAACTATAAGGTGAATACAAGCTACCATCTAGTGTATAGCTTAGGAAACATGGAAGCTGTGTTATTTTTCTTTGATAAACTAAAGTTTAGATGGATTTGGCGCCATTCATCCCATTGGTGTCAAGGCATGGCCCTGGCACTTTAAGTGCATACAGGTTCTTATGTGATTATCTATAATTTGAGGCCTCATATCGATTAACAAGAGTGCCAAACCCACGTCCTTATAGGAAATGGGTTGACTCTTTGACCACTTGCCCCACACTCAATTTGTGAGAATAAAATTGACCTTTATTGTATTTGATGCTTAGTTGAAACTTAAAATAAATGGCTAGATATATGCAAGTACCTGAATTTCTGTTCTCAAACAGCCATGCAGGGCTACCACGGTATACCCAAACTGACGGAGAACAGTTCCAACTTTTACATACTGCTGCCATGGAAATCTGTGACAGTACCTTGAATGCCTTGGCTCCCAACTTGCATGTAATGCCTGCCCAATTCAAAACAGCACCATTTGAAAAATATGAAAAATCTGTTTTCAATGTAGCTTATTATATCATATTTGGGAAATTGGGATGCATTAAATGATCCAAATCCGAAAGATGTCTTACCAGTGTTTCATCAATGGATTTTGAATCCAAAACAGCCTTATAACCGTTGTATATGGGATCCTCAGATGATTTCATATCTCCAGAGGCTTCCGTTTCTCCATAGAAGTATTCATTGACACAAGCTGCAAGATTTTACCTTGACTACTGAGTGTTAATTTACACGGTAATACTAAGGAGCTTTGAGTTTGACATTTAGCTCAAACTAAATTACACATACTTCCCTTGAAATCAAGCGATCTTACACAGGTATAATACCCCTCAATTTACAGAAATTTACAATAACTTCCCTTGAGGTTTATATGATATTAAACCAATATTAGACATAGTATCCTTATATTTTATAGAGTGTAATAAGTGCCCCTATAAACATGACATTGAATAACTTGTAGGGAATGTTGGTGTATAATATTGCCTAACCTAATGAGAGTTCAGTATAATTTACTCTTTACCTTTTCAAAATAAAAATGAATTTTGAACTTGTGATAAAAGAAACACAGAGAAAGTTGGGAGCTTGTGATTCTGTGATTATTTTTGCATACCTTCTATAGAATTGGCTAGGCCTTCAAGCTTGAAAGCCGTGGAACAATGGAGGTCTTCCCCTGACCAATTTGGAAATATCAATAGACTCATCAAAAGGCATATGGCACAGCCTATGGCTATGGTGTAGAAGCGGTCATGTGCAATCTTCAAGACATTATCAACCCGGTAACTCGATACAGTTATCAAGTTGAAGGTCAAGAGAAATATGACCACACCATAATCATAGTTTTTCCTTATATAGGGAAAGAATCTCATGTAAGTTGCTGCAGCTCCTGACAGAACAGAAATGATACAGGACAACACAAATTTTGATCAGATTTTTTTTGTTTTTGTTTTATTATTATTATTATTATTTTCAATAAGGTCTGAAGACTTGCTAAGGAGACTAAGAAAGGTTTAATGTGAGTAATGAGTAGTAATATGACTTAATAGTAGATTACATATGCATTCTTGAAGTAAAATAGTTGGACACCACAAAGGTCACTGACAAGTTTCAATCACTACTCATAGCATCAGATCCTTGCTTAGGAAGCGTTTGTTTCATTGAATGAATTATGGTAATTTATATTTGAGAAGAGAAACGATACTTGAACATGACAAAATTGGCATAGTAGTGTAGACATACAAGACACACAGATGGTGGAGTCGATCATACTTTCTCTCAAATACTACTTTGTATTTTTTTTCTTACCAAATATATTAATATTAAGTCAACTTATTATATTCAAATGCCGATCTCATTTGAGAAACTAAAATTGAAGTGAGTTAACCATTAAATTATACTTTATTGCCTTGTTTCCTCAGAACTTGTAAATCAAATATATATACCTACAAAAAAAACAGCAGCCCCAATGAAAACAGCTCGAAGGACATGACCAGATGCATCTGCAACATATTCAATAAGAAAAGCAAGTAGTCCTGCTAATAGTGTCCCCAATCCTCTGTTGAGCCCTTTGCATAAAGTTGCCCCTGCAACCAAACAGAAGTTAGAAACGAATAAAGGTCATCTACAGTTACAATATAATATTATAACGTTTATTAACATCACAAAGCTATATTCCGAACCACAAAACTTCACTGAAGCAAACGAATAGTTTTATATTTAAGACACTCTCATGCAAAAGTGTTTGGATTTGCTTGTCAACTGTCAGCATTAATATGCATTATGCAGCTATGAAGGCCGATCACTTTACTTTTTGTTGAAACTCAACTTTTATGTAAATGCTACCCAGCTAAATTATTTCACATGAAGTAAGGATCATAAAATAAAGTAATATGTTTCATTCACTTATTTATGGTCAATAAACATGGCATCTTATTGTGCAAGATAATTCTGAAAGAAATTTGGACTCTCTTTCGTTTTTCAGAACTAAAACGGTAAATATGATGTTTAGGATCAAAATTTCCTAAATAGTTAAAGCCGTTAGGTGAGCCATTCATGAGGCTTCCATGGCTTGGCCAAACCAACAGAACCACTGAGTTTTGAGAGAAATGAGAAATCTTTTTTAATGGACACAAATTTGACATATTTATTGGGTTTTTTGGTATTTTTATAAAATTTAAGGTTTAACCTTTAGTTTTTTGTGAAAAATAACACGTGTCCACTCAAATATTTTAAAATCTATCAAATCACAACCATCGATTACACAAAATATTGGTCCCATGGAACCGAAACAAAAACCCATATTTATAGCTTACAGTAAAGTTTGTGAGATATAGAAATGAGTAAGTATATCTTAAATAAAGTTAGGGAAAACCACTTTTATTGTCTGCGTAAATGCAAGATGTTAAAATAGTAACTATATGAGAACCTCTCAACAAATTAACTTACCTGCGGTGAACTCGAGTACAACCACCACGGTCATGACAGCCCAAATAGCATTTTGGCCAATCCCCTTGAATAGTGGTTCCAAAAGATACAGCAAAGAAACAAGAGTGAGGGACAAACCCACTTTGAATGCATGGATCACCCTTCTTGGGTCATCACGCCCCACCTTCCACGTAGTCCGCCCTGCCAACATAGAAAACTTCCTCACCTTCTCACCAAACACATGCACACGTTTCTCCCAATTCCCTATGATTCTTCCATGCTCATTCCCACTCATTGCCATTTTCAAGCCTGCATGAACCTTAGGAAACATTTCTTGACGAAGAGGGCAGAGATGATACGTTGATTAGAATATTACTGTAGTGGAAGCAGCTGTCAAAGAAGATATGGCGACCCCAAATGCAACAAGTTTAAGGGGCTTCTCAAATGGTGCTTGATATTTCAGACTAAAAGCTAGCATGTCAATGGCTTAAAAAAATTGGAAAGGAACTGATATTTTGTCAGATTATGGGGATTCTAGATGTGTGATGAGAAACCCCAAGTTTCTCCAAGATGCGAGAACCTTATATGGAGTATAGGGGAGAAGCTGGCGATGTCATTTCTACTTTCACATGCAATCCATTAAAGTACACAAGGCTTTAAGGTGAGTAGCTTTCACAAGTCAATTAGAAGTCAGCGTAGTGGGGATATTATTAAGTGTTTTAGCAAACAAAATATTTACTCTGTTTTATTTATTGAATGATAAATTAACTATTATATTAAAGATGTAGAATAAATAGGAAATAATAATAGTCCATAAAACTTATAAGAGTGGAAATAATAATTATACTGAAAATAGTAGTATTAATGATTTTCCCTGGTTTTAGTTGGCAATGTCATTTCTACATTCACATGTGTTTTCTAATAAGGTAGCGTTTGGAGAGAGGCAGAGAATAAATATACTGAAAGTGAGACGAGACATAAATAATAAATATGTATAGGAGTATTATTGGAAGAAAAATATGAAATTTCTATCTCTGTATTTGATCCTATTGTCCCCACTTTTGAAGGAGAAATTTTGTATTTTTGTTCCAAGGGTATAAAATTTTTTTGTCCCTTATTCCCGTCTTCCCTTCCAAACACGTTTCTATCTCTACTGCCCCTATTTGTGTCTTGTCTCCCAAACCAAATGCTACCTAAATGTTTGGAGCCTTGTGATAAAACATGTAAAGAAAAATTGTTGCATATTGCCACATCTATAAACTATTAACATTAATATCACCTTTTATTTTCTATTATTATGGTTTAATCTGTAGGAGTATTGACTTTGGTCAACTTAAGATAAGTTAATGTGTTATGTATTTTAAGTTCAATATTTGTAGTAATATTTCTTAATCTTAGGATAAGTTTCAACCAATACAGCTGTTGCCATTAATGAAAAAAAAATCTTCCTATTCAAATTTCTTTAATGTTTAGTTTGTCCTGATATTAATAGTTATATTGTCAGTTTAGTTTTTAGATAATGTGATATATAGACAATATTTAATATAAAAAAAATCTCTTCTTTTGTTGGTTAGACTTATTTCTAAGCCTATAATATAATACCGAAAATTTTCTCCGTTACAATAAATTTTTGAACAAAATAAATCGTAAATCTTTTTTTTTTTTCTGAAATGCTTATACAACGTTAATTTGTTTTTGAATATCGCGAAAGTGACAGTCAAAGATCTAGTTTCACCAGCCAAAGTTCGGATGGAAACTACAATACAGACGTTTGCAAATAGGAGACTGATACTTGATCAGTAAACAACATAAAGCTATGAAATAAACACTTGCATACTTAATGCAAAATGCTAGATAGTGTATATTATTATTTTATCACATTTATTTTTCAGAACAATATAATATGAATGTTACCTTTTTAATGAATAAATAGATCACATTATATGTTTTAATTTGTCTGATAAGCATAACTATTTTTAATTTATCATTCTCAGAATTGAGTCTTGAGAGTGAAAAAAAGTTTTCATTTAAAGACTCCTAATCTTGAATATGTCAGACTGAATTCGTCAAATCCTTGATAATAGGGTTTAAATACTTGTAACTCCATCGAGACTACTTTTGTAAAAGTTCTAGTAAATGCTTTGACTGCTCAAGTTTACTCATACATAATTACTCTATTATATTGGTCGTTCTTTCTTTATCTATATAATTGTAAATCTCAGTCTTTTGCCATTGTTGACATGCACATGAATATGTAGTTTGGAGTTGGGTCGGTGCGACGCAGCGTCGCCCTGGTTGACCTAACTCATATATGCTGATGGAGGCTGTCATGGTCAGGTGTCACTGTCTCATTCACAGACTCACATTTCTTCCAGAAAGGAAACGATGTAAACAGTGGGCAACCAAAGCAAGCAATTCCTGTTTGGCCTAGTTCTTCAAAGTTATTAGGAATCCGTTGGGTCCAAAGGTGCACTCACGGGACAATGGAAATATAACCTATTTGCTATTGGTGGCCTTACGGTATCCCCTCACATAATTAGTAGATAGGGTGCCCGTCATGCATGGGAAAAAGGATTGCCACTACTTTTACAAAAAGCAATTTGAGCAAAGGTTTTTCGATTTTCTTTTTTCCTTTTCGTAAGAAACACAGGAGCCAGAGACAAAAGCCAAAATATAAATGGGAAAAAACACATAGGGACAGAGTGTGTGAGCACCCCTCAAGAAAGCAATTCCAAGGGGAAAGCTAATTTTCTGTAGATTTCAAAATCAACGGCAACGAATTATTCACGAGCACATTATCTATGAATATATATACAAGAGATGACTCTAGTAAGAGAAGTGTTTTATTATAAAAGGAAAATGAGTAAATCTGACCCATATATATATATATATATTTCAGCAAACTTTGCAGAAACTTAGTTTATCTGCGAATTTTCTCAAGAAACAGCCAAGTTTTTAGTAGTGTTAATTATTATGTGGATTTTCATTTTATTGATACAGGTTAATCTAATAAGTATCTCGCATACAGTCACACACTTGTAGGGGGCGACTCATTGTAAACAATGAACCATCTTATCTGAGTGTATATTATACTCATTTTTGGGCAAAAATTTTCTAAGAGAAAATATTGTTTTAAGCCACATTGCATGGACAAGGTACACATACCTAGAGCTGGGTATATAGATCGTGATCCAGACTTATCCATTTAACCCGCAATTCGCACATAAATGGACAAACAAATTTTTAGTCTGCTAATCTATGGTTTTTTTTTATCCACACCACTTAAATCGGGCTAAACGGAGGCCCACTAGCCGCATAGTTTTTTTTTTTTAAGGTCAAAATATAAGATATGTAGAATATACCCTTACCGATAAATGACAACAATATAGCAACCCATTGGCCCAAGTTCCCAAACCCAACCCAAACAATGTAGTTGACCAAAAAAACAAAAACCCAAGTATTGAATAAATCTAACCAAAAAAAATGAATGGCGCGTGGCACTTAGGGATGGGAATAGACCAGCGGCTGCAGGTCTGTGGCTGGCCTGCCCTGCCTATTAAAAAATTAATGCAAGGCCCAGACCTATTCTAAAGCCTGTTTAGTTTAATAGGCCATATCTAGGCTTGTTCTATAGCCTGCAGGCCGGCCTGGGCCTATTTAACGTTATAAATAAATTTATTTCAGTTTGATAAAAACTTATAGATGGGATTTGAACCCTAGCACACCAACTCCACACTAGAAAAGTGGCCCTTACCATGAGCCACGAGTTATTTATGATATTTTTGTTGCAAATTTTTATTAATATCTTATACTTGTTTTCATTTAAATTTAAAACTTTTAAAATCTCCAAATACCTTTGATGAAAATTGAAACACCATTACACCAAACATATTGAAACAAAAACAACCCTAAATTGAGGGTTTCCTTTCAATCCTTTATGCCGCCACCAAGCCATTCGTTGCTCCTTGTCTCCTCATCCTCTCAAGCCGCGCTCGCAGCCACCACGTACACGGCGTCTCCTTGTTGCGGCTCGGAAGCCACCACACGGCCATTGCTCCTCGTCGCGACTCTAAGTGCAAACCCAAAAGGCCCTATTCTATTGCCATAGCGTCGCAGCCCGTCGCGTCAGAGACCCCAACCTAGTCGCAGCGAAAGCCATGATGGATTGCACACCTAACCCAGGCATAGCTCTCTGGCCCATATCACGCACCCGACCCACCGTGGAGTCGTCCCCACCGCCTTCCGCCGTGACCCTTGGCCAGATTTTCCATGTTTTAGTTATGCTTGGCAGCAAAGTTGTGGCTGAAATTTTTTATTTTTTTATCTTTTAGGCATTTGGTGAAGATTTCCTTGAAGGCAGTGCTGAAACCTTTCCTCAAGTCAAACCCAGTTCCTGAAATCGTAAGTTATTTTGTTTTCCATCCATGTTCTATTGGCTAGGTTTTTCATCCTGCATGTTTGCTAACTCAATGACAGAATGATGGTGATGTGAAAATGGTTGTTAGGGATAACTTTGATGAAATTGTCTTGGATGAGTCGGAGGATGTTCTTCTTGAGGTACAATTCCAGCCATAGTTTGCAAGTGATTTTCTTTGTGCACCTTGCTCATGTTATTTTGATCCTTGTTGTAATATTAGATTTATGCTCCCTTGTGTGGCCACTGCCAAGCATGGAACCAACATACAACAAGCTTACAAAGCATCTTCGTGGGATTAAGCAAATTATGTAAATTGTAGTAGATTTTTTTATTGGTTTGTTACGTTTATTTGAAGATTATGTAAATTGCAGGATTTTTTTACTTGTTTGAATGAATTTTAGAAACGGGCTTTATATAGACAGGCTTCAAGTTAGGCCAAACCTCTCAAGCAAGCCAAACTAGGCCGAAAAAAAAGCCTATAACAGGTAATAGGCCAAGTTTAAGCCTAGTGTTCTTGTGAAGGCTTGTTTGGCTTGTTCCACCTTTAGTGGCACCCAATCACAACAAAAAATTATGGGAATTATGGCGGTGAAATTAGGACGGTTCTTTAAAACCGCTACAATTGCAGTAAATTACGCTTTATTGACCGCCATAATTTTCGTGAAATAAATGGTGGTGAATTAGGGCGGTTCTTTAAAACCGCCACAATGTGCAGGAAATTATGGCGGATGGGGTAAATTATGGCAGTTAAGAACCACCTTTATTTATCACTACTATTTTTATGTATTTTTTAATAAAATAGGGAAAAAAGGAGCACTCTCATTCTATAAACTTTTAGCTATTGACAAATAGATATCTTAACTTCTAAATCGTCTAATTAAATACTTAAACTACACTAATCCTTAATATTAGTCGTTTTATTCAATTTTGGGTTTAGCTAGATAGGTGACGTAGTAAAATATCTAATGATACATATCACAATTTCTTTTAATTTTTTTAAATATTTTCTTATTTATACTATGTAATATTTGTAAAAATACATATCAGTAAAAAATTAAAAAATATTAACTAAAATTTTTCCATTCACTGCATAGAAAATGAGGATAAGAAGCTCAAATTAAACGTTAACTCTTCTAAGAGGATGTGTTATCCCTTAAGTTTTTAATCTTACAATAAAAATAATGAACTATAGTAAATAGAGCACATTTTTTGCTTTTTTTTAATTTCAATTGAATTTGGAACTTATTTTGTTACTATAATTATAGTTGTATTCCCTTGAAAATGGAAACAAAAGTGGGGTAATGGATAAAACTTGTGCAAATTTTTCATCAAGCATATATATATATATATACACACACACACACACACATTTTATAAATCGTTTTTTCATTTTTGAACTTTTAGATTTAAAAAATGACTAATTTTGAAGAATGTGTTAGTTAAAGAATCTAATTAAAAATTTAAATAAAATAAAATGAAGAAAAGAAAAAAATATTCTTTTAGAAAAAACTTATTAGCCTGAAAAAAGAGAATTCTTTTAGAATCAAATCTAAGATAAAAATGAGATGTCAAAAACCCAAGTTTATGTTCGAGACAAGAAGCAAGGAAAAAAATAAAACGCAGCATCCCATTATTTAATAATATTAGAATGTTGTTGTGAAAAAAACGAAAAAAGAAAGGAAGGTGAGAAAATCCCTTTTTTTTAACAATTTCGCGCCACTCTTTTCTCCTCTTTCATTCTTCATGCCACTCCAGTTCACTCCAAAGCTGAGAAAACCCCGTGCCACTCCACTCTTCACTCAGAAAACTACCACCACCAGCCGTACCTTTCTGCTAACCACTCCCACTGCTTCCAATTCCCATTCCCACATCCTTCTTCTTCATCTTCCCTTCGATTTAGGTTTCTGCTCCACCACCAAATACCCCATTTCACTTCGAGTCACACCATTCACCGTCTTCTGCACCCGACACGAAGGAGGACAACACGACTTCCAAGATTCCTCCACCGTCAATTGCATCGGCAGGCCAAGACGTCGAGTGTGTTGCTGCCATTGTAGAGTTTTGTGCCCTTTCCCCTTTGGTGGGTTTGCGGTTTTATACTACCTCCCTTGAGGTCCTTCAAAGTTGGCTCCTTTTTCGTTTTTGATTTCTGGGTTTGTTGATCCTTTTGTTTTTATGCATGCACCCCAATTGTTCCTTTACATTGTTTTTGCCCCTTTTTTGGTTTGTTTCTGGAAGATGGGTTATTGAAGTTACTAGAGCGCCTGGGACACTTTATGCCAATGAGACCTACCAGCTTCAGGTTGATTTTCCTGAGAATTACCCAATGGAAGCTTCGGAGGTTCTCTTCTTTTGGCCTTTACTTTGCATAAATTTTAATTTTTTTGGTAGCTTAGTTCTTGTGTTCACCAATGTTGTTCGTTCTAAATTCTGTTATCAACGTTTTTAACAGGTCATATTTTTGCACCTGGCTCCACTTCATCCCCATATCTACAACAATGGCCATATTTGTTTAGGTATGCTTTGTGTGTTTCCACAATATTTGTTGTTTAGTCTTCAATACGTTTCCATTTACTATGTTCGTAAGATATTCCCTTAGTTAATGTTGTGTTTACTGTGTTTGTAAGATTTCCTGTTCTTCCACTTTTTATCCATTTTTATTCATGGCATTTGAAGTTATAATTGCTTGATTTTGCTTAGAATTCTTGAGAAGAGGATGGGAATGTGTTGTTTACTTGTTTAAGCTTCACTGATGCCTTAGAAAATAAATTTCCTTTGTAAATTGAAATTTTAGAAGTTAATAACCTTAGATATTTGTACTGTCGTATGTCTAGTTGATTCAAATTTCCAAAGATTCTAATGGCCTCAATACAAGTTTGAATATGCTTGGAATGTGACTATTTTCTGTGCTTATGCTGTGCATTATGAAGAAAGGTAACACTGAAGACAGATTCATTCTTTGCAATCATTTAGCTCAGCACTTTCAATATGAACCCTTCCCTACCTTAAGATTTACTTAGTTTGTCTTATAATTATTTAAATGATCAATATCCTTGAATTGATAATTGATTGATATTGAGCGTTAAATGTGGGAGTTAGTGGCCCTTCACTTCTTTATCATATTCACACAATACCCAAAAGCCAAACTGATATTTGGTTGAGGTCTACAACTGTACATATAAGTTATAATTAACATACAAAATAAAGCATGTCTTTATATTTTGTGTGCCTGTTATGAACATTTTCTTAGCTTTATTATTGTAATTCTTCATCCAGCTTATTTATAAACTCAACCTTTATAATGTTACTACTAATTCCACTAATTACTGATCTAAGTACCTGATTAATTAATTTTTTTAGATGCATGTCATTCCTATCATTCCATTAATCCCTATTACACACACTTTCTCCTTAAGGTGTAGATAGCAAACATCAAAGGACACAATTTTGATAGTAGTAGTACCACACATTCAAATTAAGAGCATGGAAGCTCACGTGTTAAGCAAACAAACAAGCTCAATATGATATTTAAGTCATGAAGTGTTCTCACCAAATAGACTAGTATTTGAGGTCGAACTCTCTTCATAGATTTAGTCATAATGATTTGTGCTCTTGTTGAAAGTCAAACTATGGAAAGGACTATTCAATTTATAGGCTAAATTGAGATACAATGTATAATGTAGGTATTGTACTCTGAATATACTAGTAGATGAGTGAAGTCAAGCAAAAATAAAAGGACTACTATCGAGTCACCATTGATAAACTGAAATCCCTATGAAAGTTGACGATTAAAGAGAACATATAATGAGTCTCATATTAAATTAAAAAATAATTAAGTTCAAAGTGATATTTAAGTTCTGAAACTATGTAATCTAATAAATCACTGTTTTAATAACCGCTGGGCTTTCTTCATATACTCAAAATGGTAATTACACATTATTCTTCATAAAATAGTGGATGAAAGCCTTATTATTTATAGGTAATAATAGGTGATCCATCATTTTTTATTTTAACAACTCTGACATGCTTTCTCTGGCAACAACTTTGACATATATTCTCTTATTTTCTTCCCAATTTCCTTTGGTTTAGTTCACCACAAGTATAAAAACAATTGGTTCACCGTAAATCACCAAATAGTATTTTATTTTCTTTGGTTTAGTGGTTGGTTTGCACAAATAACTTTGACTAGCTAAATAGATATAGTTGAATTAGATCTCAAATAACTTCTAAGCATTTCCCTCTTTTTAACATAGGACTATAGGAGGAGTCCCCAACATTCTTTTTGTTGTTGGCATAATTTCATAATGTGTTCAGGATTAAAGCATGTGCTTTCCCTTTTCTTATTCAATTATTTACCTTAGCTAGGGCCATTACCACATGCCTGAGACTAGAGGACTCTACCTCTTGAAGGAATAGACTATCAGCACATGTAAGATTTCCTTTAATATTTTGACTTGTTGACATTTTTGTTTTTGTCTTTTTATAGTCAAATGGTCATATTTGTTAAGAACCTCAAGTAATAAATGGTTTAAAATTGTTGTGACAAATGGTGATGCAATTAGGGTGGTTTAAAATTGTTGTAATAAATGGTTTTTTCAAAATATTTTGTAGCAAATTGTAGTGGTTTCAAATCGCGCATCACCCTATATAACTGCTATAATTTTGATAAATTATGGCAATTTCAAACCGCCATAATTATTTTTTTCAAAAAATTACCACAAATTGTGGTGGTTTCAAACCGTCGTAATTTATATTTTTAAAATATTTGACTGAAAATTGTGGCGGTTTGAAACCGCCATAATTTTCCAGAATTATGGCAGTTATATAGAGTGATGCGGTGGTTGAAACCGCCATAATTCGCTAGAGAATTATGGCGGTTAAATAGGGTGATTACGACAGTTCAAGGAACCGCCATTACTGAAAAAATGGCAATTATAATCGCTGCAATTTACAAAAAAACCGCCATAATTTACCTCTTTTTTGGTAGTGAATGGCCTCCCCCAAACCCTAACTCTAAAGAAAGAAACTCAATCTCTCAACTCTAATTCTCTATGTTTCTCTCAAGTAACAGCCACCATATGTCAAAACTCTCTCTCTTAACTATAGATCACACATACATCCTTTTCTTTCCTCAACATTGTTCATCACTACCCACACCACCGCATCCCCCATCAGCGACCCAACAATCACGCCGCCGCCTCATCCCTTCCTCCGCCATTGCCAAGGTGCTCTGCGCAATAGTAGCACCACTGCATCGATGTTCTTATGAATATTCAGTATTGTTTTTGTTCATTTATGAGATTGTGATTTTTGTTTTGTGGCCTATGGGTGTTCAATATAAGATAGTTCAATTAATTGTGTGTTTTGGTTTGGGTTTTTGTATCTTTTGTTATGACCCAATGAGGTACCTTTTTTTTTTTTGTTAGAATGAGCTTCATACTTTCGATTTATGATTTTTGAGTTCCTTTTTTTTTTTTTTTGGTCCAAGAGTTCCTAACATCTAAGTGACACGGACATAGATACTCCAAACTCAAAAAATTACAGGACAAACACGGCATATATATATATATAATTTTTTTTTATTTTGTTTTATGATTTTTTTTTGTTGGATTTTTTTCTATCATGTTTGTATAAATTTTTTTATCTAATTAATTCTTCTTTTCTTGTAATCAACTGAAGAATTTTCAAAATAAAATGACTCAACAGGATAGATCCAACTAAACAAATAGAGTTGATTTTGGGCTGATGTTGGTATTAAAAATTTAAAAAATAAAGAAATTAACTGTGCGTGTCCCACCGTGTCCACAGTGAATTAAAGCTGTGTCCGACACGTGTCTGCACGTGTCCGAGCTCAGAAGAATTTTTTTTTTAATTGGACACTTATGGACGCGTGTCGGACACGTGTCGTGTGGGTGTCTATGTTCATATGTGTCCGACACATGGACACACCACCAAATTGATGTGTCTGTGCTTCATAGGTTCCTGAGGTTTATGTGAGGCGGATTAGTCTGTGGACTTATGGGTTTATGCAGTGGATGTAGAATAATGTAAATTGAAGTCCATAGACAAAATGGACCAGCCCAACTGGTCGTTTAACTATAACCCATCGCGATTCAGCCAGCTCGCATACCCACCTCTACATATACCATATGCTAATGTGAGTATGAATAATTTGTGGAAATTTCATGAAGTTTTTCACCATTGTTTAAGAGGAAGTCCTATCATGGGTGTGGTCTATAAAAAAAAAAAAAAATCGAGTAAAACCCCAACTCAGTTCTTAAATTTATAGTAGTGGATAAATTAGTCCTTTCATTTGAAAAATCTCATATTGATCTCTCAAATTTCACAAATAGAGACACATTAGTCTCTTTGTAAAATTGTCATTTGAGTTATGTCTTGTTAACTTATTTACATGTACTGTTAACTTATTTATTTGTACTGTTAATTTTCATGGCGGGTCCTAAATTGCCTCACTCCTCTAAACGAAGTTGTTTTGATCTTTTTTTTTCATTTTCTCTCTCACCATAGCTCTCTGCTTAACTAACTTACATGTACTGTTAACTTGTTTAATTTTCATGGTGGGTCATAATTTGTATCACTTCTCTAAATGAAATTGTTTAGACATTTTTCTTCATCTTCTCTCTCACCATAGCTCTCTACTAAAAAAAGAAAATTTGACTTTAAGTTGTATTTATTTTGCGTAGAACAAAGTAGTAAGGCAAGTTACGTCCACCGTGAAAATAACATTGCATATAAGCAAATTAACAAAACACGTGAATATTTCTGTTAACAACTCATGTGACAATTTGATGGAGGAATTAAATTGTCTCTATTTATGAAATTTGAGGGACTAGTATAAGATTTTTAAAATTTGAAAAACTAATTTGTCATCCACTATAAATCTAAGGATTGAATTAGGGATTTAGTAAAAAAAAAATCTAATTAATAGTAAAAGTTTACACATGATAATAATATATATAAAAAATTTCATATGAGATAATTCATAATCTCAAATAAGTTTTGAGTTTAAACGGCTATCAAGTTTAAATGGATACCGTCTCCATCAACTTATAAATATATTTTAGGGTTTATTAGCATAATGTATAGGATATATTAGAATAAGCATATAATACATAACAATTTTATCAATCATTTGGTGCAAGTAATGTATCACATAAATTTATATATTAAACCTCCCTTATAGATCAAAACGATGAAAAACTTAATCAAATCTAGAAAGATAGGATAAACTTGTCAAGTCTCTTTTACATTTTTATTAAGTAATTAATAATAAAAATATTAAATAAATACATCATAAATGATAAATAAATCAAATAAAATAATGAAAATATTTATAATAAATAAAATGTAGTGTAAAAATAAATACTTATTAATATAAAGGATTAAAAATTATTAACTGTTAAAATATATGAATAAATAATAAATAATTCTTTTATAAGTTTAATTATATTTAATAAAAATAACCAATTTTGAGTAAGAAGAAGTAAAAAACAAGTATTTTAACTTTAATTTAAATAATTACGACAAAAATACAAGAAAAATATTAAAATATGTTAAATAAAGAGAGTATATATTTACAATTTATTTCATAGTATATGGTAGATCCAATGTCCTTAGGCAAGTTTATATTTATGTCTCAAATTCCTATTATGGTGACAATTATCACTTGCCATTGTCCATTAGATCAACTAAAAGTTAATTGTGTTTGTTTACTCAAAAGTAAAATAAGTAAGCATGTATAAATGAGAGGACCAATTGACTTATTACTTTAAGGGCCCGTTTGGCATGCTAGATGCTAGGATAAGACCCTTGATAATATAAGACCTGATAAGCTTTTAATACTATAAAGTCATTACAGTGTTTGGTGTAACATTGTATAAGATATTATATTTTATATTTTATAATAATATTATTTATTTATAAATGATTCTAATATTTTAATTAAATATTAAATAAAATAAAATTTTTATTAATGGTTTAAATATAATTTTTAAATATAATATTTATGTAAATATTTATCAATTAAATTTAATTTATTTTAAATATCATTATTTATTTCAATATTTTATAGCTATTTATTATTTCAATAAATTATATAAATATTAAATAATTCTTTTATATGTTTTTAATATTTTATATTTTTAATTATAATTATTTAAATTTAAATTTTAAAATAAATATTAACTCAAAATATTTTTATTATTGATCCTTAATTTTATATATTAAATATTATTTATTATTATTTTAAATATTTATTTCTATATAATATGTAGTATTTTATTTTATTTAATATTGATTAATTTTTATTTTTATTGTATATATCTATTTTTATATCATATATTATTTATTAATAATATTTATTTATTATGAAATAATTTTATTTATAAATTTTTACTTATTATTATTTATTTAAGAATTATTCTATTTTAATAAAATATTAAAAATAAAAGTAACCTTATACGTTAAAAGTTAATCAGGCCTAATACAACTTCCTTATGCCTATTAAGTTATACAACATTTTAACATATAAGAGAGTTATGATGTATAAGATTATACATGTGTCTGCACCAAACAACGTATAAAAGTATAACGTATAGTATAAGCTTATACTATCATGCTTAATATAACATACTAAACGCATCCTAAGATTTTATATTAAGTTACAATGTATAACCCGTTATTGTCGTTTCTCACTTAGGTCGTTGATTTAAATATCTCAAGATTTTAAATTCTTCACAACTACTTTACCTAATAAGTGGTGTCAAAGCCGATAATTTAATTTAACTGAGGATCTAAAATTTGGATATGACAGTTAATTTTTCCTCAAATATGATCCCAATCCTTGTTAGAGTATTGATCAAAATTGTGTCTACGTCATACTTGGAAGAGATCTTCCCTTAAAAGAACCATTTTTTCTAAAGTATACCTCACACTGAGCCTTTTGAATCCTCCAAAAATTTTATTTTATAATGTTCTTCTAATCCTACCTTAGGTGCCACTAATGACATTGAAAGATCCCTTGCACAATTCTCTTTCTTTTATCTGAGTTTAAGACCAACAATCAGTTTTATTTCCATGAGGAACCCTAAATCCTAAACCCTCACATGCACTCTTTTTAATTTTATGAACCAAAGGTATTCATTGCTATGAGTAGTGATTAATCCTCTCAAAACGTAAAACTCATAAACGTAGATATTACCTCTGCCATAAGACTGTCAAGAATTAAACCCCTAAATAGATGTTTAAGAAGTAGCTACCAATGGTAAGCTCATGGTTGAACCCTCAACCCTCACATGTCCTGATAACAAATAAAAAATATTTATTCTATTTTATTTATCAATTAACACATTTATTGAATTAAAAATGTAAAAAAAATAAGTGACAACAATGACTAACAGAATTAACATCTCAAATGATAAATTATACCAAAAATATTTTTTTCTTGCTCTCTCTCTATATATATATAATTGACAAAATAGTATTCTAAAAAAAATTAGCTTTGCTTGTGCCCCTTCAAATATTCATTTCGTTTGACAAATTTACCCAAACATCAATTGATCTGTATTTTCATTAATAGAAGTAATTACGTTTTATATTTTATGCCAAGTTGACAGGATAAAACCACCACTTTAGTCCCAAAATATCGTATATTTGTTAAAAATAGCTAATTTTATGTCAATTTAGTACCGCCAAACCATCATTTTCGCTCCCAAAAACTATATCTTTAACAAAATAGCTCCTAAAAAATAATTTTTATTAATAACTTTTAGTATAGACTTCAATTCATGATAAACCTTACACATACAACATATCAACCATAAAATATAACTTCATATTATATTATATTGATACTACAAAAACAAATCATTAATATATTTCCACATGTCAGGGTACACATAAACCAAAGTAAGAATCCTCTATAGTGAAGATCTCAGTCAGGAAAATAAGGAAATTCTATATTTGGATCAATAAATTTAAAATTAGGACCTTCTTCATTCTATTGATATAAGAGTAAAATTGCTTATTTTATCCTCACTTTAGATGATCCAAATCTCATAAATCCGGATCTATATTATTACCATTTAAAATGGAGACTAGTTGACATTTAAGTAATTTTGTCAGACGGAATGGATCTTTAGAGTGCCAAGATGGGCTATTTTGACAGCAAAATAATCTTTCTGGCAATTAAAATAGTGATTCTCTCTATCAGGAAGTATAAAAATGCGCAAACTCTGTCAATCACAACCAAAAAACAAAATATAAATATCGAGATGATCTATAGAGGAGCAAACATTTTATGCATCAGCTTAGAGAGAGGCCATACTTAGATATGACGAAATATCTATCCAAAGGCAGTTCTTATCCTTATTTTCAATCCAATCGCAGGAAAAACAAAACTTTAGCCATTCCAAGAGACAGGCTAACGCCAGGACTTTTTATTTTATTTTATTATTTACATAATAATAATACCAATTCCTCAACATGCTCAGTTCTCACGGCATGCAACGTGAGATAAGAGAGACAAGTAGTCCCAAAGATTAATTGCAAAGTAATGTAAAGATTTAAAAAAGTATCCTGGCCAAGTTTCATTGAAACAACCAAAAAGTAAGCTAGGAACTTGCCCCAAATACACGGATTCTCTGTTGGATTGGAACCCGACAGCAAGGACAAGCAGCTTTTCCCTTTCTTCCATACTCATCACCGCAACTAGCACACATAACTTGGTGTGCACACGGCAAGAAAACAATGGAGACTTCATCTTTCATACATACAATGCACTCTCTGTTGCCATTGACTTCCTTCTCCGAATAATCCTCCAGATTATCTAGTTCTTGAAGCAGCTTAGCAATTGTATCTCTTTGGGGCATTGGAACCTCAGACTCACCTTCAGGCGAAGAATTTGATTGATTGCGCAACTCAGCAGATTGTGCAGATGCTTTAAGGCGCGAAGCTCCTGCTCGAGTCTTAGTACATCATCCTTGTGCCGCTGGAAATCAATCTCAATCTTCAGGCGTAGAGCCTCAAGCTTCCTCTTATTATTAGACTCGGCTGTTTCCTTAGAACGGCGCTCCTCCTTGACTAGTGCTATGGCTTCCTCTTTAGCCTTCAGCTCCTCCTTCCACTTGACCTGTCATAAGTCAGTACATAGAATAAATCATTTGGAAGAAACAGCAGGTCTCTACTATAAGTCAAGTTTCTTTTGGAAGTGTATTTTCACAGAATTTCCAGTTCTAACAACATGAGATTTAGTGGTGAGGAAAAAGGTACCAGCACAAATATGTTGTATGGAGCTCAAAAAATCATAGTAGCTTACTGAAAGGACTTGATGAAAAAATTCAGATTTGGTAATGAACAGTAACCAGATGATAAACTTCCAGGATTATGAATAAGTAAACACCATGATAATACAATTTAGGATCATCGAGGACTAGAGGAAATGGAATTTTCACATACCCACTGAAAGAAATATCAATAAAAAGGCAGCATTGCATACCTGATAATTGGACCCAATAATCGACAAAAGTGATCAACTCCAGAATATTAATAAAACTACTGAATTAATTTATTTGTTTCATTGAAATTAATTCAATTTCAATTGGTTCCAAACCTATTATAACATTCAATATGAAGAGAATTATAAACTTTATATCCACTCCATAGGGGGAAAAAGAAAAAAAGATACACTTGGATGCTTTGATTTTGATGAGAATAAGAAAGAATGATGAAAAACACTCCTAAAAGCTGCAGAGATACATATCATGATATGACTGAGAGGTGATGTCTTTTGAGTTTTGGTTATAACATATATAACATTTCACTAACAGAAAGACCATGGTGCAATTAGGAATATAAAGATGAAAATAATTAGGTAAAGATCAACATATCTAAGTATGTAATGGTTTCATTAAGTTATCTCGAAACAAATTCATTTGAGTGCTACTGTAACTTAGATATATCATGTGAGCTAGTGAACATCTAATGAATAAGCTACTTCCACTTGACAAGATGGAATAAACAACAACAGCTGCACCTAATCTAGATGGAGTTGGCTACATGAATCACTCATAACCATTGAGCTCAATCAAAAACCAAATCTGTAACAAAACCACCTAAAAGGAATGGAATAAGTATATATTACACTACATCATCCTCTTTCCTAAAATATCATAAAGACAGTTTCTTAACTGGGATTTATTTTAATCTTGTTTTTCATTATACAAATTTTGATAAACCCACTTAAAGAAAGATGTGCAGTGCCAATTCCTGAAATACCATCCACATGCATGTGCCAAACTTCTGAATGGTGGCTAGAATCTAGATTGTGCTAGAGGCAAGCAAGGCGCCACTCCCAAATGCTAGTAATGGAGCATTGTAGTTTACCAGCACTTGGTTAGGATCCAATTGCAAGCTCTGGGACCTAAATCCCACATCGGAAATATGGGATTCAGATGGTGGGTTTGTAAGGGCTTGGGCTTTCCAATCACAATGGCTAGCTCTTGTAGTACAGTTCCCCCAAGGTTCTTATCAATTGCAATTAGGGCCTCCCACCATGTCCTTTAGCTGCAATCAAGCAGTGCGGGAGGTGATGCCAAATCGCAATGTTCACCCAAGACTAGTCAAAAGGAGGGCCAGAGCACAGCCAACCATTGTGGGCATTAGAGTTGCGGAGCATGGTGGGATGTTAGGATGCAAGTCTCACATCGGAAATATGGGACTTTGATGTGGGGGTTTATAAGGCCTGGACTCTCCAATAACAATGGCTAGCTTTTGTGGTGTGTTTTCCCAACACATTCCCTATTGCAGCTCATTGTAGCATAAATTACGGCTATAAGCATTCCCATTGAAATTTATTCCATTTTAATGAAATCTATGTTTTACACTATTACCCCCACTCAAATTCAATGAAATCTCAGTTTTACCCTGACTTAAACCCAACTGCTTACACCTATTAATGAAGAATTAGAACCCTAATGACCCATACACATAGAGACAAACTTTTAGGGTTTGCAGCAGCCGCGGCTCTCCTTCACACAAAAGGAAGTTGCAGCCTGACAGCCTCTGTTCACATAAAATCAGGGATTTTGCAGTCCTACTCCTGTTTCGCCAGTTTCACACTAGCCCACCCTTATTCCATGCCCTCATTTGTTTGTGCGCAGCTTGCTGGTCCCATACTTCGCACATAGGTCCTCCTCAGCCTCAATCTCACTCATAAGTGCACCTTCTCCATCCGTTGTTCGCACACAGGTCCGTCCTCTTCTAACCTTGAGCTTTGCGTATTTGTAATGAATGTGACGGATGTTTTGAGTACTTAGGAATGGGTATTTTTTTTTGGGATAAAATGGGCGATGAGTATTAATATGCATGTATTTTAAATTGTGAAGATTTTACATGAACACACAAACTTTGGGATAGCAGCTGCTATGCAATCTGCTATGCCGCTATAGGGTTTTTCTGGTGGCCATTCCAGACCATGTTCCAGCAGTAGTGCTGTGCTGAATTTGGATTCTCAGGCTGTACACAGCGTGGAAGTCCCCAGTAAGCATTCCAGAGATTATCAGAGTCTTGATAACCAAGAGGTTGTGAACTCAGTCCTAACTAAATTTCATGATCTGAATCTTGATGAGAATTTGGTTCTTGTGGCACAAGATCAGAAGGATGAGGTGATAGCCACTTTATTTCGTCAAATTAAGGATCCTGAGAAACAGGTCAAGGAACGAAAAGATTGGGCTCATCAGAAGGCAATGCAAGCAGCGAGGAAGCTAAGCGATGATCTTACAGAGCTCAAAAAATTAAGGATGGAAACAGAGGATCAGAGATTGAAGAAAGGGAAACAGGCACTCAAGGACACAACCATGAAGAGAGTCTCGGAGATGGAGAATGCTTTGAGAAAGGCTAGTATAGACAAACGGACAAGGATGCAAACAATCAAGTGTCCCACAGAAT
The DNA here is from genome assembly GCA_030441495.1 of Dalbergia oliveri. NCBI lineage: Eukaryota > Viridiplantae > Streptophyta > Magnoliopsida > Fabales > Fabaceae > Dalbergia > Dalbergia oliveri. Next base: position 36,704,890 of record JAMLFY010000001.1, on the reverse strand, counting down.
TTAATGTGTCATGCCGTGCCTACCACTAACGTCAAATACGTAACCAGCACGAACAGACCTCCTTCTCCAAAGTCTCTATACTTCATAGCATACACTGATACAAGTGCAATCATTCTGAAGTATGACATACAAGGAAAAGGGAAAGGGTGGTGGGAGGAATGTATGCAACATTTTCATCCTTTTCAAATTTTGATTATCAACTACTAAGCTGAACTTTAAGCTATTGTAATCTTTAAGTTCTTGTCCCTAACTACAAGGCACTTCCAACGGGTTTCCAGTCTCTACATTCCTATAACTCGTGGTTTAAACATGTCATTATCATTCTGAAATAAGAGATTCAAGTCCAATCAATAACCTCACACTATGCAAACAGAGGCAAAAGCACCAAATCCTTATTTTCTTTTCTTTTGGTAATCTGTGTGTAACATTGTTAATATATAGATAAATGATGGGAGATAAAGAGCAAACCTCAGCTTCTTTTTCGCTTTGCCGAATTTGAACCAGTAATTCTTGTGTCTCCAATATCTTCGCTTTTTCATCAGAAATCTCCTGCTGTAGCTTAGCTTTCTGTTTCTCCCAAGCTAGAAGCTTCTTCAAGCATTTTTTCTCCCTTTCGCGACTTCTAAGCAAGCTGTCACTGACTCTGATGCACTTAATTTGGAAGCCTCCATCTCTGCTTTGATCTCTGCATTCTCAGTCTCCAGCCTCCTCACAGCTGCATTGGCGGTCCACTTGACCACTAGCCTTCCTCAAAGCATTCTCCATCTCCGAGAGTCGCTTCATGGTTGTGTCCTCAAGTGCCTGTTTCCCTTTCTTTAATCTCTGAGTCTCCTCTCTTTCCATCCTCAATGTTTTGAGCTCAGTCAGATCACCGCTGAGCTTCCTCGCAGCTTGCATTGCCTTCTGATGAGCCCAATCTTTTCTTTCCTTGACCTGTTTCTCAAGATCCTTAATCTGATGGAATAAAGTGACTATCACCTCATCCTTCTGATCTTCAGCCACAAGCTCCAAATTCTCATCAAGATTCAGATCACGGAATTTACTCAGCACCGAGTTCACAGCATCTTGGCTATCAAGACTCTGAGAATCTGCAGGCTGCTCACCAGGGACTTCCGCTACAGCCGGAGAATCCGAATTTGGCACAGTGCCACTGCCGGAAAAGGCCTTCAACTGAGCCAGAGTCTGCAATTGTCTGGGATTCGCCCTAAACCCAGCGGCAAAGGCAGCAACATTCCTCTTCAACAACGACTTCATCGAAGGCGAAAGGTTAAACCTCTTTGGGAATTCAATATCCTTCTGCAGCTGCAAATTCATCTCAGCACCATAAGAGAACAGCCCATTCGCCTGAAATTCCGAGCCTCCCCGTTTCCAAATCCCCAGCCACCATGAAACCTACACAGAGCAGGAGCCACACCACCACCACCACCACCACCACCACCACCAACACCAACTGAATTACAACCACCACCACCAGCACCTCCTCCGGCCTCAACCGCCACCGCAGAGGCCGCAGAAGCAGGGTACCCGTTCCCGGGGACCGGGATCTCCATAGTGCTGGCCCTCCCAACATGAAGATCACTCATGAGCAAGCACCACATGGCATCACCTTTGCTCAAATGAGGCCTCACTTGCTGCAACAAACAGACCATACCCGCCAAAGAGTACTCCTCCAACTGCCTCAGATCAGAGAACACAGCCTCAGACTCCTCCAAACTCCCCCCGCCACCACCACCATTGCTATCCAAGAACGCCAGTGAATTGTGCAGGATGTTCGAGAGGACATCCATTCCACCATAGCAGTGCCCGTTTCTCAGTATGGCCTTCACGGCAACGTCCTCATCGTAGCCCGAAGCGACGAGCTTCAGAACCGCGTCGTTGTAGACTCCTGCGAGGTGGTTGAGGAGGATCTCCTCCAATTGTTCCTCCGTGCAGTAACCCCACCCGGTTTCGTCGGCGTTGTTAGGGTTGGGGCTGGGATTGGGGCTCTGATGAGGGTCGTTGGGCCCCACGTGGCACTTGAAAGGCTTGAGGCCAGACTCGGCTATTGATTTGGATATTGGGTCCCTGTCGCAAGAATCCGATTCGGGTTTCGATGATGATCGGGGTCTCCGATTCGCCCTGATGTGTTTTTCTCTCACAGTGCAACCCATTTTTTTTTTTTTGTATTTTGTTTTGTTTGGTTGATTTTATGTGGAGATGAATGAAGGGGGTTGAGGAGGGAGGGATTTGGGAGGGGAAAATATGATCAAGATCGAAACTTGATTAGCAGAGATGGATCACAGATGTGGATGATGAGGACTGGAGGCGCCTGATAGAGGGGAAAGAGAGAAGAGAGGAATGGAATTTTGATGGGGAGATTGATTGATTGGAGAAGAGGAGGTAGCACCGGTGAGGTAGCTAGCTTGTGGATGTATTTTCTCTTTTTTTCGTTGGCGAGTTCAGTACTGAGAATCAGAAGCTTGTGTTTTATGCGCCTGTGGTTATAGGGGTGTGCAATCTTATGCTGAAACGTTGTTGCATACAAATACTTGTTTTTTATGTACCCGGTTATTTCTTCAGGGTAGAGGAAAATGTTATTTGTAAACAATCCGTTATTCGTATCTCCCGTTAATGAGATATGAATTATATTTGAATAAAATTTATTTTTCGTTCAATAATAAATAATGATAGATGGGATGTGAATGTCATCAATATCTTACACATAATGGGTAGAAAAATATCCTAATTGTCTAATTGTTTCTCGTGAAATGAGTTAACCCTCTTTGTTTAGTCTTTAGCTTTACATACGTCAGTCATATTAGTTATTAGTTACTGGATTTCAAATAAGTCATTTTGATCCTAACTTTACAAACATGCATCACACTAGTCTCTTAAACCAGACACACAAAAGGAAAGTTTTGTTGCGCATTGATTTGAGTTATAATTGCAATTGTGATTGACTATTTTGATTTAATGTTTCTATCGTAAGAACTAATTTGAGTCATTTCTAATTCAAGTTTAATATTACTCATTTTATAAAATTAGAGAGAAAATGGCTCATTTTAAAAGCTACAGACTGAAACAACTCACACATATAAATTCATGAATTATAATGAGGGTTGAATCCTTATAAAATTATAAACGTCTAAGGTTCATTGTCGTGGGGAGAAGCTTAAAAGCCTTTAAGACCGGCTTTGGTGGTTGGCAAATGATACATAAAAGGTTATCGGGAAGGGGCCTTGGATGATTAATAAGAATTATTTAACTATTAAATAGTGGCCTTCTTTGTCCAATCCACGTTAGTGTTGCTGATTGCCATACTTTGGTGACAATTACGTTTTCAACTTTGAAATTGGACAAAACCTTCAAATTGGTCCATCCAAAGAAAAAAAAAGGCCCAAATAAGTCCTTGTTATCTTCAAAAGTTGAACAAATTGGTTCATTAAAAAACATGATAAATTAGTCTTAAAAATTATGAAAAATGTCAAATTGATTCATGTAGAGGAACTAAATTGTCCATTTTTTTAATTAACAAAGATTTTTTTATTTATTTTGTTAGGGATCAATTTGTCTATTTTTTTTCTAGAAAAACCAATTTGTCCATAAAATTTAAGTAGACTAATTTGGGGGATTTTGTCTTGAATTTATTATATTATTATGTAAGTAGCATCAAAGCAATTGTTGTAGTTGTGTGCAGATCTGTTAAAGTATATCTCACAACCAAGGATATTGAAACAATATGAGGTTGATGTGCAGATTAATTCAGCTTAGCCAGTGGTACGAAAGGTTTAGGTTAATGATCACTCGAATGTTGTGGAATATGAAAGTCTCAACATATTTATTCAAAATGCGATTGTTTTAGTCATACTGGCAAAGGCTTTGGGCTAGCATCGAAAAGAACGTAGAGTTACAGAAAGTAATTGCACCATCTCTACATTAGGACATTACTATGGAGAATGGTAGTGCTAGCGGTGGGGAATCTTTGGTTAATGAGGTTGTTAATTAAGATTCTACCATTTTTCCTGAATTTAAAGACCTTCCCAATGGAAAGTGGATTCACATACAGAACAAGAAGAAATCATGAAATTGAAAAGGAGTGAAAGAGAAATCATTGAATTAGTGTGATTCTCGCACTTTGCATATGATTGACTCAAAAAAAAAAAAAAGATATTGTTAATGTGGTTGTAATTGTCAATAAGGAAGTAAAAGATATATGAAATGCAAATAACTCAGCTGATATTAAATCTTCATCATCACAAAATGGATTGTTATGCATTAGGGTTATGTAAGGTGTAGTTAGATTATCGTCCAATTTTATGGAGGGGTGGTGGTTAACCTTTGCTTTCAGTTGTTCACCTATTTAGATTTGAGGCTATGTGGAGCTATCCCCCTTAATTATGTGCTATTGTTGAAGGTTCTTGAAGAGGGGCGCATCATAATGTGCTTCATGGCCTAAACATAGTTAAGGAAGATTTTATTCACTTCAATTGAGAAAATTTTGGAAAGCTCTTTAGAAGAAAGATGTTGTTGGAATTCAACTAAAAGGACTCCAAAAAGATGCTGGTCTTATGACCTTTTCGGTTTGAACCAGAGCTCCATATTTGGACTGTAACTTATGTCCTTGAGGATTTTGTAAAACTTCTAAATCATGTTGTGCCCTAAATGCCAAAAAATATGCATTTATATCATCTATCGAATTTCTAGTTAATTTAGGAAAATATCTTGGCTTCCTTTTGTTTGTAAGGAGGGTGCAAAAGAGTGATTTTTATTTTATTATCTTGAGAAAATGCAAAGGATAGTAGGAGGATGGAAAGGAAACTCTTAAATAGAGTTAGGCAATTGAACTTGGCTAATTTGGTATTATCTTCAATCTTAAGTTATTGCTTGCAAAATTGTTGGCTTCCTCAACGTATTTGCCCCTATATGAGGTCTACTTTAAGGAATTTCTTTGGCATAATTCTCAGAGCCAACCAATAGGATTGCATCTAGTGAAATGGGACATAGTCATTTTGCTAAAAAAATCTCGTTGGGGTTTGCGGTGAGCTAGATTATTCCATACAGCTATGCTAAGAAAACATGTTTGGAATTTAAATCACAAAGGTGATCGATTATGGGTGAGGTTGCTTTCAAAAAAATACCCAAGAAACAATGATCCTTTATTATCTACCCCTAGTGTAGGTGCTATTGAAGGTCAATGTCTAAAGCTACAAATGTGTTGACAACAAATTTAGATTCAAAATCAATAAAAGACAATTATGTATTTGATATGACAAGTAGTTGGATGAGGGAGGTTTTTTGATTTGATCTTGTTTGTTAACATGTAAGATACAAATCTTCAAGTTATTAATATATACAGAGTAATTCGATGGCAGTTAAAACTCTTTGGGCCGGGCACTATTCTCCCTATAACTTCAAAATGGTTATCTCATTGACATTGATCAATATTTTCTTCCTTATACCTTATTTGGTCTCCTAATGTAGGGTGAGTACTCCTCAAATTAAAATCTACTTACAGGCAGTTACTATCTCAAGTTTCCCTAATCAAAGGCAAATCTTGTGATGGATTTGGATGATCCATGTTCTTGAGAAGTGCTACCAACCATTGTGCTATTATGTCAGTGTCAAATTCTATATATTCAAGATGTGCAAGGTGTGATGGAACTAGCGACAATGTCGTGCATTGTTTAAGAGGTTATTTCACGAAGATGTCTAGCATTGTTTAAGAGGTTATCCCACTGATTTGAGGGTCTGAGTTTATTTAGGCTTTCTCAACAAGGTTAGTTTCTTAAACTTGGTTTATAGTGATTGGGTCAAGGCTTTATGTCACAACTATAGGTTAAAAAGTGCACGAGAAGGGGGGTTGAATTGTGCTTTCACTTTTCTTTTCCCTATTTCTGAAAAAAAAATTATCAAGTGTTTACTTGAAGTGCGACATAAAAGATGTTAGTGATTATCAAAAGGTAACTTTTTGAACTAAGTTGAAGATAAGAAAACTAATAAAAAGCAAGTTTTCAGAAAACACGCTATAATGAAACTCAAAGTAGAATGTAAGAAGGATTAAGGGAGTAAAGAGATACTCAGAGTGTTTTTATCCTGTTCAACCAACCTGGTTACATCTAGTTCTCAACAATCTATTGAGTCTCACTAAATCAACCTTTCTCAACCCAAGAAAGTAAGATAGTTTTTCTATAACCTTCTCAAGCCATCTCACATAAATAGTAGCTCACTCTATTGTCAATCCCAAGTAGTCTTTGACTAGCTTCTTCAAGCTAAATTCACAATGATCACTATTGGATCAGGGTACAAAGATTTTTTAAGGTTGGTTTAGTCCAACAAACAAACACTCAAGTTTTCTCTGAATAAAATAGTGTATGAGCTGAAAACTTGAATGATTTCTTTCTAACATTTTTTCATAGGAAGAAAATGTTATCTAATAAGAACTTGAAAAGAAGATTTCATATAGAGTTAGAGACTGATCACAAGTAGTAATGACGTTACAGAACTTAAAAAGAAGATTTCTTCCATTGTGACCATTGCCCTTGATCAGATCTCCAAGTGACACGTGTTGATCATCCATTTGTATCTTAGAAAAGCAATATAGAGAGTAGCCTTTTTATTTGTTGAGCTTTTGCAAAAGCCGTTATGAGATTGAGGTTTCTAATATTTCTTTAGAAACTACTCTCACTTTCTTAACATGGTTTCTAAACTCTTTCTTCTAGAAGCTAAGTTGTTGACCTAGTTAGCAGAAGAGATAACTTGCCAATTTGAAACTAGTTTTGACTTTAAATTTGAATTTCAAAAATTCAAATCTTCCTCCTTTTCAGTAACGTTCAATGCTTCAGGAAAATGAGCTTTTTGAAGTGCGGAATTAGTTTCTTGATTAAACTTTGGTCTTCAAATCTTCAATCCAAGCTTTATGATTTGTGATCACAATGTATGTATTATTTAGATTTACTTTGGACCATACTTGTTGTATGTATAATATGGATTTACTTTATCAATTAAAAAATTTCATGAATCCAGTTTTGTATAAATAGTAAATTTTATTGTTATTAGTTTTTAGTCAATAAATAGTGAGAAATAGATCAGCGAGTTAAGCAGGATTTATCGTTAACCTTGGTACCAAGTGATCCGCTAGAAGATTAGTTCACCCAGTAAGGAACCCAGTGTGGTGTTCATTTTTGAGACCTAGTTAGGTGCCCATTAGATTAGTTATTGATGATTTTATATAAGCTTAGTTAATTATGTATAAAATATCTCTTATTTCTTTACTAACTATTGTCATGAATCTAGTTAAATTATTGTTTTAGTACAATTATATGCAATTATATATAAAAAGTTTTACATCAGTTGCATGTCTATGTTATGTATATTTATTATTATCCCATATAGGTTGTGAGTAGAATATCACTCAGAGTTTTAATGAACTCACCCCTCTCTTTTCCTCCCCTATAGATATAGCTCCAGGTTCTATTGCATCAGGATCCTCTCAGGAGTGTCAGCTTCTTTTGGTAAGCTTCACTTGGAGTGAAGCTTACTTTTGGTTATGTCAGTTTAGTAGTGCTCCAATAATTGTGTAAGCAGGATCCAGACATACATTCTAGTTATTTCAGAATTTCAGTCATTTATTTTAATTATGTTTGGCTTCGATTATAGATTTTATGTTGTTTTATGTTTAATATTTATGATTGGAAACATTTTCAGAATTATGAAGTTTAGTTAAGCTTGAGATATTTTAAAACTATTCAATTTGTTTATACATATTAGATAGTCATGTTATCAACGGCTTCCGTAGGGAGTCAAATCCTCACGTGTCGGTCATGTTCTCTGAAGGTCGTGACATAGAAAGTAGTCCCTAACCTAAACCAAACTAGATAAAAATGACCGAAAAACTAAACTAAACTTAAAAGTATAGAAAGTAGTAGTCCTTAACCTAAAATAAACTAAGATTACAAACTAAGAATAAACATGCCTAATACAAACTAAACTAAATTACTAAATCCCTAACAACCTTAATTTATATAGAATTTAGTATAGAGCTTGAGCCAAGAGTTAGGCCTATCTCTATACCCCTGTATTGGATGTATATGGTAGAGTTAAGAGAATTGAAAGAACAATTACAGGAGTTATTGGACAAGGGGTTTATACAACCAAGTACCTTTCCATAGGGTGCTCCAGGATTGTTCGTTAAGAAGAAAGATGGTTCAATGAGGATGTGTGTAGATTATAGGCAGCTAAACAAGGTGACGATCATGAACCAATACCCCTTGCCTCGTATTGATGATCTTTTTGACCAGCTTCAAGGGGAAACTTGTTTTTCCAAGGTCGATCTTCAATCTGGTTACCATAAGCTGAAAATTAAGGATGAAGATATATTTAAGACGGCTTTCAGGACTCGCTATGGACATTATGAGTTCTTAGTGATATCCTTTGGGTTGACCAATGCCCTAGCAACCTTCATGGATTTGATGAATAGGATGTTTAACTATTTCTGGATCACTTTGTGATTGTCTTCATTGATGACATCTTAGTGTATTCCAGGAGTAAAGAGGAACATGAGCAACATCTGAGAATAGTTTTCCAGACTTTGAAGGAGAATCAGTTGTATGCCAAGTTCTCCAAATGTGAGTTCTGGCTAGATCAAGCAGCATTCCTCAGACACGTAGTTTCGAAGGATGGCATTCTAGTAGATCCAAAGAAGGTGGAAGAGTGCAACAATGGCCTAGACCTACAACGTTTCAGAAATCCATAATTTCTTAGGCCTAGCAGGATATTACGATTCATTCAGGATTTCTCAAGGATCGCAGCACCCATGACCAAGCTGACATAGAAGAATGTTAAGTTTCAGTGGACAGAAGAGTGTGAAAAGAGTTTTCAAAGGCTAAAGACATGCTTGACCAAGGTGTCAAGTCTTGGTATTATTTTAAGGAACAGGTGATTTTTCGATATTCTGTGATGCTTCTAAAGTTGGACTTGGTTGTGTCCTAATATAGCATGGTCAAGTTGCAACATATGCCTCACAACAACTCAAGAAGTATGAGCAGATTATCCTACACATGACTTGGAAATAGCGGCAGTGGTTTTTGCCTTAAGATTTGGAGACACTACTTATATGAAGAAACTTGTGAGATATTCACAAATCACAAGAGCTTGAAGTACATCTTTCAATAGAAAGATTTGAATTTAAGACGCGTAGATGACTTGAGTTGTTAAAAGATTATGAATATACGATCTCGTATCACCTAGGGTAGGCCAATGTAGTGGCAGATGCTTTAGTAGAAAGTCACCAGGTAGTTTGGCCCACATAGCGCTAGAAGACAACTGTTAGTGGAGGATATCACAAGTTGGAAGTTGAGGGAGTTTAGTTCGACCTTAGTAATAGGGGTTTTTCTAGCTCACATCAAGGCTCAATCAACCTTGATGGGACAGATCAAGGCACAACAGGGTGAAGAAAATAGCTAAGTTGGTTGAGGATGTTCATAACAGAGAGAACCTAGAGTTCTCAGTTGATACTAAAAGTGTGTTGCACTTTGGGAACCATTTATGCATGCCAGTGGGTGAATTGAGGAGAAAAGTAATGGAAGAAGCCCATGGTGCAGCATATTTAGTGCATCAGGGTCAGCTAAGATGTATCAAAATCTAAAACGGTTATTCCTGGTGGGATGGTATGAAGAGTGATATCGGTGACTTAGTAGCTAGGTGCTTGGTGTGCCAGCAAGTCAAAGCTGAGCACCAAAAGCCAACATGGTTACTTCAGCAAATAGATATTCCAGAATAGAAATGGGAGATGATAACTGTGGACTTCGTAGTTAGGTTACCTCAAACCACTAAGGGGTTCGACTTATATAGGTAATAGTAGACAGGATGACCAAGTCAACACTTTTTTACCAGGTAAAGACTACCTTCAATACAGCACAATATGCTTAGTTGTACATAAATGAAATAGTCAGACTTCACAGTGTTCCATTATCCATCATATTTGCAGAGGATCCCAATTCACCTCGCGATTCTGGAGGACATTCAGGAGGCCCTTGGGACACGTGTGGATTTGACCACAGCTTTCATCCCTAGCCGATGGTCAGTCAAAGGACGATACAAACGTTAGAAGATATGCTTAGAACCTATGTGCTAGATTTTAGAGGAAGCTGGTGTGATCACCTACCCTTGATTGAGTTCTCATATAATAACAGTTACCAAGCAAGTATCCAGATGACACGTTCAAAGCCTTGTATGGAAGGCGTTGTAGATCTCCTGTCGGTGGTTCGAGCTTAGGGAAGCTAAGTCCCTAGGCCCAAACCTAGTTCAAGAAACCTTAGAGAAGGTTCAGTTGATTAGGGCAGGCTAGGCAGAAGTCTTATGCAGAACCATAGGCGTGACTTGGAGTTTGCGGTTGGGGACCACATGTTTCTGAGGGTATTCCTTATGAAAGGGGTAGTAAGGTTTGGTAAGTAAGGAAAGTTAAGCCCTGATCATTTTATCAATCCATTTGAGATCTTAGAAAGAGTTAGAGCGGTGGCTAATAGGTAGGCACTGCCTCCAATTTATGAGCCATACACCCGTGTTTTATGTCAGTATGATTAGAAAATATATGCCTAACAGTCTTACGTGCTCATTCCACAAACGGTCCAAGTTGACGGAGTTTGTCCTATGAAGAAGAACCAATTGCTATTGTGGATAGGCAGATTAAGAGGCTTCGTTCAAAAGAGGTAGCCTTAGTAAAAGTTATCTAGAGAAACCATTCTAATGGTGAAACAACTTGGGATGTTGAAGAAGCCATGAAAATCAAATATCACCACCTTTTTCCAACTTAGGGTATGTTGTTTTAGATTTGGGGACCAAATCTCCTTTAAAGGGGTAGTATGTGATAACCCAAATACAAAATTTATTAGTATTAGAATTATTATTACTATTACTATTAATTGGTAGACATTTTAATATTATTTTATTATAATACAAGATGTATGTAGGAACACTCTAATAATATTATAATTGAAAACGTGTAGTATATTGACACTATTATTACTGTTAGTTTTATTATTATTGGTATTATTATTCCTGCTACTTCAAAAGTAACTATATAAGTAAAGTTACTCTGCATATGTCAGTAACTTTTCGTGTTTTTGGTGGAGTTAAGGTGAAGTTACTATACAAGTTACTATGTATGTATAGTAACTTTGAAAAAATAAAAAAGCGAGTTACACGAGTTTGATTATTATATATATATATATATATATATATATATATAAATATAAATTGGTGCATGAGATATTTTTTATTTTTACATGTATATATTTATGAACGTATGCCTTCTGCAACTTCATTCATTTTCAATTTCATTTTTTTCTTTTCTTCGTTTTATACTCCTAGTATATTTTAGGCACATTATAATATTTTCAAATATTTTTCTAAGAACCCTAGCCGAAGGAATTTTCTCTAGAGTGAAAAAACATAATTTCTTGCAATTTTCTCCTATTAATATCTTCCAATAAGTGATCTCTATGGAATTTAGTTAGTTCGTCCCTTTTTTATTTAATTTATAAGTTTGGGTATTGATAGACATAGTTTTTACACAATATTTTTCCTCCTTATCATTCCAAACTCATTTGGGTGATAAAGTCAAATTGTTTATTTTTTTTATTATATTGTTTGATAGTTACTAGTGTCATTCAGCTTTTAGAGTCAAGTTGTTAGTGAAAGTACACTCTCGACTACCAACGGTGAGTGAGTTTAAGTTCATAGCCATACTTTGGTCATTATTATTATTTTCGTATATTATATAAATTATTTATAAAATTTTAAAATGATTTATGCCAAAAAATATGCCTTTATGGATTATAGAAATTTTAGAAAATTATTATTTTATAGTTATCATGAGAAATTATTATTTTAGAAAACTCATGGGACCATACTTATTGTATATATGATTTAGATTTATTTTATCAGTTAGAAAATTTCATGAATCCTAGTTTTATATGAATAGTGAATTTTATTGCTATTAGTTTTTAGCCAATAAATAGCAAAAAATATATCAGTGAGTTGGTGGTCAGGATTGATCATTAACCTTGGTACCAAGTGGTTCGCTAGAGGACTAGCTCACCCACAACAAGGAACCCGTGTAGTGTCCATTTATGGAAGCTAGTTAGGTGCCTATTAGATTAGTCATTGGCTTAGAATTACTATCAGCTAGTTAATTATGTATAAAATATCTCTTATTTCTTTACTAATTATTATCATGGATCTAGTTAAATTATTGTTTCAGTATAGTTAGATGTAATTATATATAAAATATTTTACATCAGTTGCATGTATATGTTATGTATATTTATTATTATCCCATGTGGGTTGTGAGTGAAAGCTCACTCACAGTTTTGATGAACTTACCTCTCTCTTTTCCTCCCCTCCAGCTCCAGCTATAGGCTCTCTGCATCAGGATCCTCCTCAAGCGTTCCAGCTTCTTTTGGTAAACTCCGCTTCGAAGTGGAGCTTACTTTTGGTTATGTCAGTTAGTAGTGCTAATAATTATGTCCAGATCCAGACATGCGTTCTAGTTATTTCAGAATTTTAGTCATTTATTTTAATTATGTTTGACTTCGATTATGGATTTTATGTAGTTTTATGTTCAGTATTTATGATTGGAAATATTTTAGAATTATGAAGTTTAATTAAGCTTGAGATATTTTAAAAATATTTGATTTGTTTATGTATATTAGATAATCATGTTATAGAGGTTTTCGTGGGGAGTCAATTTCACGTACCAATCATGTTCTCTAAGCGCTCGTGACATGAAAGTAGTCCCTAACCTAAACCAAACTAGATAAAAATGACCTAAAAACTAAACTAAACTTAAAATATAGAAAGCAGTAGTCCTTAACCTAAAATAAACTAATATTACAAACTAAAAATAAACATGCCTAATACAAACTAAACTAAATTACTAAATCCATAACAAGCTTAATTTATATTAAAATTTGTAAGCTAAACTAATATAATTTTAAATGTACAAAGCAATAGTTGCTATCCTAAAATAAACTAAAATTATAAACTAAAAATAAACATGTATAATCTAAAATAAACTAAAATATTAAATTCCTAAAAAGATTATTTATTCAAATAAAATTTTTATATTAGAATTTCTAATCTGCACAAAATTTAAAATTTATAAAGTAGTCCCTAAACTAGAGTAATATAATATAAGCTAAAGTAATATAATATAATTTAAAAAATGAATAATATAACAGATACTAAAGTAAATTTAAAATATATATCTATTGCAATAAATTTAAATTTCTATAAACTAGGGTGAATTAATTAAATTATAATTAAATCTATATTTTCAAATAAATAAAAATTAAATCTCTAGACTAACTAAACAAAATCAGTACTACATAAACTAAAATAAATTTGTAGACTGAAAAATAATAAATTAAAATATTTAACTTGAACTATAATAAAAAATTACTTGTGTATCAATATTTACTGAGATGTGTTCCCACTGATCCCAACAATAGAGGTCATGATCGATCATTTTACACTTTTACTATTATTCTCTACTTGTACTCTCTCTTCTCTCTACCTCTCATTACTTTTCTCTGAACTTCTCTCTAACTTCCTCTTTCTACAAAACTAAGAAATGAACGTTGTGATCCATATCCCTGGTGGATGTATCCTACTCATAGAGACTTTGGGCTTGCAATACGATTCACTGTGCATCATATCATGGAAAAATACATATTACATACAATTCGTTTTTGCATGATACGCCACATGGTGGGTGGTATTGCGGGCCTCAAAAACCACTTTGTCTGTTTGCCTCCAAAATATTTAATAGTTAGCCGTATTATGTGTGATATTTTGCATGCAGTACACTCAGCCGCTAGCCACTTACCCGCTAGCCATATTGCTTTCATTAAAAAAGTAGTGTAAATTTGTAGATAAACATTCAATATGTGGAGATTTGTAATTAATATTTTTTCCAGTAAAAACCCGAGTTTTCTTTTTTCATTCTTCTTTTCCCTTTCTTTTTGCCCCCACCTTTGTTTCCTTCTCCCAAGCCCGGTCTTCGTCCGCAGCTGCTAACAACTGTTGGTGGGTGGAGCTTCACAAATTAAAGAAAATTGCAAAAATCCACAAAGCACATAGTCACTCTACAATTCAAGCCTCTTCCCTCTTCCCTCTTCCTTCTCTTCATCTCATCTTTCCTTGTGACCCTTCTGGCCCCAAACACCATAACCATGGCCAGTGACAAAGACCCTCCTTCCCGTGCGTTTCTGGAGACAGTACAAGAAATCACCAGAATCTACAGGTCACTGCCACCTCGACCTTCCATAGAAGAGGTCGAAGCTGCCACGTCAACCTTGGACACTGTGAACAACGAGGAACAATCCAAGCTCCACGAAATCTCAAAGCAAGAGCTCCCACAAGGTGTCCCTGAAGACCTCTTCTCTGTCCTGAAGGAACTCAAGAAGACCATGGTGCTGTTCCATAGCCACCAGCAGAGGACAGAGGCACTCAACCTTCTCCAGCTCGAGAACATGTTCCACACCTTCGGTGATCTCATCCAGAGAGCCTCTGACTTGGTTTCTGGTGATAATAGCAATACCCAGAAACAGAAAGGTCCCACTTTAGCTGAACATGTTGAGAATGAGATCATCGATGGTGATGGTGGCCTTGTTGTCACTGCTGAGAGCTTGGTGATGATGAAGGAGGATGAGGATGAGGTGAGGAAGAAGGGCCATGGGAAAATGAAAAGGGCTCCTCAGTGAAGACTTTCTTGTCAACAGGTTAATTAGTTGACTTGGTTCCGTTTATATATCTTTAATTGGATCATATAATTTTTATGTCTTTTTAAATATTAGAATCGTTCATAATAAAGAATTTGATTTAGAGGTTGAAATTATTGTTGGATTACTTAATAACTTTTCAGGAATTGATATGATCAAGGCTATGGAAATTTTATTTGTGAATTAATCTAATGTATTCCATCCTCCTGAAGACTAGTGTGGTTCATTGTTACTTCTTTAATATGCAGAGCTTATGAATTAGTTCACTAGGTTGCTATAATTTTTTCTTTTTTTCGTCCTTTGATTTGAGCTGAATTCTTTTGTAGGCGATGGAAGCTCTGAGAAATTAAGGCTCATGAAGGTGGCTACTGTTATTGAGAGTTGTGCTAAAAGTGGTGCTACAAAACTTGAGCTTAAAGGGAAGATGGTGGATGAAATGGAGTGGTTGCCATTGTCAATTGGCAAACTATCTGGTGTCACTGAAATGGACCTATCTGAAAACAGAATCATGGCTCTTCCAAATACCATTGTGGGTCTCAAGGCCTTAACAAAGCTGGACCTTCACTCAAACCAACTTATAAACCTTCCCCAGTCATTCGGTGAATTGGTAAACCTTGTTGAACTTGACCTCCACTGCAACAAATTGAGGTCACTGCCTGCTTCTTTTGGAAACTTGAGAGAACTCGTCGATCTTGACTTGAGTTCAAATGAGTTCACAAATTTACCGGAGACAATTGGGGGTTTAAGCAGGTTGAAGAGATTAAATGTTGAGACAAACGAGCTTGAGGAACTGCCTTACACAATTGGAAATTGCTCATTTCTGTCTGTGCTGAAGTTAGATTTCAATCAGCTCAAGGCACTTCCTGAGGCAATTGGCAAGCTTGAATGGTTGGAATATCTCACTTTGCACTATAATAGAATTAAGATGTTGCCTTCC
This sequence comes from Dalbergia oliveri, assembly GCA_030441495.1. Classification (NCBI taxonomy): domain Eukaryota; kingdom Viridiplantae; phylum Streptophyta; class Magnoliopsida; order Fabales; family Fabaceae; genus Dalbergia; species Dalbergia oliveri. The sequence continues at coordinate 36,689,194 of JAMLFY010000001.1, read as the reverse complement.
ACAATGGGCAATCTAAGAAATCTGAAGGAACTTGATGTTAGCTTTAATGAACTTGAATTTGTACCAGAGAACCTGTGTTTGGCAGTAAATTTGAAGAAACTGAACTTGGGAAAGAACTTCGCAGACCTAAGAGCCTTGCCGAGATCAGTCGGAGATCTTGAAAAGCTCGAGGAGTTGGATATAAGTGATGATCAAATAAGGGCTTTACCAGAGTCTTTCAGGTTTTTGTCCAAGCTGAGAGTTTTCCGGGCTGATGAGACTCCCCTTGAAGTGCCACCTAGAGAAGTGATCAAGTTGGGTGCTCAGGTAAACATTTTGAGGTGTGACTTTTGGCTTTGCTTCTAATCTGTCACTTGCTCTATTTACTTTAACTTTTTTCTCGTTGTTGTTCACCAGGATGTTGTGACGTACATGGCTGATTTTGTTGCCCAGAGGGATGCAAAACTTGTGCCATCAAAGAAGAAGAAAAAGAAGGGATTTTGGTTCTGGTTTTGCTCTATATTTTGTCCTCAGCAGAGGTGATGCTTTGAAAAACCATGTTTTTATTGTTATTACATCAAGTTATATTTGTCCATTGCCTATGCTTGAGAACACCTTGTTTTTCCTATGCAATTGCTCTACAATTTGTGTTTTCCTTGTAAATAAATGCTTATAACAATTTTACTTTCTGCTAATCTTGTCATTTGCAAATCAAATTAAAGATATTGTTGTACCAAAGTCATTGTGTTCATCGCTTTTATTAATTTGCGGTTTTCCCTTGCGCCTATTTTGTGACTTGTTTGTCACTTAGTTATGTTGTGTTGCCCACTTGGTTGATTCTTTTGCATCTGAAGCTGTAAACAGAACCCCTTGCGCCTATTTTCAACGCTTTGATTTTTAGAATAAAAAAACAAAAGGATAAGAATGAATCATGGAAAAACATTAAACAAACCCTTTTATCAGAAAAAAATATAATAATCAAAATCAGAAGCCTGCAGTCATAGTTGCAAGGAAATTTAATCCTTAATCCAAAGTCCAGAACTCATGTGGGGTGACTGAACATGTCATCATTAGTTAGCATAACTTCCTAAAATAATAAAAATGACCATTTTGACTCTATAAAGAATATGTCGCAGATAAAATAACACTAGAAAATAAACTATTATGTTTGACAAATTAACTCAAGTGTCAACCAACCTTCATTTTCAGTAACAAAAGTGATATCATATCACATTTTATAACAAATTAGTATTGTAGAATTATCACTTTTGTATCAATAATATTTTTGGCAAAATAGACTCTTTTATGACAAATTGGCATGGTGAAACTATCACTTTAGTCTTGAAAGAAAATATATTTCAAAAAATATTCCATGAAAGAATCACTTTTGTTAACAAAAATAGAGATTTGTTGGTTGGGTGAATTTATCAAATAAAATTGGCTATTAGAAAGCCATGAACGAATATAATTTCTTTTGGGAATTGTTTTTATCAATGATATGATATTTTAGGAGCTAAAATAGTGGTTCTCCTAATGAAAATCACTAAAGTTATTATTTTTTAAGATCATATAATAAATTAACAATCCATCGTTAGCTTCAGCATAATGTTTAGACTTGACAAATAAGTGTAATTGCCAATTAGATTGGAATATGAATTGGCGCTCAGGAAACAGGCAGGGTGGGGTGGTAACCGGTAATATGGTGGGCTTAATCTATGGTGTCATCGTGCCAGCATTGTCTTCACTCCGGGGCGGTTCTCCACAATGTTCCTGATTAATACGCAACATAATTGAGCTAAATTGCGAGCTGTCTTGTTTGTCTGCATATCAATAAGGATAAGGCAAATTACACGCACCTCTTCTGAAGTTTGCTGAAATGTAGACACCCCATTTATTTGTCCACTTGACATTTACCTCCACTCATCTAAATGAAACAAACGGAGCTAATCACTGTTAACGAAAAGAATATTGGTTGGGAGAAAGTGGAGTTTGTCCTAGAGGAAATAGAGCTTGGAGGAGGAGGAGGAGGAGGAGCTTGGTTGAGAGAAATGGAGCTCGTCGAGAGGAAATAGAGCTAAGGAGGAGGAAGAGCTTGGCGACAGGTGGCGGAGATATATTCATTCGGCCAAGCTCTATTTCTTCTCTGGACGAGCTCCACTTTCTCCCAACCGAGATCCTTTCCGTTAAGAGTGGTTAGCTCGGTTTGTTTTCATTTAGATGAGAAGAGGTAAATGTTAGGTGGACAAATAAAGGTGTATGTTACATTTCAGCAAACCTCATGGGAGGTGAGTGTAATTTACCCATAAGGATATGATTATGCAAAATGAGCAATATGTACGAGTTTAAAGGGGAAAAAGATTCAATTAAGCTCTAAAGGAGTAACTTATAATTAATTACATATGAAAGAGAGTGGCTATTGTCACATTTTATTAAATGTTGAGTAGAGTATGAAAGAAAGAAAAGCAAACTAGTTATCATACAAAAGTAGTGGTTGGATCTCTGGTGGAGGCACATTCCACACAACAAACTCCTCCTACTGCAGAGCTCCCATCATAGCTAAGCAATTAGTACAGCAGTTCACAGAGCAAGCCACATGACACAATTGCACCATGCCAATGCGCCTAAAAAGTGATAGACTCTCGTCCATAATGTTAGCTGCACTCGGATTCCATGGTCTAGATAGACTTTGGATCATGGTTACAATCTCCAAGCAATCAGATTCACAAATAATATGGTGAAAACCATACTGGTGGGCAAGATTCAGTCCCATTTGAACTGCCATTAACTCAATGAGAGTTATCATTGGAACACACTCTAGCTGTGAATCCCAGCAACCACACTAGAGAACCTGAAGACCCTGGTGCACCCACCTTTCCCACTATCACACCCGCAATATCTCCCATCCACATTTAGCTTCACGTACTCATTTGGGGACAGGACCAAGTTGCAAGAATAATGTCATGTAAGCCATGCACAATGTGATTGTCAAGGCAAGTTTGATAGACTAGACTCATAACTGAGACAACCGTCCATGGAGTAGAGTCAAACACCATGATGTTGCGGTGGCACCACACCTATAAGATAATGGCCAAGAAGAGCACTCTCTCCACCAATGGCAAACTGCTTCAACCAAGCCAGGAGACCCATTTGAAAGAAACGAGGATCTCTCACAACGCATGAATGATCCCATACAACACGGGAAAAAGGGTAGTCCCATAAACAATGGAATACATCTTCGCATCCCAAGTTACACCTACTGCAAATAAGAGAAGTAACCAGTTTGCGTTTATGTCTGAACTCGTTAGTTGGGAGAGCCAAATGCATGCATTGCTAAACGAAGAAACGAACTTTGCCATTGGCCGTTTGATTCCCAGCCTTGAGAATTTTGTAGGAGCCTAGAGTATGCACTGTGTGCAGAATAATTACTGCTAACTTGGTACTGCCACACCCAACCATCAAGAGCTGTGGAAGAAAGAACACCCATGGAGAGAGTTTGGACACAAACGAGTTGGGAAAGCATAGTATATAAGACATTCATGTCCTAACTATTCCCAGACCACACATCCCGCACCCTTAAAATAGTGTCCATAATGTGCACAAAGGGAACAAGATTACAGAGCTTGTCGTGGCCTAGCTAGTTAACATAACAGAAGGAGGTATCCTCATTCCCAAGAGCAAAATGAAAACCTTGATGTAGGCAGTCCATTGCCCTAATAACACTCTGCCAGAAATAGGAGCAACCAATAAGGGCCCGAGCTGAGAGAAATTCATTATTCCTAATGTACTTATGTTTGATGAGATCAACCTATAGACTATCAGGCTCAGTAAGAATTTTCCAAGATAATTTGCCTAGGAGGGCTACATTTTCAGGTGAATACACTACCAAAAAAGCGCTGCTTAGCGGCGGTTTTTACCGATTCAGTAAACCGCCACTATTTTCCATGTTTACCTCGGTTTTCATTGATCGCCGCAAATTGAATTATTTAGCGGCGGTTAATTGTGGATGTGAGGTGGTTTAATGATTCGTGGCGGTTTTAATTTATATAACGACGGGAATTGAAAAGAAAGTGAAATATTTAATATTTGTTATGTATAACCTAATTGTAGCAGCTTCCCTATCTCACACTCTCACTCTTTCACTCTCAAAGTCCCTCTCATCTTCCCTCTCGCGGCGTTGCCCAGGCGGGCTCCATTCAGCGACGCGGCGTCTCCATCCAGATTTCGTCAGCGCAAGCCATTGCTCTCAGGTGGCCTCCATTTAGCGACGCCATCTGCATTCAGCAACGCAGCTCGCCATCTCCGTTCAGGAAGCGGCCTCACGTCTCCGTTCAGGGATGTGGCCTTGCGGTCTTCGTTCAGGGACGCGGCCTCTTCATCTCCATTGAGCAGCACGGCCTCGCAGGGGTAGCTGGAATCAATCTTGGAATCGATGTCTTGGTGCAAGGGAAGAACATACCCTGTTATGGCTACTACCTCTGGTGCCTCGCGGTAGAAAGCTTAACAAAGAGGGTTCCCTTACTAGGTCAGGTATGTTATTTTTCTACATTTAGGATCAGTTCCATAAATTTGATTTTACTCAATGCAAATTGGGGCAACACCCTCCATTGAGGAGCTTGCTAAGGATGGATTGTTGGAAAATCATGAGCTTCCTAAACCCTTTAAACGAAAAAAGTTGGGCCAGTTTTTTTTTTAATCCTAGTAGACGTGTACTGGATTCAGTCTGGACACATAGTTTTCCACAATATGCGCGTTTAGAGTTTAGACCAGAGACATGGGAGAGTGCATGAGTTCCCTTTTCAGTTGTAGTAGTTCTGGTTTTCCTTTTTTGCTTGCTTTGTACTTCATAATTCCAAGGGAATTGAAGATCAACAATGAGAGGAAAAAAAGGTAAAAAAGAAAATGAAGAATTGTGTTATATTCAACTAGAACATTTCTGTATGTAAAGAAACTGATCAACTTTTACCAAGAAAAAATAAATTAAAGAGACTGATGAACTGTGCAATTATGGGTAGGTTTTTCCAGAACATAATGTCTTGTTGGCTAAATGGATTTATTTCCTAAAGTCTGAGGTGGTCCTCACTACCCCTTTGATGATTTCATACCAACCTCTTTATGATGATCTTGTGGTCAACATGGTGTGCTGAACTTTTGTTCCTTTTCCTTTTACTTGATCACTTGCCATTTTCATAACATTTTTTGTAACTCAGGCAACATCTCCATGTTTTAAGTGTTCTATTGTTACTCTTCATTGGCATTGATTTTGATGACAATTCTTGCCAAGTGTGTACATACAATGAATTTGAACAACATTCATGAAATGCATTTTTAGGACATCCAAAATTGGGTACTAATTTCAACTATTTTGCTTTTATACAGTTTTATAAGTAGTGTTGTCAGATTTTAAGTATGAAATTTTATTGGTAACAATTCTTTTTTAACTGATCTATAAAAGTCTGCAATTAGTCCCATGGACTACGATGTGGCTATTATTGGCTGAATATTATTATCCATTAGATTGTGATGAATGAACTGTGGGTTCATCAAGTTCATCAAATTCAGGGTTATCCTTATCTTCCTCTCCCAACTTCAAATACCGTCTTCATTTTCAGCTTGTTAGCTTCATGCCCAAAATTTTTTCATAGCACTCCAACTAGTATATTTAAATTTGGTTCTCAAACCAAGAAGAGAGAACAGATGTGAAGGGAGAGGGAAAAGGGGTTACAATTCATTTTAAAAAGATTTATTTCTTGGTAAAAGTTAAAAGTCTTTGGCGCACTTATTTCAGCACTATGGCTGGATGGGCTTTAGGTGTCCATTCAACTAGAACAATAGTGTCCATTCAACTCATTTAGGTGTCTTGTTCTTTTAACTTTTGTTCAAGATTATGGGGGATTCTTGATTCTACTTTGCACTATTTCCTCTCTTCTTAGTGTTCTTCATATTATACAAACTATTTTTTCCAATAAAATAATTAAATGAAACCCTTCCATTTCTTTTAATTCAACTTACTTCATTTTTCCCTATTTTGATCTATTTTTTGAATCATTGTTAGGGTCTTGATCACCTACCGCTGAAGGAATTAGCAGGAGGGAGAGGTTTTTCTGATCACAACACAAAACGCAATTGCTGTATTGTGGTGTGTTTGGGAGGAATCATCATTATTTCCTTTTGCAACTTGTCATTCTCTCTCTAGGCCCTAAATTCAGGTTTTCATTTCATTCTCCACTGTTTGTTCTTGTTTAACATATACAACCCCTTTTGCTTGTTGCCTCTTTAACAATTTTTGGACTCAACCCTTTTCTTTTGGTTTCATTATTCCTACAATTTTTGGACTCATCCTTTTCTTTTGGTTTCATTATTTCTAGAAGAATGATTATTTTAGCAGATATTACTTGAGTTATTATAAATGTGAAATTATTTTGAATAATTGTATACTTGTATGAGAAAGGTTGTTATTTAGATTTTGCAACTAAACATAGAAAATGGTAAACCATATACGCATTCATGGATTGCTATCAAAATGGTAAACCATGTAATTTCCCACAGGTAATTATATATTTGGTTAACCTTGGCACTTTAGAAGGATAAATGAAATTAAGTGAATATAGGTTCCATAAGGAAAATAAGCAAAGGATGTATTGAGAGGAACTATATATGAATAGAAATTTGTTGCCAGCCTGGCAACAAATAAAGAGGGAAGAAAAGTGTGAATTATCTTTCATGTACTTGAAGAAAATTATCTTTTTGGTTGATTATGTCTTCTGTGTTGTTTGTGAATTGTCTTTCATGTACTTTCAAGTTCTCATATGCCTTAGCTAGTGTTCTTTTTGAGCCCCCACTCTAGCATGCCTTTAATTTAATTATCTACTATTGAATTAGATATGGACAAAAGTTGGATTTTGAAGCCGCAAGATACTCCGAATATATGGATGGATTATTGAAATTTTTGGACTTTGCATTTGCTAATGCATCATCCAATAATAGGATAAAGTGTCCTTGTTCTCGTTGTGGATTTAGACTATTCCAGACTAGAGAAGAGGTGTATGATCACTTGTTGTTAAGACCTTTTCCACCAGGTTATACATTTGGCTATTGCATGGTGAGAAAGGTGAAGGAGAGACTTCTGCTCATAGGCACAAAGCTCAACATCCTAAATCTTCTGAAGATCCAATGCATGACATGATTCATGATGCTTTCATATTCCCTAGACCACATGCTAGTGAAGATACCACAATGCATGATCCAATAAATGAGGGTGAAGGAAGGATGGCGCATTTACAGGAGGGTCCGAGTGGTAAAGCTAAGGAGTTTTATGATTTGCTTAAAGATGGGGAACAAGAATTATATGAAGGATGCTCAAAGTACTCAAAGCTGTCTTTTTTAGTAAAGTTGTATCACATCAAGTGCATTTGTGGGATAAGTGACAAGGCCTTATCGCTGATAATCGAGTTGTTGCATGATGCCTTTGAGCATGCAAAGGTCCCAAAATCATTGTACGAGGCCAAGAAGACTATAAGAAAACTTGGTCTTAATTATAAGAAGATAGATGCATGTCCAAATGATTGCATGCTATATTGGGGGCCTGATAAAAGTTTGAATGAATGCAAGCGATGTGGCACATCTAGATGGAAAAATTCTTCTATTGAGCATGAGCTTGAAATTGTTAAAAAGAAAAAACGCAACCAGCAAAGTTTCTTCATTATTTTCCTCTAATTCCTTTGTAGAGATTGTTCATGTCTAGTAAGACATATGATGATATGAAATGGCATGCTGGACAGTAATAAGGATGGCTTCTTGAGGCATCCAAGAGACGCCGAGGCATGGAAAAGATTTGACTCTAAATTTTCTGAATTTTCTTCAGATGCACGTAATGTTCGCTTAGCCTTAGCTAGTGATGGGTTTAATCCTTTCGGAAACATGAGTACTAATTATAGCATTTGGCCTGTGATTCTCGTACAATACCCCTCCTTGGACATGCATGAAACAAACTAACGTCATTCTCTCGATGATTATTCCAGGTAAGAAAATGCCAGGGAATGACATAGATATTTACTTGCAACCTTTAGTTGATGAGCTGAAAAAATTGTAGGATGGTGTTGAAACATTTGATGCTTCATCAAATGAAAGTTTTAAAATGCGTGCAGCATTAATGTGGACAATTAGTGATTTTCCTTGGGGACATTGTCTGGGTGGAACACATATGGTAAGCTAGCTTGTCCTACATGCAATATTGATGTAGAACCATGCCGACTTCATCATAGTAGAAAATGGTGTTTTATGGGTCATCGTCGTTTCTTGCATACTGGTCACAAATTTAGATTGGATAAGGTTCATTTGATGGTAAGGTTGAAAAAAGAAATCCACTAGTAAAATTATCAGGCTTAGATATTTTCAAGCAGGTTGAGAATATCCAAGTTTCATTTGGAAAGACATTGGAGGTTAAAGGGAAAAGAGGACGTGGAGCGAAATGCCAACGAAGATGAGTCACATTGGAGAAAGAGGAGTATATTCTTTGAACTTCCATATTGGGAATTTAATGTATTGCGCCACAATCTTGATGTAATGCATATTGAGAAAAATGTGTGTGACAATGTACTGTACACTTTGCTCAATGAAAGTGGAAAGACAAAAGATCACCTTAATGCCCGAAAAGACCTACAAGCTATGGGAATAAGATCTGAACTTTGGCCAAATGGGAAATATCCTTCTATTTTTACTTTGTCAAATGCACAAAAGGATATATTTCTTAAGACCTTGAAGAATGTGGTTGTTCCAGATGGTTACTCAAGCAACATTTCGAGGTGTGTTGATTTGAAGCAACGTAAGTTGTTTGGGTTGAAAAGTCATGACTGTCATATTCTAATGGAACAATTGTTACCAATTGCTTTGAGGAATGCAATGCCTGGCGTAGTGTTTGGAGTTTTAGTTGACCTTTGTTCGTTCTTTCGACAAATATGTAGTAAAGTGTTGAACCCCATTGATCTTGTTACCCTCCAAGATCAAATTGTTCACACTCTTTGTCATTTGGAAATGATTTTCCCTCCATCATTTTTCACAGTCATGGTTCACTTAGTTGTTCATCTAGTTGATGAAGTAAAAGAGGGTGGCCCGATGCATTATCGATGGATGTATCCAATAGAAAGGTGAACTTAACATGGCAAATTCCTTTTGTTCACTTTCTTTCAATAACTAGATTGTTTGAGCTAAATCCATAAACTTTTTAATGTGAAGGTACTTAGGTCGTTTGAATTCTTATGTACGTAATAAGGCACAACCAGGAAGGCTCTATTGTTTAGGGTTACTTGGCTGAAGAAATTTTCACCTTTTGTTCAAGATATTTGGATAACACAGAGACAAGAATCAATCGACCAAGGCGTGTTGATGATGAACTTGATAATGCTAAACACCATGAAAGTGATACTATGTTCCCAAAAGTTGGCAGATCATTGGGGGTTTCTCATATTTTTCATTAACACCAATGGAGAAGTTGCAAGCACATCGTCACGTGTTGGTCAATTGTGTAACAGTAGACCCTTTCTTGAGTAAGTAATACATAAAGTTTTACACAAACCTCATTACAATTCAATGGTCTTAGTATTTTACATTAATTTATTCCTACTTTTAGGGAATTTAGGGCAATAACAAAGAGAATGTTAAGGCATCGCACACGTTGCAATCAGAGATAGATAAAGTTGTACATAAGGAATTTCCTAGCTGGTTCCAGAAGGTGAGTAGAAGTTATGCTATCATTTTTCATTCAATCTTAGAGGTTTAACTAATAATAAAAACTAAGTGTGGTAATTCTTTATGCTAGATCTCCAATGAAGGTGCTACACATTCAAATGAATTAAGGTGGCTTGCACTTGGACCACTTGATCAAGCCAAACGATTTAGTGCTTACAATGTGAATGGATTTAAATTCAGAACTCTTTCCCGAGAGCATGGGTTGAAAAGTCAAAATAGTGGAGTATTTGGTATGTTTGATACTAGGAGCTACGCAAGCAACCGTGATAACAATGTGGCAGTTGGAGGTGTTCCTTATTATGGAAAATTGGTGGACATAATTGAATTGAACTACAATGGTCAATTCACTGTTACATTGTTCAAATGTCAGTGGGCTAACACCACTTCTGATAGAGGTATCAAAAGAGATGACTCGGGTTTTACTAGTGTTAACTTTTCTCGTTTGATACATGTTGGAGATCGAGAAAATGATGAGCCATATATATTTGCATCTGATGCTCAACTTGTATTTTATGTGGATGATGAGATTGAAAAAAGATGGAGTATTGTAAAGCATCTACAACCAAGAGACTTGTATGACATGGGAGAAGACAAAGAAGAAGAGCCAATTTATGATCTTGTTCCTTCTCCACAATCGAACTTGGATAGGTGGTTTCATGATGGCAATGGAGATTTGCAATTGGCAAGGGATGATAATATAGTAGATGGACCTTCAAATGATATTGTTGTTGACAATAATGATGAAGCCGAAGACTTTGTTTAGTTTTTATTAGTTGTGTTTCTATGTTTCTATTGTGCTTTTTAGATATGATTGGCTATTATGTTTCTGGGTGCTTTTTAGATATGCTTTTGAGAAGAAGAAGTAGAAGATGCTTTTGAGATATGCTTTTTAGATATGCAAATGATGCTTTTTATGCTATGCTTTTGATACATGCTTTTGAGTAATTTTTATGATTGGCTTTTTAGAAGTGCTAGGTTTTGAAGGAGGTAGAAGAATTATGTTATAGCCTTTGAGCACCCTGGCTTGAAAAATTCTTGAGGCAATTAAGTTAATTTGCTGACCTGATCCTTTTTACTGTCGATCTTGAAGGTTTGCTCTGAAATATTAATATTATCCTCTTAACTTTTATGCATCTTTATTTTATGTGAATGCTTTGCTATGTTTATTTCAATTTGAGATTTTATGCTGGTCTTTGTTTTATGTCAAAATATGTGTATTTCAACTTGAGAATTCGAGTTAAAACTTAAAATTTGATCAGAATACACATAAAAGGAAAATATTGGAAGGAGTAGAATATTGTTCTTTGTTGTTCATATTCTAAGTAGTCATTTCATCTAGTCCTTGATGATTGTCATTTCCTAAAATTGTAATTTTTTTTTTCACAATTGCAACCATGCTTAGAAATAAACGCTTTAAAGTTGCACCATCAATTACAGAGAAATCAAATGTAGCTATGCCACAAGCTCATACTAGGGCCTGTCCTATTCCATCTAGGAACGAGTTGACATTGGAGCTAATTTAGTTCAACCAGCTCATAGTGATGCTCGTTCACTCCCAGCTTCTAATGTAGGTGTTCATTCAAGGCCACAAAATGATAGCAGATCTCGATTGAGTGCACCAACTCAGATTGGAGCTAGTTCAGCGCCATCTATTCATAGGGCATCTAGTTCTATTCGATCCCACCATTTACATGATCAAGAGCCTGATCCAGAGGATGATTTAGAGGGTGAAGATGTTGGTTCATTTGATGAATATGTAGACGATCTTTTTGCTACATCTGGTGACACTACTTCTAGCGGTAGTAGGAAGAAAAGTTATTGGGTTGTTAACGTTGTTGGTAAAAAATTTCTTTCTAACTTTGACTATAATGAATTTTGTTTGATAGGTTAAAGTTTTTGAAGCTTCAAATTTAAAACCTTTTGTGCATGAATTTGTAAAATTGCTAGTTTTATTGTTTCTTCCTATTTATTTTGTAAAGTTGGCAAGTTAAAGGTTATACTTGTTTCAGATGAGCTGGATGACACAACTAAAGAAGCACGATACATGGTGCAAGATGTTTGGTCAATTCCTAATGGTAGAAAGATTATAGTTCCATGCAACGAGTTTGGGCAAGCCATAGGCGATGCAGGTGGCCTTTTAGGTGGCTTCTTAGGAGTTCTGGAAGTGATTTTAATAAATTTCCCATTTGCTACATCTCTTGGCGTAAGGTTCCTAAATCATATAAGGACACAGTGTATAATGGCATTATACAGGTAAACAAATTTATTCTTCCATGTCTTTTGTAATCTCTTTGTGACCTTGATACTAATGTCTTTGATTTCGTATGCAGAAGAAATTTCATATAGTGGATAATCAACTCAAGAATAATATCATGAAACGTCTTGGGAAAGTATGGAAAGATACTAGATATAGCTTGTTTCATGAATTCTATAATAGCACTTTGAGCATGGAGGAAAATGTTGCAAAGCAACCTTTTGGAATTGATGAAAACCATTGGAGATGGTTCATTGAGTATCGCTTGAACGAGAAAACCGAGGTGACATATCCTAATTCGCTCTTGCTCATTAGATTTGTTTCAATTAGGAGTCCAATTATGATTGTTTTCAATATTGAACTTCTCTTAGTGTTTGAATCTAGACTTTTCTTGTCTATGTTGCACCCAATTTATTATGAGGAGAAAAGATAGTAGTAGTAAGAAGGATGCCTTTGACTTTGAGCAAAAGTTCTTCATTCTGTGTATGTAACTGTGCTTATACCTATTGTTGTTCTTGTTCTGAGTGCTTGATGCTATTGGATGGAGATATTGTAAAGGGTATATATAGAGATTAATTTCCTCAATCCTTTTTTTTTGGCTTTCCTCTTACTTAGTAAGTGCTATGGCGAGGGAGAAAGAGATAATTAATGCCTATCTTTGATCCTTGATCTCTTTGTTTTTGTTTTTTGCATTGATACTTTTGGCATGTAATTGTATTCTTGGTTATGCAATAATAGGACATATGCAAGAAAAATGCTAAAAATCGAAAGAAGCAATTATACACCCACACAGGTGGTTCAAAAACCATAGCAAGGAGAAAATATGAAGAGGTGATTAATGCTTTATTTGACTTAATTGTTCAATTCTTTTTGTTTAATTATTGACTATATGTAAATAATGACATATAGGAACGACAACGTGGAAGCAACATTAGTAGAGGAGAGTTATGGGTGATGTTGCACAAGAAAAAGGATGGTTCTTACATTCACGATGATGCTCAAGTCATTGGTGTAAGTATTGTATTAATTAAAGTAGTCATACCTTTATTGATCTTAGAAAAAAGTACTTACTTTTTAATGTTTAATGGATAAAATCTTATATGTATACAGGAAAAAATTATGAATATTGAGCGTGAAGATGATTCCTCTAAGGGATTTTCACAAAATGATTCACTTTCTCAAGCTATAAGGAAGGAGCACTCTGGCCGAGTTCGAGGTGTGGGTTATGGGCCATGTCCTACTCAAGTCTTTGGTCAAACTGCATGTTCAAATGCACCTATTGATCATGGATTCCAAATAGATATGAATGAGATGAAGTCTGAATTAGAAGCTTCTCGATTGAAGGTGCAAAATCTGGAATCAATGATTGAAGCAGAAAGATTAAGAAGACAAGCAATTGAGAAGCTGTTAAATACATGTTGCAAATGCAAGGAAGCAACTTGCCACCTGAATTAGCTACTTTGATTAATGTGATGGTACGTATTTTAGAACTTTTAAAATTAATTAGACTGGTTTTGGTATTTTGTGTTGTATAAAATTGTGTACATGACACTAGTGAAAAATTGTTACAATTTATCTTCTATTCATAATTTCAGGCCCAAGATGAAGGAGTGCACCAATTTCACCAGGTGTAAGACCGTCTTCCTCAGCTAGTCATGATGCTCAACATCATGATAATCATTCCAACCGAAGTTCAAAATGAGTACATCATAGCAGCTGTGACTTGAGACACTCTTTTTTATGTTATGCTTTTTTGCCTTTCACTTCTAGACACCTGAATATGTTTAACCGTTATTTAATATTATGTTATGACATTTGATACACTCATTCATTGTTTAAAAGTTGAAGAATTTCTATGCAACTTTCCTTTTTGTTCATGAATATTGATCATTGGTGTTGTACAGGTTAACAATTAGTGTTTTTGACTTGTATGCTTCAAAATAAAATATTGAAGAGTGAAAAAATTTTAAACAAAGTTGTTAACAATTAGCCTTTTATGGAGTTTGAAGTTGCTAGTAAAAAGGATCAACAAACATGCACCGAGCTATTTTGCGTCACAACCTAGGAACTTCAATTCGCGGTTAATAAACCTCCAATAACTGGAATTCTTGGCGGTTCCAAATCGCCACTAAATATAATAATTTGGCGGAAACCATGCATTTCGCGGCGGTTTGTAACCGCCACTAAAGTTAGAAAACCGCGCCAAATGATCTTAAGTCCCAACCATTAGAAAGGTTTTTGACGGTTTTAACCGCCGCTAAATATACAAAAATCGCCGTAACATAAACCGCGTGTAAACCGCCAAGAAACCTAATTTGGCGGCGATTATTCCAGCGGTTGCTCAAAACCGCCGCTAAATGGTTTAAGGACGCCATTATCCGCGACGATTTTGAACCGCCGATAAATGTTTTGTGGCGATTTAAAACCACCGCTAAATCCAAAAAAAATCGCCACTAAATCCATTTTTTGGTAGTGATATCTCTTATGCCCAAGCTACCCACCTCCTTAGGGGATGTCACTACATTCCAACTAACCAAATTCAAATCCCTAGAGGACCCATTTCCATGCCAAATGCAGTTCCACACAACCTTATTAATGCCGTTGCATAGGTTCTACAGCAACCACAAACCTTGCATAATATAGGTAGGCAATGAACAAATAATATATTTAGCCAGCAAGTAAGTTCTACCTGGCCTTATTCAACAAAGAACCCTTCCAGTCTAGGCAAGACGAGAGGAGATATTCTCCAAGATCCTTGAGAAAGTAGATCGAGAAACTCTACCATTTGGCATAGGAAAACCTTAGGTATGCCCTAGATTAGAGGAGAACTAAATAGCAAAAGCGAGTGATATTATCTCTTTTGAATCGATTCACATTCTTAGAAGCCATCGCTCTTAATTTGACAACATTAACCTGGAGGCCAAAAACATTGTAAAAGCTCTCCAAAACCAACATCACTAAGCAAACTTGAGAATTCAACCTTACAAAAGAGAAGGATATCATCTGCAAAAAGTAAATGGGAGAGCCCGAGCCACCTTTAGCAACATGAATCGGTAGCCATTCCCTTCAAGTCACTTTCTCCATGATAGTTAGAGAAAGCTTTTCCATACAAAGAAAAAATAAATATGGGGACATAAGGTCACCCTCACGCAACCTAGGAGCAGGAGCAAACCCCTCCAACCTAGCACCATTCCATAGTATAGATAGAGGAGCACACACAACCCATAATAAGATTAGTTGTTTGCATCAAAAACCCAAAATCAGCAAGAGTCTCATGGAGAAAATCCCAATCCACCCTGTCATATGCTTTCTTGAGGTCCATCTTGAACGTTAGCGCACCTTTCTTGGCCTTAGTTCTATTAATATAATGAATAATGTAACATCCTAGTTCTTTTCTTTAGAAATTGATTGAGGAATGGTTAATGGGAATATTAAGATTCTGATAAACGCAGTTGTGATGAGAACGACTCTATGAGTGAGCACACAAAAAAAAGTGAATAGTGTTTTGCCTGCTGGGCCGCTGAAATCCCAATTTGGACTTGAGGTGCCTGAAGTTAGGAAAATATGAGAATAAGGTTAAAAATGTGTGGGAATAACAATTTTATGCCTAGCATTAATTTTTGGGGCAATATCGGTTTTATCGGTAAGGTGTTTACCCGTTCGTGAAATTTCGTGTGTGATTTTTACACCGAAAGATATTTTTATCATCACCAATAAATGATATCCATCCATTTTAGACAAGTGGAAGGCCAAGATTTGATCTTGGATTCCAAGATTTAATCCTAACGATCCACTTGTCTTCCTTGCATCATGAGTCATCATAAGATCTTTCTTTACCCATGATGACTCATATAACACCAAGCCAACTTCTTCCCTAAGCCTAGAAGTATTTTCGGCCAGCAAGAAAGGAAGAGGAACCAGCCACCATTTTTATTCCTTTGAGCTTCCCTTTGAGTTCTAGCCTCAAAAACCCTAAGCTAGAGTTGTTGAAATATCAAAAGTTCTTCATTAAACTTATTCTACACCTAATTCTCTACCAATCTAACCGAACAAAATTTCCATTCCTTATCAAAACCTTGTCTTGTACCTCACACCTCACTGATATCAGAGGGGTTTGAAGTTGGATTGTGAGCTTTGGAGATGAAGGAAGCAAGCTTGGTTACTCTTGAAGCTAAGGAGCTAATAGGTTACTTAAAGTAGGGTTTTTGCTGCCTTCTTTTGTCAATTTTTCTGATCTATTTTTGGGTTGAACTAGGTCCGAAATTTTTGATTTTATTGGTTGATATTATGTTGAAATTGATGTATTAATTTTGGTGGTGGGTTTGGATGGTGTTAGAAAAGGGTTTTTATCAAAGGAAATTGGGACTAGGCTGTTGGATTCCTAGTTGTCCTGAAGCAGTAATTATGCACGAATTTTCTGGTATAGTTGTGGGTAATTTCATGAGCTATAAAAATTATATGTTGTATTTAACATCTTAAAATAACTACATAAATTTTCTTGGTTGTTAATTTTAAAGTTTACTGCCTCAAAAAAATCAAGAACCGAAATGTAATCGATACTGTCTTGGTTACTGAAACTGAAGCAATAAACTTTTCTGAATTTATTATCATAGAAATTGATTGAATTAGCTCATGAAATTTTACATGAAGTTAGTAACATATTGAAGTATCACTGTAAATTTTCTTGTGCCTTGATTCCATCAATTACTAGGAGTAAAAAATTTTGGAACTCGGGTCTGACTTGAATTGGTGGCCCCTGACCACTAAATTTGTACATTTTACTAAAGTAGTTATAGAGCTCTATTTACCCTGAAATTTTTACAGGTTATTCTAGACACATTGAAGTGTCATGTAGAATTTTTATGGTTCTTGAAATGACCATTTGTTATGGTAATTAAAAGTTGTACCTAGAACAGTAATTTGCCAAGGTGCTGGAATGTGAGGGTAGTTGAAAATTTATGATAGTATGATACCTATTCCAAGTCTATGGCATATGAATCCACACTAATTATTTCAATTACTTATTCATGAGACATAAAGGAACCTTTACTATAATTGAATACCTATTTGTAAGGTAAGCATGTTTTGAGAAAGGAAAAAGAAGTACATAATGCAATTATGTGAGAGAGAGAAATAGTATGTATAAATTCTGCTATTGCATGTTTGAACATATGGGGAAAATAGAAACAAGGCTTAAATGGAATAGAGAGGAAGGCAAAAGTAAGGACTTCCCTAGAAAATTTATAAGTCGGTAGATTTGTTGGTTAGGAATAGAATTGTGTGTGATTTGGAAATGGAAAAAATGAAGTCCGATGATCACGAATAGGAATGAGCTCATGTCCTGACAATCTATTGTCCTTTGTGAAATTATTGATTGCAGATGCAGCTCTATGTGAAATTAGGCCTTCCTTATGTTGACAAATTGAGGAAAATACATGGATTTGAACATATGGATGCAAATAATAGTACATGATTGATTACAATGGTGCCATTCTAAGTTCCCTAATCTATATATTTTAGCATTGATGCTTACGATCTTTATATAAATGATTTATATGCATAAACTCCTTACCTGTATTTTGTATAGTATATGGGGGAATTACCCTACTGAGAATTTTATAGTATTCTCACCCCCAATGTATGTATTGTATTACTCAGATTCAGCAGATGCCATCATTGGTATTCTTCCTTGACTCACCACAATGAGTGTGGCAGGACAACTTGGCACTTGACTCTTTGTATGTCGTAGGTTACTCCAGTTTCACGTATATATGTTTTTCAATCATTCCTTTAGTACGTTAGTTTTTACAGCAGATTTCGACCCCGCCTTCCCTTACGAAGTGCCTCTCCATATGGTGCACCCTGATGTATTTGAGGTTCCATTTGCTCCACCAGCACACCCGCCAGGAGATGCACCGTTTCTTCATCCTCCTCTTCAGACTCGGACCTCTTAGGGCCCAGACGCCCCGGAGGTGAGGTCATCGCCGATGGCCAACGGCTTCCTGGAAAGGAGGTGAGATCTTCTGAGACTGTTGATATGTACATAGCAGGAGTATAGTGTTAGGGTTTTACTAGCCTGGAGACCAATGTACTATTAGTTTTCTATTGTACCTATATGCCATTTTGTTGGGCTGAATATTTGAGCAGTTAGGTATCAGGTAGGGGGACTAGCCTCATTCGCAGAGAGTTCTTGACGAGTTAGGTGTTGTTTCATTGGCTTTTCTTTTACGATGTATATATATATATATATCGTAACTGAGACATGATGTTTATATATGTAAATATGATTGTAGCAACATATGTATCAAAGTTTCTTTATTACTATATTTCGACTAGTATAGGTCATAGATGTAAGTAATACGCTACTAATTACTGTGTCAATACTCGAGTAGAATATAGTAATTAGTAGGGTGTTACAAATAACCTCACGGGCAATCGCCACATTTGCCATTGAACCACGATCTAGGATGAAACTACCTTGCAAAGGGGCAACAAGCTCAAACAAAAAGGGGTGCAAACAATTATTTGTTCTAAAATACCCTTTTATAAAACATAATACAATTTATATTAACTAAAAAATAATAAAAGCAGTGAACAACTGAACTGTGATATACAATATGCATACTCAAGGATTTTTCATCTTGCATTTATTTTTTAATTACTATTATATTTTGTAAATAATTATTACATATTTGAAATTTTAAAATTAATTTAATATTTATGTCTTTGTTGTTATTTTAAATAAATCAATTAAAAATATTTAGAATATATCATGGTCATATAAAATAAAAAATAAACTTAATATTAAAAGTTTAAAATTTAATTAATTATCATTTAATAAAAAATTGTATAAAATTATTCTGAATTTTTTCGTAAAATAAAAGTTACAAAAAGACAAAGCAGCATATATTAAAAGAAGGTTTACTTAACACTTGATAACAAATAACATAATGGCCTACACATTGCATGATTTATCATCATAATATAAAATTAAAAATTAATTTAACTAAAAATTATTAAATTAATTAAAATTAGTGTATTATAATATTATAATTTCTAATTTAAGAAACAAAAATAAAAGTTTTTTTTATTTAAAGTATAATACTACCAATGTGGGTAGTATTTTACGGAGGTAGCATTTTACCAACGATAATCAATTAATTTTAAAAATTTTAATAATATTGATGTTATTTTTCATAAAAGTATTCTTATTTTTTATTTTCATTTGAACATGATATATTCTAGGTATTTTTAATTAATTGATTTAGTATAACAATATAGACATAAATATTAAATTAATTTTAATTTTTTAATATGTAATAATTATCTACAAAATAAAATGGTAATTAAAAAATGCATTATGAAAATCCTTAGGTATGTATGCGGTATATTATAATTTATTTTTTCATTTTTTATATTGGTTTTTTTTTTATCTAATATAACTTATATTATGTTTTGTAGAAAAATATTTTAGAACAATTATACAAAACTTCATTTAATAAGGTGTGTCAATAGACAATAGGGTGTCATAATAGCCACTTGATTTCATATAAACTTTTAATTAGTTGTAAGTATATTCTTATTTAATTAATTGTGTATGTGACTATGCATAGTTATATGTATAAATTAAAATGAAAAATCTTTTATCAAGCCAAACTTATGAATCATTTTTACATTAAATATGAGCTTGGAAACTTTGGATTATGTTATTTTAAGTTCTTGTTATCTGTTCGCAGATCATCTGAAAAATAATATTGATGTAAATATGTTTTTAGTATTTGAAAATGTAACTAATTTTAGTTTTGGTCCTTTTTTTGTTTTGATCCAATTTTTTTAAAAAAATTAGTTTTAGTATCTATTATTTTCATTTTAATTCTTATAAATATTTTAAAATAGGTACTTATTATTTATAAATATTGAAAGTTTGGAATTTAATCATTACAAATATTTCAAAAATATATCTTGGTTCTTAACATCTATCTATATAATAATAAAGCAATGTCCTATTTTTTTTTATATTTGTACTCTATTTTTTTTCACTGAACGTTGGTCGCTACCGTACGTCAATCGATGCGTCTCTTTTTCAATTTTTTTCTTCATATAATATAAAAGTTTAATTTCAATATATTAACAATTAAAAAGTATTTTACAAATTTATTTAATCATATTTTTCTATTTATATGACTTTTTAAATAGTAAATATGTTGACTTGAGAATTTTAATTAATGTTGATGACAAATTACAAGGAATAACACATAAGTACATGAGTATTTCAATCAAATAAAGTAAAAGGAAGGGATATTGTGTTTTAAGAATTAAATTCTCACTTGGCACAAATATCCCACATTTAATCATGAAGCAATGATAAATATTTGGTCCTCTTTTATCTCTAATTACACATTTAAACAAAAAAAAAAAAAGAAAAGGTATCTGCATATGTTTTTATCTATGATGTGATCATATCTTAACAAGAGAAATTATAGAAGAAAAATCAATTGTGCCGCTGGAACAAATCAAGACCAAACATGAATAAAAATCAAATGGAAAGAAGATCTGGATCATCATTACTGGACCAGAAACATTGCTGTAAGAAACACAATCATTGGGAGCATAAACTATACATGGCAAGAATCCTCAATCAAGAGTATTAAGCTAGCACTTTAAAAAGCAAATACACAGCCCTTTTTGTTGCAACACATGAATATACAAAAATAGGGGAACTCTAAAGTCTGCTCTCTGCAAATGTGACATTCACATTATCATTCAAAAGTGATCTTTGTATTTCATAGAACGCCTTTTTTTTTTTTTATCGTTGTTGCTATATCACATGTATTGTTTGTTTTTGTTTTGTGTGATTTTGGCGAAATAGCATTGAAGTGAAGAATTCACAGATAGTAAAGATTTAGGAAGAGTTTCTGGTGTAATTGTAGAAACCTTAATAATTTTGCTTGAAGCTTAGTGGAAATCTCACCGATTGGTAAGAACTAGATGTAGACATCAGAGTTGGAAGTTGAACCAGGATAAATCCTGTTGTGCTAAGTCTCTTTATCCCTCTTTATATTATATTTACTTATCTCGTTGCACTCATCAGAAGGAAAATTAAATTATCTCATAATTTGTTAGTACATTTTTGTTTCTTCTATTTATTTTGCTTAAGATTTTTTAATCCATGCATTTAGTATATTATAATTTATTTTCGATAATGATTAAGAAAATATTTTTTATTATCTCCCCATGCATTACACAGGTCAAACGACTAGTTATCTACTATATTTAACTAAAAGAACTAAATCTAGCTGCCACATGGCACATTCTAATTGTGATTCATGAAAACTTTTTCCCATCTCTTTCAAAACCTCTTCATCCAATCACATCTTTAAATCTATGATACACACGGCCCAAGCAAATCAACAATTGAGCCAAGTCTAAAACAAGTGGAAGCATAGTTTTCAGAACTGGATCAATGATCACTCTGCCAGGACACTCGGTCATTGGGTTACTGGTTCAACTAGTGGATCATGGAATGAACGGTTAATCAAATTTAATTAAATAAATATATGATGAATAAAATATATTAATATAAATTAAATAAGTATGTAATATATATATATATATATATATATATTACAACATTATATAACAAAAGCATGAATGGTCTAGTGGTAGAGGCTCCTCCTTTACTCCCTTAGGTACCGGTTTCACATCTTGTTGGAGAAGATTTTACCAAATTAAATTTTCTATTTCAAGACCAGCTTACCTTGGGTTACAGCTTCTAGTTTGAATTCAACCTAGCTGGTTTGAACCAAGTTTGACTCAGTTTGACCAGGTCAAGTTCTTGTTTGGTCCAAAGAGTGAATTTGACTGGCCAAGTGGTCGATTCATTGGTTTCCGATTGGAACCGGTTTGTCTAGTCAGGTTCTGAAAACTATGTGTGGAAGATTTGGATCCACCAATGAAATAGGTTAAAAAGCCACTTGGATAGACTCAATACTATTACACGGGATAAAGGTGTGAATAGGAGAGGAGGCCCTCTAGCTAAGCTGGCAAGTTAGTTACAGAGAGAGAATGAGCTAGACCAAGAATAAGAGGTCGTTGAGTGGAAGTAGGGAGAGTAGAGAGATAAGTTTGAGATTTGGGAGTGCACCCTCACTCAAATAGGGGAATACTTTTCTGTTATTCATCACTATTTTATCACTTTATACCATTCTTTGTAATCTCTTAATGATTTGAATCATACATACTGGGCTAGAAAACTTGCTCCAAGTATACTAGGCTAGAAGTAATGAGAGAATGAATACAGCATTGTCGTTCCCATGAGAACTAAGAATAAGTACCAGTTCATTTGTGCATGTCACTATTTAGGAAAATGTGATATCAAAAAGGATACTAGGAAAATTTAAATGAAAAAAAATAAAGAAAAGAATAAAAATAATTAACAAGAAAATAGATGAAGACAGATGTTAAGGGCCGATTTCATTAGAGCTCCTTGGCTTTGCATCACCTAATTGTCATATTCCATTCCTAATAATATTATTCTTGATGGAATTTCTCATACTATAGTTGTAGCATGATCTCTTGCTACTATAATCCTCTTAAAATAAACCAGACAATTGGTCTCTCACACTAGTTTAAATATATCTTAAGGACGAAGAATAAAAATTCGCAAAGATCGCATAGATAAACGCTTCTATCTCTAGCGCTTTAACTTATGTTAAATTCTAGTTTGGTTTATTTCGTAAAGTGAAATCTCTTTCGATAATACAAAACCATACAATAGTTAATGGGTGATCAAGCCAAAAACGTATTAAGATTACTAGAAAATAAGAAATATATTAAAAGGAAATTCAATAACAAAAAAAATATAAAATTAGTTCCCAAGAATCCATCTCCCTAACACCTAAGAAACTTAGCAAATAAACAAAAATAAATTGATAAACCTTGGAGTTATGCCCACTGGAATGAGCATCAATCTTTAGCCTGTCTCTCCCATAACCTTTGGCTCTCTCTCTTTCTCTAAAAGAATATTCTATTTAAAGAAAACAAAATGTAAAACTAAATTTATATCTTCCATGGTTCTCTCCTATATTTTTGGCAATTCTTCATCTCTTCAAAACTTTATCCAATTCTTTTATTTAAATTATTAGCTGATATTACTATCTTTTTGTTTTTTGCAACAAAAATAAAAATTATGAAAATATCTACCAATTAAATACAAAAAACTCAAATGAAATGCAAATCAAAAGATAATCTCACTAAGATTTGAATTAATTTACAAACAAATGTGAGAAAATAAGATAATAATGCAGTAATCACCATCCTTTGTTTCCTCAGTGAGTTGAATCATATGTACACATTCACAGCTTCTTATATCTCTATTATTATTCTTCTTCACTTGCCCACTACTAAGAACCCCAATGCCACATCATGACTCAGATTAGTTAGAAAGCAAATCAATGTTGTCATAGCTTGTATGCCACACATGCTTATAATTTATGGATTGTGCCAAATCTACTCCACGCTAGACAATTGTAGGAACCTATGCTAGTAAGTTACATATTTTTAGTTGTTTGAATATACTAGGTAATGAAGTTAATATGGATAAAAAAAATAACCTTTAAAGATATGCAAAATTCGTGTGTTAAATTTCAAATTTTCAATTGATGTTGAAAATATATGCTGAATTGAAGATAACATTTTGAAAGCTTGCTAATATGTAAAGTCAATAAGTTGAATTACCAGTGTACTTTTGCAGTATCATCATTAACCATAGGTTCATAAATTTTTAATAGTTGTATTTAGCCTAAATGCCAATTGACCATGACTCAAATATTTTTGTTGTAATTTAAGTTAATCCCATATCGCTTGCATAATAAGTGTGAATAAAGCAGCTTCTTTATAAATAATGACCTTTTCTTTGTACTGAAGAATTCATGAAAGAAAGACACAAATGTTTTATTTAGTGATGTCTTGTCTCCATGCGTCCACATACAATAACACTCCTAACACAATGTTGACCCATTGAGAGAAGAAATTTCTAAATAAAGTATTAAATCAAGTATTTATAAATTTTAGGGAAGAACAACTACAAACTAGAACTTCTTTTGTATATACTGGGGGTTGATAACAACTTGGATATCTACAAATCCTTTTTTATCACAAATTTTAAAATTTAATTTTAAAACAAATTTTAAATTTTAGAAAATATGTTTATATATTTTGTATGTAATTTAGTGTTATACTAGTATTTCTGCTTGTGATTTAATTGGTTTACTTTGATTTGTTTATTTAATGTATTTAGGCTTAAATATGTTTTTACTCAAAAAAAAAAAGTAATTTTGTTGTTCTAGTTCGAGTAAAACTTTTCAATTGATTTCATCCAAAATTATCTACAACTATTTGGTGTTGTGTGTGTGTGTGTGTGTGTGATTACTAGCTATCTTGTTGGATTGAATGACCTAACCCATTGTTAGCAAGTTTGGTATTTAACATAAATAATGACATGGATAAAAATCAAGTAGTTTTAGAAATGTTTGGGCCAAAATCAAACAATTTTTTTTCAGTGCTCAAAAACAAAATTAGCATTTTTTTTATGGAATAAAAACATATTTAAATCATACTTTCACTGTTACCGTTGTTATTTTTATATTTTTAATAAACATATTTTATTTCATTCATTATGAAAATGAAATAAGTTTGACAGGCAAAAGCTCATTATAGTGTAATATCTTGGCATAATACTTGACTTTGTCCAACATATGAATTTGAATTATAGTGAAAGAAAGTTATAAAAATAGTATAAATAGAAATTTAGGGAGTTGCACACTTAAAACATGCAATAGTAAAATGAATGAAATTTATATAAGCATTAATGAAATTTAATTGTATCCTTAACAACTTTCAATGAAATGGCAGTAATACTTATGTTAGCATCAAATATATATTGATATTTTACAAAATGGAAAACTATATATATGTATGTTTGTATGTATATATGACCAAAAGTCTAACCTAACAGTGACATGAGCAAAAGTCCCACTAGCAAAACATGAATCTGCCTACAATCTTAAATAAATTTAGTAAAGAAAGAGTTTTTTAGAAAATAGAGTTTTTTATGAAAGAGAGAAAAATAACTTTATTAATTTTGGAGATATGAAGAATATTAGATTTTCTCATAGAAACAGTGTGTTGGAAAGTAAATTCCAAGATTAAGCAATTTGATACAAACAACAATATAGAGAAAAAGTTTGAAAATAATTTTGTGGGGAAAATTTTTAATTGATTGTACTTAGAGGTAACTCATTTAATTATACACAATAGATATTATTCATCAAACCTATTAAAAAAATATCAGTTGGTATCATGCAACAAAAAGAATTTAACATTTTAATTATTAATTATTTCTTTAATTAAATAATCTTTATGCAATAATAATATATAAAAGAAAGCAAGAAGTAGAAACATAAATATTCAGCAATAATAATATCTAACATCTTAAATATTTTTGTACATATTTTAAAGATATTTTAATTTATTGTAATTTATATTTTTATTGTCCATTTTAATATTTAATTCATAGAATTATATGAATAAAAAACTAGAAGATAGCTTTGATAGAGAAATATAAAAGAAATATTAAAAAAATGAATCACATAATCTAAGTGGCTTGCAATTGTGAGCCATAAGATAATACTAATAGTGGCACTGCCGTGGTGTGGTACTAAAATGAGAATTTCATTGGTCAACAGTAATCCCACAAAAGTGGGTGTGTATTATTTAGGAAATGATTAGCTATGATAATACTAAGTAATCAAAGTTTGAGGGAACAACTTCAGTGTAATTGCAATTAAAAGTTGCAATGTGGCATTAGTAATGGTCCATTTTGTAATATATAATAGATTTGTCTGGTACAATGATGAATTTCACCTATATTTTTAGTTTTCTTGAACTATATTGAGAGTTTTCATTTCTCAAGGACAAATTCATGTAATATTTTTATCATGAATCACTTTAAGTGTTTACTCTTCTTGTTGCTCTACAAGCTCACATAGGCACATGATACCCCTAGAAACCAAAATTGTAATCTATGGCTAATTATTTTGTTTTGAACTTTAGGTGAACCTTTTGCTGCCTTACTAACCCTGTAAAGGAAGAATATCTGTAATAGTTGATGCTCTGAATGTTGTTGCAACCCTAGCTATTCCTACAGCTATATTTGATCAGGTAACTAATACCTTGTTTGCTCCCCCTATTGTAAACCATCTATTATATACAAATGCCCTTTTTTGACAATATTTCAAGGCATGAGACTATCATTTCTTAGAACTTCAGAAATTTAACTACTATAAAACATACATTCAACTTCTTTTTGTCCTTACACAATAAAAAAACATTCATTTGTCAGAAGGAATGCGAAAATCACATTTGTTAAGATCATACATATGAATTTCTTTATAATGATGCAAAAAAGAAAGTGCTAATTAATTATTCTCAAAACTTGCTCATACTTGATTCACAAGACTAAGGACTAAAATCTATAAATTTTTTAGTTCTTGTAGGTTATAATGATGGGGTTTCACATATTTGCAAGATATCTGTCCAAAAAATAACAAAGTACCAGTTCCACCCTGTCTTGTAAAGAAATCACATGTCTTCAAATGCATTTATGATGGGAACTTGCCCATTACTAAGAACCCTAGCACCACATCATGACTCAAATTAGTTAGAAAGTAGTCAATATTGTCATAGCTTGTGTAATAACCCGGTTTTTTTAGCATTATTGTGATAAAATAATTAATTGTGAATAATTTATAGGAATTTTAAAAATTCCAACAGATTATATGATGAGAATAATATGAGGAGTTTGTAAAAAAAAAAGAAATTAATTTAATATTATTAAAAATTAATATAATAATATTTTAATCGGGGATATAGAATGAGACCCTATAATTAGTATAATGACATAGATAAAATAAGTATAAGGGTAAATAGATATCTTAACCCAGGAAAGTTTCTTTTATGTCAATCGGGTACCAAAATGGTAATAATACACGAAATGGTAATAATTAGTACACTAAAATATTGAGTCTGGTAAAAATAATGGATATTATTGGATCCCAGATAATTTTCACTTATGACAATTAAACAAATATAGACATTTTTAATACCGATTCAAGGTAAATTGATCCGGAAATCTTTCACCCTTTACTTTTTCTCCAAGTTACGTTAGTGCATTTATAAAAAGGAAAAAGGAAATGAAATAACATTTCCTTTTCGGTTTCTCATAGAACCTCACTTCCCTTCTCCTTTTTTCATTCTTTTTCATTTCTTTCCTCTTCAAACTCCATGAAAGCTCCATATTCTTGAAGGTTATGCCTAGATAAACCCTTAAACTTGTTCAAGAACATTTCCTCTACATCAAACTCAAGCCAAAGCCTTCTTTTTCCCTTTCAAATATGTCCAAATAGCAGCATAAATAGGTGCTGAAAAAGTGGGTTTGAGGCTTGAATTAGAGAAGAAAAAGCTAGAGAAAGTTTAGCAAAAAGCTTGGAAGAAAGGTATGAAAGATTCTATGTGTATTACTTGTGATTGTTTGACTATTATTGCTAAATAAACTCTTGATATATGCTTGAAATTATGTTGTGAAATCTGAAATTATTTGAAGATGCTTATACATGAATTTGATAGATGTAAAACGTACTATGCATGAAAATCTCATGAATTGATTGAATTGATATAAGAGATCTAACTATGTAAATGAAGAGATTTTTGGTTCCTTAAAGAGAATGAGATATCTGGAAATTTCACAAGAATATAATCAGAAATGATTTTATAAAATCTAAAAGATTGGTACTTTGAAGTATAATGATAAAGTTTCATGAAAAAGGATGAGATTTTGATCTATAGAAGAAAAGCTTTGAAATCTAAGTGAGAAACTTAGTTTAATTTCCTGAAGTTTTAAGAACCATAATGTAAGAATGTTTTATAAGTTTCTTATAAAGAAATCTCATAAAAAATTAACAGATTTTCAATAAAATCTCATCACATACTAATAGATTTTATAGAAAGATCTCATTTCAGTTAATAGACTTTTAGTAAAATCTCATAATAGTCTAAAGATTTTTATAGAAAATTCTCATAACAGTTTAGTAGATTTTATGGAAAATCTCATAAATGTTGAACTATTTTCTTTAAGAAAAATCTCGTAAAAGTTTACTAGACTTTGCAGAAAATCTCGTAATAGTTTTCATAGAAAAATCTCATAAAAAGTTCAGTAGATTTTACCGATAAATCTCATAAGAATCCAAGAGAGTTTTAAATAGAATATCTCATAAGACTTCAGGAGATTTTGAATAGAAAATCTCATAAGAATTCAGAAGATCTAAAGAGAATATCTCATAAGAAATTTAGGAGATTTTCAAGAGAAAAGTCTCACAGTAATTCAAGAGACTTAACAGAGAAAATCTCAAAAAAGTTAAGGAGATTTCAAGAAAATATCAAAGCAAAAGTATGAGATACATAACTATTAAGAAGAGATTTTACTTTATAATTAAGAGAATTTCTAAACAAATGATAGAGTTTCATACGAAGAAAGAAAACTGAAGAAATACGCCTCATGTAATATTAATTGCTTAATGGTAAGCTTATGGATTCACGGGTAATAGTAGACGTGCTACGCCCTTGGAACTATATCAGGTTGTAATCGCGACGGCGTTACATCGTTGTGAGAAAGGATGTACTGAGAAAGAATAGCGAGGCCATTCAATGAGATGTAGTAAATGTACTCCATCTAGTGAACTATATCAGGTTGTAACATGACGGCATTATATCGTTGATAGTACGATCCATAGAGAAGTATATCAGAAGAGTCCTATGAGTTCTACCATTAAGTTTAAAATTGTCTAACCAAGTTAAGTCATAGAAAATAATGATACTAACTACATATCAATTGCTTGATTATAAACTCATGGATTCATAGTGTGATCTATATCAGGTTATAGTACGAGGTACTACAACAAGTGAACTATATCAGGATGTAACACGAGGTGTTACATCACCAGAAATATCAGATGAGAAGTATATCAAGAATCTTATAAGTTTTATTCTCAAGCCTAAAGTTCATAATAAGATTATGTTAAAGAAGTAATGAAACAAACAAACTAATTATTATGTAAACAACCAAATAGAGCAATTATCTTACGAATCCTTTGATATTTTATTCTCAAGCATAAGTGCACTCATAATACTATGTTTAATGAGAAAAGGGATAAGCAAGCTAATTATTTCAAAAGAAATCAAAGATACTTTAATTATTTTAATACTATGTTAGATATCATTGTGTAGTAGACTAGTATTTTTCCTATTGGGAATCTTTGATTCTCATTCCTGCTATTATTATATTTTTACATAGATTGCTATGATGGTAATTACTTTGTGGAGATTCTCAATTGGTATTGGTCTCACTGTCTAGAGTTTCTGATGAACTAATGATAGAAAATTTAGTCAGTATTTTATTTTCTTTTAATGAGTTTTTGAGTAGTCCCCTACCTAGACTTGAGAGTTCCGTGAACCAAGGTGTAGGTTGACATAGCTATGTATATGACTGTTTGCCATTGTATAATACAATTATATGGTATTGCTATTTTATTACAACCTAGAATTTATGTTCAAACTTAGCGACGCTTAGAGAGAAAGCGTTTTATATTTGTCTGGAAAAGTAGGCTCATATGTAATATGTATATACTCCATCAAAGGTCAGGTAGAGATGACAAGTAACAACTGCTCATTATAAGGTTATGGCTTAAGCATAGTCTTGTGGTGTGAAGGGTGTTACAGCTTGTGTGTCACACATGCTTATAATTTATGGAATGTGCCAAATCTACTCTACGCTAGACAATTGTAGGATTAATGCTAGTAAGTTGTATATTCTCAGTTATTTGAATATACTGGGTAATGAAGTTAATATGGATACATAAAAATCCCTTTAAAGATATGCAAAATTCACGAGTTAAATTTCAAATTTTTAATTGATGTTGAAAACATACGATGAATTGAAGATTACGTTTTGAAAGTTTGCTAATATATAGAGTTAATAAGTTGAATTACCAGTGTACTTTTATCGTGTCATCATTAAACGTAGGTTCATAAATTTTTAATAGTTGTATTTAGCCTAGATGCCAAATGACCATGACTCAAATATTTTTGTTGTAATTTAAGTTAGTCCCATATTGCTTGCATAACAAGTGTGAATAAAGCAACTTCTTTATAAATAATGAGCTTTCCTTTGTTCTCAAGAATTCATGAAAGAAAGACATAACTGTTTTATTTAGTGATATCATCTCTCCATGGGTCCACATACAATAGCACTCCTAACACAATATGGACCCATTAAGAGAAAAAATCTCTAAATAAAGTATTAAATCAAGTATTTTTATTTTTTAGAGAAGAGCAACTCCAAACTAGAACTTCTTTTGTATATACTAGGGGTTGATAATAACTGGCATATCTAAAAATCCTTTTTTACCACAAAATTTAAAATTTATTATTTGTATGCATTTTAAAAATAATTTTAAATTTTAGAAAATATGTTTATATGTTTTGTATGTAATTTATTGTTATACTAGTATTTATGCCTGCGATTTAATTGGTTTACTTTGATTTATTTATTTAATTTATTTAGGCTTAAATACGTTTTTACTCCAAAAAAAAAGTGATTTTGTTGTTCTAGTTTGAGAAAAACTTTTCAATTGATTTCATCCAAAATTATCTACAACTATTTGGTTTTATTTTTATATATATATATATATATATATATATATATATATATATATATATATATATATATATATGATTGCTAGCTATCTTGTTGGATTGAATGACCTAACCCATTGTTAGCATGTTCGGTATTTGACATAAAAAATGACATGAATAAAAACTAAGTAGTTTTAGAATTGTTTGGGCCAAAATCAGTATTTGTTTACGGAATAAAAACATATTTAAATCATACTTTTACTATTATTGTTGTTATTTTTATATTTTTAATAAACATCTTTAATTTCATTCATTATGAAAATGAAATAAGTTTGGCAACCAAAAGCTCATTATAGTGTAATAACTTTGCATAATACTTGACTTTGACCAACATATAAATCTGAATCATAGTGAAAGAAATTTCTAAAAATATTATAATTAGAAATTTAGGGAGTTGCACACTTAAAACATGCAATAGTAAAATGAATGAAATTTATATAAGCATTCATGAAATTTAATTTTATCCTTAACAGCTTTCAATGAAATGGCAATAACACTTATGTTAGCATCAAATACATATTGATATTTTACAAAATGGTAAACTATATATATATATTTATATATGAGCCAAAATTACCAGTGACATGAGCAAAAGTCCCACTAGCAAAACTTAAATTTGCCTACAATCTTAAATAAATTTAGTAAAGAGAGAGTCTTTTAGAAAATAGAGTTTTTTATGAAAGAGGGAAAAAGAAGTTTATCAATTTTGGAGATATGACGAATATTATATTTTCTCATAGAAACAGTGTGTTAGTAAGTAAATTCCAATATTAAGTAATTTGATACAAATAACTATATAGAGAAAAATTTTAACGATAATTTTGTAGGGAAAAATTGTTAATTGATTGTACTTAGAGGTAATTCATTTAATTATATACAATACATATTATTCATAAAATCTATTAAAAAAAATCACTTGGTATCATGCAACAAAAAGAATTTAACATTTTAATTATTAATTATTTCTTTAATTAAATAATCTTTATGCAATAATAATATATCAAATAAAGCAAGAAATAGAAACATATAAATATTCAGGATTAATAACATCTAGCATCTTAAATATTTTTGTACATATTTTAAATATATTTTAATTTATTTTAATTTATATTTTTATTGTTCACTTTAATATTTAATTCATAGAATTATATGAATAAAAAACTAGAAGATAGCTTTGATAGAGAAATATAAAAGAAATATTTTAAAAAAATGGGTCACATATGCTAAATATAAGTGGCTTGCATTTTTGAGCCATAAGGTAATACTAATAGTAGCACTGTGGTGGTGTGACACTAGAATAAGAATTTCATTGGGCAACAGCAATCCCACAAAAGTGGGTGTGTATTATTTATTAGCTGTGATAAGACTAGGTAATCAAAGTTTGAGGGAATAACTTCGGTGTAATTGCAATTAGAAGTTGCAATGTGGCATTAATTGTGGTCCATTTTGTAATATATAATAGATTTGTGTAGTACAATGATGAATTTGACTTACATTTTTAGTTTTCTTGAACTATGTTGAGAGTTTTCATTTCTCAAGGACAAATTCATGTAATATTTTTATCATGGACCACTTTAATTGTTTACTCTTCTTGTAGCTCTACAAGCTCACATAGGCATATGATGCCCCCCTAGAAATCAAAATTTTAGTCTATGGCTAATTGTTTTGTTTTGAACTTTAGGTGAACCTTTTGATGTCTTGCTGACTCTGTAAAGGAAGAATATTTGCAATAGTTGATGCTTCGAATGTTGTTGCAACCCTGGCTATTCCTACAGCCATATTTGATCAGGTAACCAATACCTTGTTTGCTCCCCCTATTGTTAAACAACAATTAGTTTAATTATTGACCGATGTAAACCATCTATTAAATACAAACGCCATTTTTTTTTACAATATTTCTAGTCATGAGACTATCATTTCTTAGAACTTCAGAAATTTAATGACTATAGAACATACATTCAACCTCATTATTATTATAGAACATATAACAAAGTACCAGTTCAACCCCATCTTGTAAGGAAATCACATGTCTTCAAATGCATTTATAATGGGAACATGCCTACTACTAAGAACCCTAGCACCACATCATGACTTAGATTAGTAAGAAAGTAGTTAATATTGTCATAGCTTGTGTGCCATACATGCTTATAATTTATGCATTGTGCCAAATCTACTCCATGCTAGAAAGCTGTAGGAATAATGCTAGTAAGTTATACATTCTCAGTTATTTGAATATACTGGGCAATGAATTTAATATGGATACAAAAAAAAATCCCTTTAAAGATATGCAGAATATGCAAGTTAAATTTCAAATTTTCAATTGATGTTGAAAGCATATGCTGAATTGAAGATAACGTTTTGAAAGTTTGCTAATATGTAGAGTCATTGAGTTGAATTACCAATATACTTTTGCAGTGTCATCGCTAAATGTAGGTTCATAAATTTTTAATAGTTGTATTTAGCCTAGATGCCAAATGACAATTACTCAAATATTTTTGTTGTAATTTAAGTTAGTCCCATATCGCTTGCATAACAAGTGTGAATAAAGCACCTTCTTTATAAATAATGAGCTTTTCTTTGTATTCAAGAATTCATGAAAGAAAGACACAAATGTTTTATTTAGTGATGTCATCTCTCCATGGGTCCACATACAATAGCACTCCTAACACAATGTGGACCCATTGGAAGAAATCTCTAAATAAAGTATTAAATCAAGTATTTATATTTTTTAGGCAAGAGCAATTACAAGCTAGAACTTCTTTTGTATATACCAGGGGTTGATAAGAACTTGCATATCTAACAATCCTTTTGTATCACAAAATTTAAAATTTATTATTTGTATGTATTTTAAAAATAATTTTAAATTTTAGAAAATATTTTTATATATTTTGTATGTAATTTATTGTTATATTAGTATTTTTGCCTGTGATTTTATTGGTTTACTTTGATTTATTTATTTAATGTATTTAGGTTTAAATATGTTTTTACTCCCCAAAAGAAAGTGATTTTGTTATTCTAGTTTGAGAAAAACTTTTCAATTGATTTCAATCAAAATTATGTACAACTATTTGGTTTTAGTATGTGTGTGTGTGTGTGTGTATGATTGCTAGCTATCTTATTGGATTAAATGACCTAATCCACTATTAGCATGTTCGGTATTTAACATAAATAATGACACGAAAAAATCAAGTAGTTTTAGAAATGTTTGGGTCAAAATCAAACAATTTTTTTTCAGTGTTTGAAAACCAAATTATGATTTTTTCCGAAATAAAAACATATTTAAATCATACTTTCATTTTTACTATTGTTATTTTTATTTTTTAATAAACATATTTTATTTCCTTCATTATGAAAATGAAATAAGTTTGGTAACCAAAAGCTCATTATAGTGTAATAACTTTGCATAATACTTGACTTTGACCAACATATGAATCTGAATTATAGTGAAAAAAGTTCTAAAAATAGCATAAATAGAAATTTAGGGAGTTGCACACTTAAAACATGCAATAGTAAACTGAATGAAATTTATATAAGCATTATTGGAATTTAATTTTATCCTTAACAACTTTCAATGAAATGGCAGTAATACTTATGTTAGTATCAAATACATATTGATATTGTAGAAAAATGGCAAACTTATATATATATATATATATATATATATATATATATATATATATATATATATGAGCAAAAGTCTAACCTAACAATGACATGAGCAAAACTCCTACTAGCAAAACTTAAACCCACCTACAACCTTAAATAAATTTAGTAAAGAAAGAGCTTTTTAGAAAAGAGAGTTTTTTATGAAAGAGAGAAAAAAATGTTTCTAAATTTTGGAGAAATGAAGAATATTAGATATTCTCATAGAAAGAGTGTGTTAGTAAGTAAATTCCAAGATCAAGTAATTTGATACAGATAACAATATAAAGAAAAAGTTTAAAGATAATTTTGTAGGGAAAAATTGTAAACTAATTGTACTTAGAGGTAACTCATTTAATTATATACAATAGATATTAGTCATAAAATCTATTAAAAATTATCAATTGGTATCATATAACAAAAAGAATTTAACATTTTATTTATTAATTATTTCTTTGATTAAATAATTTTTATGTAATAATATTATATAAAAGAAAGCAAGAAGTAGAAACATATAAATATTCAGCAATAGAAATATTCAACATATAAATATTTTTGTATGTATTTTAAATGTATTTTAATTGATTATAATTTATATTTTTATTGTCCACTTTAATATTTAATTCATACAATTATATGAATAAAAAACTAGAAGATAGCTTTGATAGAGAAATATAAAAGAAAGAGGAAAAAAAGAGAATGAATCACATATGCTGAACATAAGTGGCTTGCATTTTGAGGCACAAGATAATACTAATAGTGGCTTTGTGATGGTGTGGCACTAGAATGAGAATTTCATTGGTCAACAGTAATCCCACAAAGTGGGATTGTATTATTTAGGAAATGATTAGCTCTGATAAGACAAAATAATCAAAGTTTGGAGGGAATAACTTTGGTGTAATTACAATTAGAAGTTGCAATATGGCATTAGTGGTGGTCCATTTTGTAATATATAATAGATGTGTTTGATACAATGATGAATTTGACTTACATTTTTAGTTTTCTTGAACTATATTGTGAGTTTTCATTTTTCAAGAACAAATTCATGCAATATTTTTACCATGGGCCACTTTAAGGGTTTAGTCTTCCCTTTGCTCTACAAGCTCCCATAGGCACATCATAGCCCTAGAAACCAAAATTGTAATTTATGGGTAATTGTTTTGTTTTGAACATTAGGTGTACCATTGGCTGCCTAGCTAACCCTATAGCAGAAGAATGTCTGCAATAGTTTATGCTCTTATTGTTGCTGCAACCCTGGCTATTCCAACAACTATATTTGATCACATAACTAATATCTTGTTTGCTCTCCCTATTGTAAAACAACAATGAGCTTAACTATTGATCCATGTAAGCTATCTATTAAATACAAAGGCCCTTCTTTACAATATTCCCAGTCATAAGAGTATCATTTCTTAGAACTTTAGAAATTTGAAGACTATATAACATACATTCAACCTCATTAGTATTGTATAGATTGAAATTATTGAATTATTTACCAGAATATCTCCTTTTTTTCCTTGTACAATAAAAAAAAACATTCATTTGTCTAAAGGAATATGAATTGTTAACATCGTACATATGAATTTCTTTTTAATAATGATGCAAAAAAGAAAGTACTAATTAATTTTTCTCGAAACTTACTCATACCTGATTCACAAGATTAAGCACTAAAATCTCCAAATATTCCAATGCTCATAGGTTATAATGATAGGGTTTCATGTTTTTGCAGGATATTTGTCCAAAAAATAATAAAGTACTAGCTCAACCCTGTCTTGTAAAGAAATCACATGTCTTTTAATGCACTTATGACTACTAAGAACCCCAGCACCACGTCATGACTCAGATTAGGTCTAAAGTAGATCAATGTTGTCATAGATTGAATGCCACACATCCTTATAATTTATGGATTGTACCAAATGCTACTCCACACAAGACAACTGCACACAAGACAACTGCAGGAATAATTTGTGAATTTAATATGGATACAAAAAAAGCTTGTTAAGGATATTAGAATTTGCGAATTTAATTTTAAATTTTCCATTGGTGTTGAAAACATATGCTAAATTAAAGATAACATTTTGACCAACAATTATCTTGACATTTTTATATGTGCAGATATGATTTTGAAAGTTTGCAAATATGTAAAGTCAATAAGTTGAATTACCAGTGTGCTTTTGCATTGGTCATCATTTAGCATAGGTTTATAAATTTTTAATAGCTGCATTTAGCCTAGATGCTAATTGATCATCACTCAAATATTTTTGTTGTAATTTAAGTTAGTCCCATATCGTTTGCATAACAAGTGTGAATAAAATAGCTTCTACATAAAATGAGCTTTTCTTTGTACTCAAGAGTTCATGAAAGAAATCCTTGAAAGACACAAATGTTTTAATTAGTGATGTCTTCTCTCCATGGGTCGATATACAATAGGAATGTGAACCCTTTGAGAGAAGAAATCTTTAAATAAAGTATTAAATCAAGTATTTGAATTTTTTAAGGAAGAACGACTACAAACTAGAACTTCTTTTGTATATACTAGGGGAATGATAAGAACTTGCATGTCTAGCAATACTTTTTTTATCCCAAATTTTAAAATTTATTATTTGTATTTATTTCAAAAATAAATTTAAATTTTAGAATCTATGTTTGTATATTTTGTATGTAATTTACTGTTATACTAGTATTTATGTCTATGATTTAATTGGTTTATTTTTATTTGTTTATTTATTTAATCTATTTAGGCTTAAATATGCTTTTACTCCCCAAAAATAAGTGATTTTTTTGTTTTGGTTCAAGAAAAACTTTCCATTTGATTTCATTCAAATTTTCTAAAACTATTTGGTTTTGTTCCATATCGCACACACACACACACACATACACACACACACATATATGATTGCTGGCTATCATGTTGGATTGAATGACCTAACCTATAGTTAGCATGTTCAGTATTTAACATAAATAATGACATGGATAAAAACCAAATAGATTTAGAAATGTTTGGACCAAAACCAAACAAAATTTTTTTTAGTGATTGAAACCAAAATTAGTATATTTGTAGGGAATAAAAACATTTAAATCATACTATCATTATTTTGATGTTTTTTAATAAACATATTTTATTTCATGCAACACAAATGCAACACAAAAATGAAATAAGTTTGGCACTGAAAAGCTCATTATAGTGTAATAACTTTGCATAATACTTGACTTTGACCAACATATGAATCTAGATTATAGCTATCGTTGATCAAAAGAAAATTCTAAAAATAGTATAATTAGAAATTTAGGGAGTTACAAACTTAAAACATGCAATAGTAAAATGAATTAAATTTATATAAGCATTTATGAAATGTAATTTTTTCATTAACAACTTTCAATGAAATGGTAGTAATACTTATGTTAGCATCAATTACATACTGATATTTTACAAAATTGCTATATATTTATATAGCAAAAGTCTAACCTAACAGTGACATGAGCAGAAGTCCCACTAGCAAAACTCAAATCTACCAATAACCTTAAGGGTGTGTTTGTTTGAGAAGTAAAAGTGTGAGTAAAATTTTCCTAGATGAGTTTCATACGTAAAATTACATATGAAACTCATTTAGGGAACTTTTACCATTTTTACTTCTTAACCAAACACATTCTGAATAAATTTAGTAAAGAGAGTATTTTTAGAAAAAAGGGTTGTTTAAGAAAGCAAGAAATTTTTTTTATCAATTTTGGAGAAATGAAGAAGATTAGATATTCTCATAGAAAGGGTGTGTTAGTAAGTAAATTCCAAGATTAAGTAATTTGATGCAAATAGCAATATAGAAAAAGTTTAAAGATAATTTTGTAGGGAAAATTGTTAACTAATTGTACTTAAAGGTAACTCATTTAAGTATATACAATAGGTATTATTCATAAAATCAATTAAAAAATATCACTTGGTATAATGTAACAAAAAGAATTCAACATTTTAATTATTAATATTTCTTTAATTAAATAATCTTTATGCACTAATACAATATAAAAGAAAGCTAGAAGCAGAAACATATAAATATTCAACAATAAAAATATTCAACATCTTAAATATTTTTCTACATATTTTAAATATATTTTTATTTATTATAATTTATATTTTTATTCTTGACTTTAATATTTAATTCATACAATTATATAATTAAAAAACTAGAAGATAGCTTCGATAAAGAAATATAAAAGAAAGAAAGAAAAAAAAGAATGAATCACATCTCCTAAACATAAGTGGCTTACATTTCTAAGCCACAAGATAATACTTATAATGGCATTATGGTTATGTGACATTGGCCAACTGTGGTCCCACAAAAGTGGTTTGTATTATTTAGGAAATGATTAGCCATGACAAGACAAAGTAATTGAAGTTTAGAAGGAATAACATTAGTGTAATTGCAATTAGAAGTTGTAATGTGGCATTAGTGGTGGTCCATTTAGTAATATATAATATATTTGTTTGATATAATGATGAGTTTGACTTACATTTTTAGGTTTCTTGAACTATATTGAGAGTTTTCATTTCTCAAGGACAAATTCGTTCAACATTTTTATCATAGACCACTTTAAGGGTTTACTCTTCTTGTTGCTCAAAAAACTCACATAACCACATGCTACCCCTAGAAACCAAAATTCCAATCTATGGCTAATTGTTTTGTTTTGAACATTAGGTGTGCGTTCTGTTGCCCTGCTGACCTTGTAAAGGACGAATATCTACAATAGTTTATAATCTAAATGTTGTTGCAACCCTGGCTATTCCAACAGCTATATATATTTGATCAAGTAACTAATATCTTATTTGCTTCCCCAATTCTAATACAACAATGAGCTTAATCATTGATCCATGTAAGGTATATATTAAATACAAAGACCCTTTTTGTAACATCCCAAATTTCATCTAGGTTAATTGACCAAATGAACTTTGAGCAATTAGTTTATCGACTAGGTAGTTGATCTTGGCCCCATAATGGAAAGGGTTAACATTGATGATTTATTATTGATTAATGATATTAGTATAGTTAGAAGACACACAAGAATAAGCAATGATAAGTACTATTAAGACATAAATCCTAAATTAAGCATATTGGACAAGGATAATTTATTTACAAGGTTAAATTCCCTAATCAATATTAGTAAATTACATTAATCAAATAGATAGTAAGAAATTAATTTGAAAGATTAATCCTAATTAATGATAAAAAAAATGAGTAAAACTAATAGAAATTAGATAAATGTCATGAAAAATAATAAATAATATTAGAATAATCAAGTGTGTCTAGAAAAAGATACAAATAGTTACAAAAATGCTATTACTTAGTGAAATTATGAAAATACCCTTGCTATGTAAAAGAAATTACCAAACTACCCTTGCCTTATCAATAAATGATAAAGACACCCTTATTCTATAAATGGAATTACAAGAATACCACTACCATTGTCTAATTACAAAAATACCCTTGTCTTGGTTAAAGAAATTACTATAATGCCATTACTTTAATAATTACAAAAATAGGCCAACATGTTTGCATAAAACATAGATCATTTTCTCATCCCAAAATTAGGCCTACATGTTTGCATAAAATATGAAGCATTTTCTCATCCCAAAATTTGGCCAACATGCTTACATAAATCATGCACCAAGCATTAGTTCTCCAAGTGCTTTATTCTTCTTCTTTTTTTTATCCTTTCACTATAAATACTCTTTAAACTCTCTTATATTCATTCCATTTTCCAAGTCACAAAGAGACCTCACCATGATTTGCAAGAGCTACATCCTCTAAATCTTGTAAAATACATACATTCTTATTAGTCTTCAAGCCTTAGACACTCCCTAAGTATTCTTTCTCTCTTATTCTTTCTCACCATTTCTTCTTATGTTCTTTTCTTCAAAGGCTTCTCTTCACTCTCTAAACTTCATCCAAACACTTAAATTTTAAGCCCAACCTTTCACTAGCCTTTACAAGAGTTACAATCTTTAACTCTAGTAAAATATTTTCTTAAGCACTCAAATTTTAGAGCCAAGATACAGGAGGGTTATTCACTCCAAGAACTCTTGCTCAAGCTCAAGGAGGAAGAGAATGACTCTTTTTAGACCCTACATAAGAGGTAGGGTTTCTTCTTTATTTGTTCAAGCATTGTTGGTTTCTAACCATGTCCATGGTTAGAATGCCTCAAGTTTGTGTTATTGACAAGAGTTTTGAATGGTTGTTTGTGAAATATATTTTTATGAATCGATGCATTCACTTCTCTGTTATAAATGTTTTTATGATGTTTTCATGCTCATATATAGCTTAAAAACATGGTAGATGGTCCTTCTGTTGAGGGAGTAACATCAAACATGAAAGTGATAGGTGCTAGATTTTTAGCTGTTCCTGCAGGAACTACTTTGAAATATGAAACTCAGAATATGAAGCTTTTGGGAATAAAATATTTTTGCTACAAATTAGACTTAATAAAGAACACTCTTATATAATCACTTAAAACAGAATTCTCTAGCTCAAGATATAAATTTTCAAACTTAAGCCAAAGACTGAAACTCTAAATATGACCTTATAGTAGTAAAATAGGTGTAACTCACTCTATAAAAATATAAATGGACTGATTTCAACTCTGTTGGAAAGCTAAGACGCATAGAAACACATCAATATATGGTATGCATAAATCTTTTCACCATAAAAATATTGAATGAGAAATAAACTTGCGGGTCAATGTGCTAAAGAGTTGGAAAAGGGTACTTTGCAAGGATACTATGGCATAATCATAAATTTGTTTTTAATTAAATTACCTTTAATTAAAAGTTCGATAAGTTAGGAATCTGGAAATACCTTTAAGAGGCTGAGATATTAAGTATATAGAAAGTTACAAATTTTCATGTAAAAGATGTCAGAACTATAAATAGAATACTAAAGTCTTATAAAGAGAAAGTTTTAGGAATTTAAGTTGTAATAATCTTCAAGAGAAAAAATATATATATAAAATTCATAAGGAAGCTTAAAAATATATAAAGAACCTCTAATAATATTTTAAAGTACATTAGCTGAGTCTAGTCCTTGATTTCTAGCATACTGGGTAGGAGCATGTTTACTTTTCAATGAGATATTGATGATAACATGCTTATAGATATATGCAAAGAATGTGATGTATGCTTATGTGATTAATTACATGATAATTTATGGCATGTTGTGATTATGAATAATTGATTGAGATGCATGTTTGATATGTTATATGACAAGAAGTAAATTTGGGGAAATTTCGTTCCTAACCGTTATGCTGTTGTATTTCCGCCAAATTTGTGGACTTAGAAAAATTATGGAATTTTGAGCATGAAATGACGAATGATAAGTTATGATGTTGGCATGTTTATATGCTCATGTTTGCATATCTAAATGACATGCTAAGATTAAAGGTGATATAAGACACATAGAAATGATCATCTCAACTCTAGAAATTAATAGTTATGAGAGGTGATTCAATAAGAGGATCCTTCAGACTCTAGGAATTAATAGTTATGGGAGGT
The DNA here is from genome assembly GCA_030441495.1 of Dalbergia oliveri. Lineage (NCBI taxonomy): Eukaryota > Viridiplantae > Streptophyta > Magnoliopsida > Fabales > Fabaceae > Dalbergia > Dalbergia oliveri. The sequence goes on along the minus strand of JAMLFY010000001.1, from coordinate 36,647,234 downwards.
AACCCAAAGAGGTGATCTTTTAGACTCCAGGAATTAATGGTTATGAAAGGTGATCCTATGCCCCTATCCCGCACTCTGGGATTCAAGAATTAGCTTATCGAGAGGATAAGTGTAGACTAGTGACAACTAGTTAGGTATGAGCTCATAACGTAGAACTCTCAAGATGAGAGTATTAGGGTGGCCCATTAGAAGAGAATAAGAAAGTTAAGTCACCTAAGAGAGTAAAGAGGAAAGATTATATTAAAATGAATTATGTTCCTTATGTTATGATAATTCATTCAAGTCTTGTAGAATGTTGCATAAGCCTTGACATGCATTTCATAATATGGTATGATGCATTCATGATATTAAGATTCATGCTAAAAGATACAGACTTTGGATAATGGTATTTGGAACTTAATAAATGAATCTTATTTATGTCCATTATTTTCATAATGAAACCCAAGGTTCCTGAAGACGAAGATTATGACATTTGTTTAGAGGCAAAAGGCCTACTAAGATTCTTGTACAAGTTTTTCATTCCCTTTCTCTTTCTTTTCTATCTCGTTTTCAGAAGGTAATGGCTACATTCATGATTTATGTTGATGCTCCCATCTGGAGATGCACTTCGATCCTGCCAACCAGTCTTATCATTTTGTGGGTCCTCTCGCTACTCTTACCAACCTTGCTCGTGTGCTCGGATACCTTCCCCTCTTGGGAGCATCGCTAGTAGGTATTGATGGTGGACCTCTTGGAGTGCTTATGCATATCTTGTGGAAAGGATAACCTTCTTTTGATATTTTTGTTAGAGGTTATTTACTCTAGGCATGTCCAGGTAGGAGTAGTGGGAGGAGATGTTTTTGTAAGTTATTTTAGTTTCTATCCATATACTATTTATGTCTTTTTCGAATGACTATACTTAGCCTAACCTCTTTGGTGGGCATGATACCCTTTTAGTAGTTTATTTTGGTGTGTGATGTGGAATGGTTAATACTTATGCTATAATTATATATGATGATGTGATTATGTTCATGTGATTGTTGTGTTTTTACTTTGCATGTTGTGACTTGTTTTTATTTCTCCTCTATATGTGCAAGACAGATGATGGATTTTACTTAGTACGCGTGGCTCACATTTTGTTTTCAAAGTTCAAAAAAAAATTTTACCCACATTTTCAGGAGTTAACAACAAAGGTTGGAACAAAAGAGTAAATGCTAATAATTAACTTAAATGTGTCCTAGGCGTGTTAGGTTAAATATTAGGGTGTTACACTTTTTTACAATATTCTCAGTCATAAGACTATCATTTCTTAAAACTTCAGAAATTTGAAGACTATAGAACAAACATTCAACCTCATTATTATTGTATGTATTGAAATTATTGAATCCCATAGCAGAATATCTCCTTTTTTTCCTTGCACAATACAAAATATCATTCGTCTAAAGGAATACAAAAATCACATTTGTTAACATCATACTTATGAATTTCTTTATAACGTTGTAAAAAAAAGTGATGATTAATTGTTCTCGAAACTTACTAGTACCTGATTTGCAAGATTAAGGACTACAATCTGCAAATATTCTAGTTCTCATAGGTTATAATGATGGGATTTCATGTTTTTACAGGATATCTGTGCAAAACATAACAAAGTAGCAATTTAACCCCTCTTGTAAACAAATCTCATGTCTTAAAATGCACTTATGATTGACACTTGCCCACCACTAAGAACCTTAGCATCACATCATGACTCAGATTAGTTAGAAAGTTGATCAATGTTGTCATAGCTTGTATGCCACACATGCTTATCATTTATGGATTGTGCCAAATGCTACTCCATGCTAGACAATAGCAAGAATAATGTTTGTAAGTTATATATTCTCAATTCTTTGAATATACTGGGTAATAATTTTAATATCGATACACGAAAAAAGTCCTTTGAAGATATACAAAATTCTCAAATTTAATTTCAAATTTTCAATTGATGTTGAAAACATATGTTGAATTGAAGATAACATTTTGACCAACAAGTGTCTTTCCATTTTTATGTATATAGATATGATATTGCAAGTTTGCTAATATGTAGAATCAATAAGTTGAATTACCATGTACTTTTGCAGTAGTCATCATTAAACGTAGGTTTATAAATTTTTAAGAGTTGTCTTTAGCCTAGATGCCAAATGACCATGATTGAAATATTTTTATTGAAATTTAAGTCAGTCCCATATCGCTTGCATAACAAGTGTGAATAAAGCACCTTCTATACAAATAATGTGATTTTCGTTATACTAAAGAATTCATGAAAGAAATCCTTGAAATACACAAATGTTTTATTTAGTGATGTCTTTTCTCCATGAGAGTCCACATACAATAGGACTCCTAACACAATGCAAATCCTTTGAGAGAAGAAATCTCTAAATAAAGTATCAAATAAAGTATTTATATTTTTTAAGGAAGAATGACTACAAACTAGACTTGTTTTGTATATACTAGGGGGTTGATGAGAACTACTATGTCTAACAATCCTTTTTTTAATTTTTGATCACAAATTTTAAATTTTAAAATTTATATTTATTTTAAAAATAAATTTAAATTTTCGAAAATATGTGTATACATTTTGTATGTAATTTTTTGTTGTACTAGTATTTGTGCCTATGATTTAATAGGTTTATTTTAAATTTGTTTATTCAATGTATTTTGGCTTAAATATGTTTTTACTCCCCTTCAAATAAGTGAAATTTTGTTTTGGTTTGAGAAGAAATTTTCATTTGATTTCATCCAAAATTTTCTAAAACTATTTGGTTTTAATTCCTATCACACACACACACACACACACACACACACATGATTGCTAGCTGTCATGTTAGATTGAATGACCTAACCCATTGTTAACATATTCAATATTTAACATAAATAATGACATGGATAAAAACTAAGTAGTTTTGGAAATGTTTGGACCAAAATCAAACAATTTTTTTTTTCTGTGATTCAAACCAAAATAAGTATATTTTTAGGGAATAAAAACATACTTAAATCATACTTTCATTATTGTTGTTGTTATTTTTAGTTTTTTCATAGACATATTTTATTTCATTCATTATGAAAACTATATAAGTTTAGCAGTGAAAAGCTCATTATAGTGTAATAACTTTGCATAATACTTGACTTTGACCAACACATGAATTTGAATTATAGTTATCATTGACCAAAAAAATTCTACAACTAGTATAATTAGAAATTTAGGGAGTTGCATACTTAAAACATGCAGTAGTTAAATGAATGAAATTTGTATAAGCATTAATGAAATTTAATTTTATCATTAACAACTTTCAATGAAATGGTAGTAATACTTATATCAGCATCAAATACATATTGATATTTTAAAAAATGGCAACCTATATATATATATATATATTAAAAAGCAAAAGTCTAACCTAACAGTGAAATGAGAAAAAGTCCCACTAGCAAAACTCAAATCCGCCTACAACCTTAAATTTAGTAAAGAGAGAGTTTTTCATAAAAGAAAGTTTTTTAAGAGAAAAAAAGTTTATCAATTTTGAGAAATGAAGGATACTAGATATTCTCATAGAAAGAGCGTGTTAGTAAGTAAATTCCAAGATTAGCTAATTTGATACAAATAACAATATAGAGAAAAAAATTTGAAGATAATTTTGTAGGCAAAAATTGTTAATTGATTATACTTAAGAGGTAACTCATTTAATTATATACATTAGATATTATTTGTAACACCCTAAATTTTAATCCCTTCGCTTGAGTCATGTTAAGGTTAACTTTTAGTTATCATGTTTTGGTCTCATAAATTTTTCTGATAAAATAAAATATAAGGAAAATAGCGGTAATATTAATTGTTTTTTAATAAAAATCAAACTAGAAGCCTTCCGTGTGACATACATATAAATTAACTAGCCACAAAATTAAAATAAATAACTATTATCATTAAGTATAAAATCTACAGTATAAAATCAATTCAATAATCAATCACGTCATACATATTTAAATAATTAAATAAAAATGTATCATAAGTAGTTGCCAGCTAACATTGGTCTAGACTCAAAACATAATCTCAATAAAATGGTAATAAACAAAATATGCTAAATCTATCATAATAAAATAAAAAATGCTATGCTAATCTCCCAGCCTATGCTCTACTACTTGCACTTTAGCCTTAGGATCCTCATATGGAGACAACACAAAGAGAAAAAAAGGATGAGAACTCAAAAGCTCTTAATAAGGGTATTAAGTGTCATCGAAATCATCCCAGTCGCCTCAATTTATTATGAAAACATGAGCATGCATAAGCATTCATTTTATATTTTTCAAAAAGTTTACAATCTGAAGTGAAATGTCTTTTAGGTAGCATTTGGTTAGTGATATAGGAATGGAAATACGAAGACACAAACATGTTTAGTGGTGGAGAAGGAACAGGGGACAAAAAAACTTTCTTTCCCGAGATAGAAAAATACAAAATTTCTGTATCTCCAAAAAGTGGGGGATAAGATACGAAGACAGAAATTTAATATTTTTTCTTCTAATAATACCCCTATACATATTTATTATTTATGTCTCTGTCTCCATTGTCTTTATTGTCCTTGTATTTCTATTCTTGCTCCCCTACCAAATGCTATGATCTTTGTGTCATGGATACAATACTATATTTCATATATGCATGACAATATAAATGAACATTCACATACATATAAATTTACATTCTGTCACAGATTATATAGTTCAGTCTTTTCATTTTCTCTTTCTTTATTCTTTTCTCTTAATCTCTTAAACTTTTTTCTTTGCACCAATCGCCCTCATCTCCTTTCTTCTCTCTGTTTCCCCTAGGTTATGATCTCATACCTAAACTAGTTGTCACTAGTCATAAAAATAAATAGGGTAAAGGGATAAGATCATATTCCCTTATTAACACGGCCGGTGTTTGAAGGAGTCCACCTTCCTGATAGGTAACTAGGGACCAAAGGATCACATCCACTTTTTAAGATCATCTTTCCTTCCTAGTACAGTTGGGCTGAAGGAGTCCACCTTCCCCAAGGGCCATAGATTGTCTTCTGTTCCTAATACAATTGGGATGAAGGAGTCCACCCTCACCCATGCTAGTAACTAGGGACTAAAGGGTCACATCCAGTGTTTAAAGATCGTCTTCCCTTCCTAGTATGGTTGGGCAAGAGTCCACCTTCCCTTATGCTAGTAACTAGAGACCAAAAGGTCATATCCATTTTTTTGTCTTTTAACATTTATCATAAATCTCATTAAATGTATACGCATAACCTCAATACTTTCATCATTAATAGCAATATTAGCATTCAATGTTATAGATAAATCACAATTAAGTCATGTAATGGATACTCTCATGCATTAAATTGGAACATCATCGTAGGGTAATCAACCAAAATTACCTTTACTTGGCTACCAAATAATTAGTGGAATATTAGTAATTAACCAAAAATTAATTGTTGAGTAATGATATTATATAAAATCACTAAGGTACAAAAATGTTGTACATGATATTCCAAAGCCACATAAAAGAAATACATAAAATTAAATACATGCATATCCTTTTAATTGTTATTAAATCCAATAATACCTTTATATGCCAAAGCCGAATTATATAGCATGCCAACACATAATTCAAAAATTGATGTTTCAATCACAATCATCACATATATCTAGAATAGGATTAATCACAATCATATTGCAAGAATTATATCAACAAAAATCAATCTTTCACTATTTATAAATATTACGATTCACACGCATAATAAATACAACCAAAAAAAAAAAGAAAACAAGAAACCCTTACTTGGTTGGTTGGAGATCAAAAGAGATTAGGGACTTCTATGGCTTAAAGAAAGATCCAAATAAAAATTTTCTCCCTTTATCCATGTGCAATATGCAACTTCCCTTGGTGCACCTTGGGATGATTTTTTATCTTCAAAGATGGCGAGGTTTGTATTTAGAGAGTGTATGGATCAAGGATTTGTAATACTCGCACTAATTGAGAACGTCTTTGCAAAAAGGATTGATGAAGTAGATTAAAGGAGAAGAAAAATTTGATGGAGAGCAAGAGAGTGGAGGTGGGGGCCAAATTGCAATAGTGAATACAAAAGAGTGTGCTAGCTTTCCTTTATATAGTGGGTGTCGTCATTAGGGTTTTGTACGTCTCTCTTATATCTCTTTTTTAAAAAAATAATAGAAACTATTTGGATAACAAACAACCACCTAGGTTTTAATTTAAATATAATAGCAGTGAAAAAATTTAAATATAATAATTTTTATTTTTATCTTTATCTTTATTATAATTTCTATTCCTACCACCACCACCACTACCATCATCATTATTATTATTATATGTTACGTATATATAAATTCTTGGATGAATATATGGTTAGTATTATATATATATATAAAATTTGTTTATTTATTCTAAATTATTATAATAATTACATATAATATATAAAATTTGTTACACGTACACATAATTGCATATATAATATATCATAACTATTACGTATATATCATTATCTTAGATATGTATTTATCTGAGATGGATCAATTAAAGTTTTGGAAACCTTGCTTGTTTGTTTGTTACTAAAAAGTAAGGATTTGGAGATAGATTATATCTTGTAGTTAGTGTGATCATAATTTGTAAAGATTTTGTAAGTGATTTTTATTTAACATATTTGAAACTAAAATATTAATCTTTTAAATTTTACACATTATCTCTAATTTAAATATTAGTTGGTTGTGGGGTACTATTGATCTTTGAGAATCTTATTTTTTAATATTAATTCTTAAAATGAAAAATTTATCGAGTATTTAAAATTACCTTTTGGTCTTTTATCTAATCGAGTTGGCTTTTCTTTTAATTTTTCTAACTAATTAAGCTTTTTCTCATTTATTAATTAATACTTAATTTATTTATTAACTAATTATTCTAATAACTTATAAAAATGAGGTGATCAATGTAAAAGAAAATTGGGGATGTTACATTATACATAAAATCTGTCAAAAGAATATCACTTTCTATCATGTAACTAAAAGAATTTGACATTTTAATTATTAATTATTTCTTTAATTAAATAATTTTTATGCAACAATACTATATAAAAGAAAGCAAGAAGTAGCATCATATAAATATTCAACAATAAAAATATTCAACATCTTAAATATTTTGTACATATTTTAAATATAATTTGATTTATTATAATTCATATTTTTATTGTCCACTTTAATATTTAATTCCTAAAATTATATGAATAAAAACTAGAAGATAGCTTTGATATAGAAATATAAAAGAAATAGTAAAAAAAGAACGAATAACATCTGCTAAATAAGTGACTTGCATTTGTGAGCCATAAGATAACACTAATAGTGGCGCTATGATAGTGAGGCATTATAGGGAGAATACCATTGCGGCCCACAAAAGTGGGTATGTATTGTTAAGGAAATGGTTAGTTGTGATAAGATGAAGTAATCCAACTTTGAAGGGAATAACTTTGGTGTAATTGCAATTAGAATTTGCAATGTGGCCTTAGTGGTGGTCCACTTAGTAAAACATAATAGATTTTTCTGATACAATGATGAATTTGACTTACATTTTTAGTTTTCTTCAACTATATTGAGAGTTCTCATTTCTCAAGGATAAATTCATGTAATATTTTTATTATGGACCACTTTAAAGGTTTACTCTTCTTGTTGTTTTAGGATGCGAAAGTAGTGGAATGAATGATTCATTAATTACTTTAACAAGTTACATCAATAAGGTATTTATAACCTTAGTCAAAGGGGGAACTAACTAATAAAACACTAAAGGACATTTCAGGTAATGTTAAAACTCTTCCTCAAGATAGGGAAAAAATAGGCTGAAACCCCATCTTGGATAACAAATTAATAAAATGAGGATTAGGAACAACGTTGGTTAATAGATCCACTAGTTAGTGTTTGGTAAAAACATGTATGAGACGTATCAAGCCTTGCTGAACCTTTTCTCTAACAAAATGAAGATCAATCTCAATGTGTTTTGTTATTTCATGAAAGCTGGGGTTAGAGGCTATATGAATTGCAGATTGGTTGTCACAGTAGACAATGGAAGTGGGAATATGAATATTGAAGTCTTTTAATAAGCTGGAGCCAAGTTAACTCACTAGCCAATGAGGCTTAATGACTTGTGTTTGCTTTTGCAGAACTCTGAACTATTGTTTGTTATTTCTTGGACTTCGAAGATATTAAAGAGTCTCCAATGAATATACAATTTCCTAAGATGGATCTATGAGTATCTGGACAAGTTGCCCAGTTAGGATTCGAATATGCTTGAAATTGTAATGGAGATTTTGATGAGAACAGAATTCCTTGTCCATGTGTTGTTTTGAGATACTTGAGTAAATGATTAACAGCATTCATGTGAGTGGAGGAAACATTGGACATGAATTGGCTGAGTTTATTTATAGCAATTGTGATGTTTGGCCTACTTATTGTAAGATAAAGAAGCCTGTCAATCAGTCTTTTGTATAGAGATACATTAATTAATGGTTTTCAGGAGTAGTATTGTTGAACTTTAGCTTAGAATCCATAGGTAGAGATATAGGTTTAGCTTCCAGATTACAAGTGTCTTCGAGTAAGGCCATCATATACTTTCTTTGAGATAGAAAAATGCATTTAGAGGACCTAGCTATCTCCAAACCAAGAAAGTATTTTAAGTCACCCAAGTCTTTTAATTTGAATGCTTGTTGGAGTTCTTTCTTTATTTGGGATATTGTAGCTTTTGTAGGGCTTGCTATGATGATGTCATCTATATATACAAGCAAGTATACCTGGGCTAGAATTAGTAACTTTTGAAAAAAAGGAATAATCATTCTTGGATTGTACAAAATTAAGGGAAATGAGAGTGGTAGAAAACTTCATAAATCACTGCCTAGATGCTTGCTTCAAACCATAAATAGATTTGTTGAGCTTGCAAACTAGGTTCTCCCCTTAATTGGATATCCAAGAGGAAGATCCATATATACTTCTTCGAAGAGGTCCCCATTTAAAAAAGCATTATTGACATCTAGTTGAGCTAGATGCCAATTTTTAATAGCAGCTAGGGATAAAAGAACCCGGACTGTGGTAAGTTTTGCTTCAGGGAAAAAGTATCCATGAAATCGATTCAAGCTTGTTGTTGTATCCTTTTGCCACAAGTCTTGCTTTGTGTCTATTAATGGTTCCATCTTGGTTCTATTTGACTTTATAGATCCATCTACATCCAATGGTGTGTTTTCCTTGGGGTAAGGTTGTAATGGTCCAGGTATTGTTTGCTTCTATAGCATTTAGTTCCTTCTTCATTGCTTGTCTCCATTCTGAATGTGGAATTGCTTGGTGGTAAAAAAGAGGTTCAAAAATAGAACTAATTTACATTATATAGTTGTGATATGTAGGGCTTAGAGAGTTATAACCAATGAAGTTGGAGATAGGATATTTTGAATTATTGACCAGGTTACACTTATAGTCTACAAGGTAAGAAGGAGGCTTGGTGTTCCTAATGGATTTTCTAGTATGGACAGTAGGTACAAGGACAGTTTGAATGTTTGTAGAGGTTAGTCTTGAAGAATTAGTGACAGTTAATAGGTTGAAGTTCAGGTTGCATGTGTTCATCTGTAATATTTTTGGTAGTATTTTCAACAATGGAAATTATTTCAAGAGGTTGAGTCATGAAAGGAGGATTAGTTAGTTGCTGTGGCTGTTGTGTTTGCTGTAAGTTTAGATAGATGCTGGTTTGGGAATCATAATGTCAAGAAAAAGGTCAACAATCTCATGTTGATTTGGTAAGGTATGGAAAAGGATAAGATGTTTCATGGAAAACCACATCTCTTGAAATAAAAAACTATCTTGTTTGGAGGTTGTAGAGCTTGTATCCTTTATAACTTGCAGGATATCCAATAAAAACACAAGGCACTGCCCTTGGAGAAAATTTATTTATCTAAGAACACAGTGTTGAAGCAAAAGCCAGGCAGCCAAAGTTTCTCATACCATTGTAATCGGGTAATTGATTGTATAGCAATTCAAAAGGGGATTTAGCACGAGCTAAATTAGGGGAATGGGTTTTGTTTATTAGATAAGTTGCAAGTGGAAAGACAATCTCCCCAAAATACTATAGGAACTTTGGATTGAAAGAATAAAGACCTAGCTACATTGAGGAGATGTTGGTGTTTTCACTTTACTACTGAATTTTGCTTAGGTCTTTCAACACATGAGAATTGGTGAATAGTTCCTTGAGAGGCTAAAAAATCTATTAGAGCCAACTCTTTTGCATTGTCAGATCTAAGTGCTTTAATGATCATTCTTAACTGACTTTTGACCATGATAAAAAATTCAGTTATGAGTTTTGGGGTTTGAGATTTATTTTTCATGAGAACAGTCCAAGTAAAACAAGTACAATTGTCAACAATGGTTAGGAAAAACTTATGACCTTTGTAAGTAAGTGTATGATAGGGTCCCCAAATGTCACAATGTATCAAATCAAAAGGAGACTTAGAGAAATGATTACTTGAAACAAATGATAATCTTGTTTGTTTAGTAAGAGGATAGATGTTACAAATCCCATCATGTACATAAGAATTTTTATTATTTTTGCACACAGGCAATAAGGATTCTAACAAGTGTAGCCTAGATTGGGACAAGTGACCTAATCTTGTGTGCCAAATATGAAGAGGAACAATATTTCTATATGAACAAATATTCAAGCAATAGCAATAGTCTAAGCAATAGTATTATTAATAGTAACATCATTATGTATCCTTAAAATGTATAAGCTTCTTAGAAGTTCAGCCCTGCCAAACATCTAGAATTGGGATCCTGAATAACGCAATGATCAAATTTAAAAGAAAGCTTAAATAGATTCACATGTTAGTTCAAAAACTGAAATTAGATTGACTTTGAAGCTAGGAATATAGAGAACATTTTTAAGAGTAATAGCAGGTAACAGATCTATGTCCCCAATGCCATGTACAGAGATTTTAAGATGGTTAGGCAAAATGAGAAACATTGTTGACAGGGGAAATGGATTTGAATAAACTAAAAGAACATGCAATATGTTTAGTGGCACCCAAATCAATCACCCAAAAGTTATCTAAGGAGGTTAATCCATGATGAAAGGCATTACAAACCATACCCAGAAGGTTCATAAACCATATAAGCAGGTTTTGAGGCTTGATTGATTTGGGTGGATAGCATGGCCAATAAGTTCTGGTATTGTTCTTGACTCAATCCAATGGTATGAACAATTTTAGTGACATTAGAGACATGGTTAACAATAGTAGAGGAAGTTTTTCTTTTTGCTTTGTAACTGGTGGGTATCCAATAGATTGGAAGCATTTTTCTTTGATGTGACCAAGCATGCCACAATTAGAACATTATGGTCTTTCTTTCTTGCCTTTAGGACGATTGTGATCATGCTTAGTCTTGAGCAAAGGCAAGTTGGCTTTCTTGGATAGCAGACGAAGAGTTACCCACTTTTTGTTGTTTCTCTTCTTAAAGAATCAAAGAAAATGCTTTTATAACATCCGAAATAGGGTCTTGAAGGAGTACGTGACCTCTAATTGATCAATAACATTCATTGAGGCCTATGAGAAAAGACTTCAAGTATTCTTGCTTCGAGGATTCAAACAAAGATCATGAACCCCCACAAGAGCAGGAAAGGTTTGAGGGAATTTAATTGCTCCCAAATACTCTTTAACTTAGTGTAATAATAGTTAATAGACATTGAACCCTAAGTGAGGTTCATCAATTTCTTGTGTAACTCAAATATCGTTGGGCAATTTTGCAGCTTAAATCGAGTTTGAAGATCACTCCATACCTCTATTATAGTGTTGGTAAAGATAGTACTTTCAATGATATCTTTGGACATAGAATTAAGGATCCAATACATGAGAACCTGATTGTTCCAATCCCACATAACACGAAAAGGAGAGTCTTCTGAAGACCTGGGGATAGACCATCGATGAATTTGAACCTGTTCTTGGTAGACGGGCGATCTTCATAGACTTGCTCCAAGAGGGATAATTATTGGATGTGAGAACCTAGGTTACAAACAACAAACCCAAATGATTTGCATGATACAGGAAATAAGGACTTGAAGGATCATCGGTTAGTGTAGTGTGCACCATTGTTATAGATATGAGGCATAAAAAGGAAAACAAGAACCGAGAAGGATGGTACAAGATAGAGAATAGGAGAAGTTCAGAGAATACACGCGAAAAGAAAGTTTTCACTGATACCATATTAGGATGCAAAAGTAATGGAATGAATGATTCATTAATTACTTTAACAAGTTACAACAGTAAGGTATTTATTGCCTTAGTCAAACTAACTGAAAAAACACTAAAGGACATTTACAACTAATGTTAAAATGTTTCTCTACAAGCTTAGAAAGGCACATGATACCCCTAGAAACTAAAATTGCAATCTATGGCTTGTTTTGAACATTAGGTGTGCCTTTTGTGGCCTTGCTGATCCTATAAAGGAAGAATATCTATGATAGTTGATGATTCGAATGTTGTTGCAACCCTAGCCATTCAAACAGCTATATTTGATCAGGTAACTAATATCTTGTTTCCTCCCTTTATTGTAAAACAACAACGAGCTTAATTATTGATCCATGTAAACTATCTATTAAACACAAAGGCCTTGTTTTACAATATTCCAAGTCATAAGATTGTCAATTATTAGAACTTCAAAAATTTAAAGACCATAGAACATACATTCGACCTCATTATTATTATTATATAGATTGAAACTATTGAATTCTATACAAGAATATATCCTTATCTTTGCTCGCATAATAAAAAACATTCATCTATCTAAAGGAATACGAAAATCACATTTGTTAACATCATACATATGAATTTCTTTATAATGATGCAAAAAAGAAAGTGCTAATTGATTGTTCTCAAAACTTATTCATACTTGATTCAAGAGATTAAGGACTACAATCTCCAAATATTGCAATTCTCATTGGTTATAATGATGTGAAAAAGTACCTATTCAACCCTGTCTTGTAAAAAAATCACATGTACTACAAGAAATTAGAGTTTTTGTTGCAACTTTTTTGGTGACGACCATAAAGTTGTCACTTAAAGTGATGATTTTGTGGCGACTTTCACTAGTTGTCACTAGATTCATATTAGTGGGTATAGTTTGTGACCACTTAATTAAGTCGTCACAATAGATGAGATCATAAGTGATAATTAATAAAAGTAGTCACAGTTAATGATCTTTTAGTGACAACTTATAAAAGTGGTCACAAAAAAAAGTACCCTTCTGTGATGACATTTAATAGTTGTCACTAAAATCAAATTAGTAGGTATATTTTGTGACCACTTAATTAACTCATCACATTAGATTAGGTTATAAGTGACAATTGATAAAAGTCGCCACAATAGAACAAACTTTTAGTGACAACTTGTAAAAGGTTAAAAAAAATCTTCTGTGAAGACCTTTAATAGTTGTCACTAGATTTATATTAGTGGGTATAGTTTATGACCACATAATTAAGTCGTCACAATAGATCAGATTATGAGTGACAATTGATAGAAGTTGTCATAGTAGAACGAACTTTTAGTGACAACGTATAAAAGTGGTCACAAAAGGGTCACAAAAATAGTACCCTTTTGTGACAACCTTTAATAGTTGTTACTAAAATCAAATTAGTGGGTATATTTTGTGACCACTTAATTAACTTGGCACAGGAGATCATGTTATAAGTGACCATTGATAAAAGTTGTCACAATAGAATAAACTTTTAGTGACATCTTGTAAAAGTAGTCAAAAAAAAAAATCTTCTGTGAAGACCTTTAAAAGTTGTCACTAGATTCATATTATTGGGTATAGTTTATGACTACTTAATTAAGTGGTCATAATAGATGAGATTATAAGTGACAATAGATAAAGTCATAACAGTAGACATGGCTTTTACTGACAATTTTCTTTCTATAATTATGAATTATGTGTTAAAGTTTATTAAAAGGGTAGCTTTAATTTAAAAGAGATAACAAAAAACATGAGTCAATACTTAAAATATTTTTATTCCAAATTAAATTTTTCTTAAATTTTTTTATTTCAAATTAAATTTTTTAGTAAAATATAATCCTTTCCCTTAAGAGAAGAATTTATTACACTTCCCTGCCCACTTTTTATAAATCATACACTCCCCTCTATATATATATATATATATATATATATATATATATATATATATATATATATATATATATATATATATTGTTTTTGATAAACCCTCTCCTCTATTTCTAAAACATACATTCTACTCCCCTAAAAAGTTGAGAAATACTTCACTTTATTTGTTTTCTTCATGTAAATAATAATTTAAAATTAATATATATAACTCAATATCTATATATTTATAAATAACATATATTTTATTTTATTAAAAATTTATATTTATAAATTAATAAAGGCTTTTAGTCAACAACAAAATAATAAGCATAAGAAAATAAAGAATTAATAAAAATTTTGAACATGGATTAAAGTTTAGCTTATATTAAATTTATAGGGGAGGGTAGTGTATGTTTTAGAAATAGAAGGGGAAATATAATAATATTATATCTTAAGAGAGGGAGTTGCATTATACTCTTAAATATATAGGGGAGGAAAGTTTAGTAAATTCTTCTCTCAAGAGAGGAAATTGTATTTTGCTCTAAATTTTTCTATAAAATTAATAATTTTTGGTAGCATTTTGTTTTATTTGTCATTTATCTTTCAATTTTAAAAAATAAAATTTATTATTGAATTAAACTTTAACAATGATACCAGCTTAAAACTTTACTATATTTTATGAAATGGAGAATCAATATAATATACTTTAATGGTAAATTATACTCTTAATAAAAAAATAGTAAGTTATATTTTGATAATATGTTATAATTTAATAATATATTACATTACATTATATTTTGAAAAAGTTAAAGATAAAAGCTTTAACTTAAAAAATAAAATATTTACTAATAAAAGCTTTTTAAAATTTTTTTATTTTAAAAATAAACTGTTAAAAAAAATATTTTTTATTCATTGTAAAAAAAATTTAATCATGTATTATTAAGATAAAATATTTTTTTGTAATAATTATTAAGATAAAATTTTTTAAGATAAATTTTTTTTGTAACAATTAACTCTTTATCATTATTTTAAAAAGTCATATAAATAAAATATATATTAAAATTAAATTCTTAAAAAATATGTAAAAATATTATTTAGTTTTTTTTATCTATTATATTTTTATTTATTTATTTATTGATATTCTAAGGGACGAAAGCCCAAAAATAGAACTAATTTCTAGTTATACGATAAAAGCTAGTACTTGAAAAACCAACTAGGAAAGGGAGGTAAAGGAAACTATCCATGGACTCTATTTATTTTTTCTTTGAGAAAAGATAGTTCTTTTAAAATAACATTTAAAAAAGAAAGTGGTTCCAATTCTATTTGCTCATTAATCGCACCACTTCCTCAACATTCACACAGGAACCACTCCTCCTATATCTCTCCCTCTTTCACTGTGCTTTTTCATGTTACGCGCCAAATACTTCTCCATTTTGTGTTCTCCTTCGTTGGTATATTCTCAGTGAAGGACATCAGCACGCGTCCAACGTTAGTGGCATCAAAAACCAACCACCGTGCTGCTAGCTTGTCGTGGTCTTTCTCATCTAGTTGCGCCTCTTCAATCATTGAAGGTAATGTTGCCCTCTTCAGTTTTGGGAGCTTCCAATATTTATCCATTTTCGGTTTGAAGCTAGATTGTTGCAAGAATAACTTTGGGCCAATCAAACTCTTCATTCTTTTCAATGGTTTCAATCTTTTTTCCATTCCAATCAAGAATAAATCTATGTAATGAAATTTGCATTTTCTCTGTGATCTGGTTCTTGCTCAATACTTGTTACGTTCTTTGTCTTCTGTTTCATGTTTTGGTGCTTCTTTGTCTTCTTTGTTGTCTTCTTTGCCTTGTATTTCATAGTCTTGAAGAAATCTCTATTTTCGAGCATCTATACTTTTGGGGGTTTGCATTGTTGGGCTTTGTTAGAGTCATGTAATAAATCATTTTTGGGTTAGGAAATCTCTAATTGCCTCTTGCGTTTGCTCACTTGTACATGTTGTCTTAAGTGTTCAATTTATCTTCAAATAGCAACTTTTGTTTGTTTGTTGTTTGTGCTTGACTTAAAGGTATTCTTTAGCTACTCATTTTCACGTGTACTCATTGTGTGAAGGGTTATACTTTTTATTTGTGAAGTTATAAAAGAGAAACTTGGCTTATCTGTATCTGTTATATTTCATACTTTGGAAATACTCTTCAATGATTAATCCGTTAAGATAATCAAATAGTAAATTAGTCCTCGTTGCCCCCACTAACCTATCTCGGATTTGTTGTTTAGCTCAAGTTATTTACTACAAATGCGTATTGTTCATATCTTCCAAGCTGATCTCTTGAATAGCTTATACTTTTGGGCTTCTAAATGCTTTGTTTCATGAGAGTTTTATGCAATGTGAACAAAATTATCGCACAAGTAGAACTTAATTAAGGGAGACAAGGTTAAATTTTTAGATAGCAAATGGAAAGTGAGAATGGATGGATTTGATGGCCACAAAACAGAGGACACATTATAGGGGAGGAGGAATGGCGAGAACTTGGCTGTGGGTAGCAACTTTGGAGATTGCTTTGCAATGGTAGGACGGTGGTCACACTAATCAAGAATAATGTTTGAGGGTTTCTTTTTTCTATATCTTAGAGATTGAAACCCAATTGAAGCCAGTGTGTTAGATTATTTTAGTATTTTTTAGTGCTTCTTTGCCTTCTCTTTTTATTTTTCAATGCTTCTTTGTCTTTTTGGTCCTGGATTTCCTAATCCTGAAGAAAACTTGTATTTGAGTAAGAGAATAAATCACTTTTGGGCAAAGAAATCGTTTCCAATCAACAATAGGTTGGACGGAGGAATTAAGGGAATTTGACTAGCTCTTATTTTTTCTTTAATAGTTGATCCTTATTTGCCACGGATGCCAAGGTGTTTAGTGAAATTTGATTCTATGTTGTGGTTCAGGTATGCTGCAATTGTAATTTTATTCCTCTCTTTATTCATTTCTTTTTATTATTATTCATTTCTCTTTTGTTTCCCCTTACCTCTAAAGCTCTTTTACTATTAGAAAACCTCCATAATGGAATACTGCTTGTATGTTTAGCTTCTCTTTTTTGGTGTGTTAATATTGATGATGGATTTGCTTTACGGATAGAAAAGGCTTTGATCTAGTTCATTCAAACTATATGTCACTTGAGGATTTTACATTCAGTTATTATTACTGAGATGTTCTTTCATTGATCATTCTCTCTGGATTGTGTCATTGAGTGTGTGGCAAAGATGAGCTTTTCAATTTCATACCGTATATTCATGTAGCATTAGTGTGCAAGTGCTTAATCACATAATGTTATGTTAATAGAATGGCTTGCAGTTTTATTTTAATGATAGATTGAAAGGTTATCTTATCATTCTTATTGTTTGATTGGCTTAGTTTTTATTTACAAGGTCTTGACCTTTGGTTACTATCCAATTTGACTTCTTTGTTAACTTAGTGGAATTCATGTGCAAATCTAATTTTAAAAGCTGGAGATAGTTGTATTTGGCATCTCTTGACTAAGGTATGCACACTTCCTTTTTTGTATGGTATTTTGCCTAGTTTACTAGTTCACTGTTCACTAGCATATGTACCTAAGACAAATTTGCTACCAAACATTAATAGCTAGTAGGATGATTTTTTAGCATCACTCAGAGTGTAGAATGTGTTTCACATAAATAAAATTGATACTATTAATGTGATTAGATTCCTTGGATTTTGTAGGCTTTTATTATGGATAAGTCTTGAATAAGCATTAAAAATAGAGTTTATCCAAGGTTCATTAAAGGGGTGGATGCTTTTCTTGACTTTCCATTTAGCCAGCTTGGAGTGAATAATAGAGTTCGATGTCCTTGTAAGCGATGTAGAAACACAGAGTTTGCATCTAGAAAAGCTGTAAGGGCACATATACTTGATAAGGGCTTTTTGGAGCAATATAAGACTTGGGATCTTCATAGGGAAATCAAACAACCTAATAATCCAATTCATGTTATGGAGCCAGCACTAGAAGAACTACTTATTGAGGATGACATTATTGGGATGGTTCATGATGCATGTGGCTTTGTGGACATGGATTTCACAAGAAATGATGAAGATATAAATGAGGAACCAAATGAAGATGCAAACAAATTTTAGAAGTTATTAGAACATTCTAATGCAAATCTTTATCCTAACTTGCAAGAATATTTCGAAGTTGGCATTCATAGTCAAATTACTCCATTTGAAATGTCTTAATCATTGGAGTGATACCTCTATGGATATGTTGTTGAAGTTATTTAAAGAAGTGCTTCCTGAAGGTGCATTGGTTCCTAATTCTTGCTATGAGGCTAGGAAAGTTAATCGTGATTTGGGACTTGATTATGAAAAAATTGATGCTTGTAAAAATGATTGCATTTTATATGGAGGACAATTTGAGAATGAAGAATTTTGTCATGTGTGTGGATTGTCTAGATGGAAATCAAATGAAAAGAAGATAGCTCATAAGGTGTTGCGATATTTCCCTTTAAAATCAAGGCTGCAAAGGTTATACATGGCAGAAACACTGCAAAGGAGATGAGGTGGCATAAAGAGGAATGTATTAATGATGAAGTGCTAAGGCATCCAACCAATTCTATAGCTTGGAAATCATTTGATGAAAATCACCTCATTTCCTAGTGATCTTAGGAATGTAAGGTTGAGTTTGGCAAGTGATGGATTCCAACCTTATGGAAATATGAGTGCTTCTCATAGTATTTGGCCAATTGTGTTAGTTCCTTATAATCTACCTCCATGGAAGTGCATGAAAGACCCATACTTTATGATGTCACTTTTTATCCCAGGTCCAAAATGCCCAGGAAATGACATCGATGTATACTTACAACCACTAGTTGAAGAATTAAGAGAGTTATGGGAAGAAGGTGTGGAGACATATGATGCTCATACAAGAACAAATTTTAAAATGTGTGCGGCTATATTATGGACAATTAATGATTTTCCAGCATATGGTAAATTATCCAGGATGGTCTACCAAAGGAAAGTTTGCTTGTCCTTGTTGCCATAAAGATACTTGTTCTCGTAGCTTGCGTAGTAAACTTTGCTACATGGGTCATCATCGTTTTTTACTAGTTGATCATCCATGGCGTCGAAATAGAAGAGCATTTGGTGGTGAAATAGAAAATAGACATGCACCTAAGGAACTAATAGGTCATGAAGCACTTCAACAACTAGAAAGCTTACAGAATCTTACATTTGGAAAAGGCCAAAAGAGAAAGCGAGATAGACTCATGGGACATAATTGGACCAAAAGAAGCATTTTCTTTGAATTGCCATATTGGAAAACTCTAATTTTGCGACATAATCTTGATGTTATGCACATTGAGAGAAATGTGTCTGACAATATCTTAGGAACCATGATGAATATGAAAGGAAAAACAAAAGACACATTGAAAAGTCACTTTGATTTGGTTGATTTAGGCATTCGAGAAAGACTTGCATCCACAAGGTGATGGCAACAATGTTAACAATGTGTTAATTCCCACTGCTAGCTATGTATTATCACCTATTTAGAAATCAAAATTTTGTAACTTTTTGGCTAACTTGAAGGTCCTAGATGCTTTTTCATCTAATATTTCACGATCTGTGAATGTTCAAGAGAAAAGGATTTTTGGGTTGAAGTGTCATGATCATCATATAATGTTACAACATATTCTTCCCAATGGAATACGTGGTTTATTACCTGAGGATGTCTGTGAAGTTTTGATAGAATTGGGTATGTTCTTAAAGAAACTATGCTCAAAGTGCTTGATAGTTGAAGAATTGTGTAGCTCGGAGGAACAGGTTGTAAAAATTTTATGCAAATTGGAGACTATATTTCCACCAACCTTCTTTGATGTATGATTCACCTCCGGTGCACTTAGCTAGAGAAGCAAAAATTGCTGAACCTGCAATATCATTGGATGTATCCTGTTGAAAGGTTATCCTCTTAACTTGGGGTCATTTATCTTGTTTTTATAAATGCATAACTATCAAAGAAAAAAAATTAACCATTATTTTGTACAAAAATATCTCAATTAGGTACTTGCATCAACTTAAGGCATATGTTCGCAACAAAGCTTGTCCAAAAAGTTCAATTGCTGAAGGGTATCTACCAAATGAATGCCTTACATTTTGTTCAAGATACTTGAGTAATGTTCAAACTAAGTTTAATAGAGCACCAAGGAATGATGATGGAGGTGTGCAAGAAGATGGTATTTCTGTCTTTTGGAAAACATGCCGAGCTAAAGGGGCATATAAATCAATTTTGCTTTCCAATGATAATTATGATCAAGCTTGCATGTACGTGCTTCAAAATTGTGAAGAAGTTTGGCCATTGAAAGAGTAAGTTATATTAGATGTATTAGATGAATTCATTATCACTAGTTTTAGTGTCATATTTATTGATTTAACATTGTAGGCAAGATGAAAGGGAGATTGAGACAAGAATAAGAGATGGACGTAAGAAAAAGTTTCTTGAGTGGTTATATGCACATGCTCAACATATTGAAAATATTGAGCTTATGAGTCTAGCAACTGGTCCTTTGAAAGTGGCACATTGTTATGGAACATACATTGTGAATGGGTTCAGATTTCATACAAGGGATCAATCTTTGCAAAGGAAGACTCAAAATTGTGGAGTTCTCGTGAAAGGAGATGATGAAAATGCAAAAAAGGAATACAATGGCGTATCAGAAGATATCTTAGAGTTATCATATGTAGGAAATAGAAAAGTATATCTCTTTCAATGCCATTGGTGGGATGTTGCTTATTTGGGAAAAGGATATAAAATTGACAATTATGGATACACAAGTGTGAATATCCATGGTTCTTTAAGTACCAATGAACTTTTTGTCTTGGCATCTCAAGCAGAACTAGTTTTCTAAGTAGAAAGCATCGTTAAGAAAGATTGGCTATTTGCAATGAAGACAACTCCCCGTGACTTATACAATATGCCTCATAAGGAAGATAAGATTGTTGATGATGAGGATGACGACTCAAATGTTGACAAAGAGAATGCTTACCAAGAAATTGAGATTGAACATGACTTTCCATGCAGTGAGATAAACAATAATGATATTAATGTAATATTGCACAGAGATTACACTAAACCAGAAATAATTAGATGTGAAGAAGAATAATTGGTGAGAGATAATAGACAAGATGATTTTATTTATGACAATGACTTAAATGAGGATTTAAGTGATGAAAGTAATGAAGATCTCCTTGATAGTGAGACTAGTGATGAATATTATAATACTTAAAGGTCAGCCTTTTAATTAGAAGAGTTAGACCAATTATTTTATTATACTTTTTATTAAAAAATTTGATATCTTGCTCATATTTATATTCTGTTGATTAAATTATGGTTACTTTGAAATTAAAAGTCAACTAACTAATAATCTTTTTTTTATACAATTTTGTAGAAATGCAAGGGTGAGGAGGTGCCAATGGAAAAAGGAAAGCAAATTTACTGTATTCATCAAGGGTGATAAAGGAAAGAAAGATGATAGCATTTCAAGTCCAACTGTGCCACCAGCCCAACACTCAAGTGCTCAAGAAATTCAGCCACATATTCAACTAATTCGAATACCTCAGTCAAGCCGCCAGCTAGAAGAAGAGTCTCATTTACCACATGGGGAAGGAAATGTTGTTTCAACACCTAGTAGTGTAGGTAATAATATGCCAATTTATGTTACTAGTGATGTAAAATATATTTATACATGTATTATAATGTCTTCATTTTTTATATAGGTTCTTGTATTCCAAATAAGAAAACAAGAGGAAAATATAAATCCATAAAATTGGACATGTTGACAATGGGTGGACAAATTGAAGTTCATATTCCTGATGATATCTTAAGAGCAATAGGAACAAATGCAAGGAACCTTGTGAATTATTGTGGATTTACGGATTGACAGCAAAGGATTGGAAAGAAGTCATAGCTAGAGTGGGTGAACAAATGCTTCTGAAGATTAAGGTAATAAATTTGTTGCCAAATGTGTTATTTATTGTCAAAATAAATTTAGTAACTTAAGTTTCTTGTTTCTTCCATTCAAAGGAAAAGTTCAAGGTTGGCCAAAATTTGGAATATTTGGATGCATTTGCTTTAGAAACTATGCGAAGGCTTTATAAAGTCTGAGAGGTCGGTTAAGTCGAGAATATGAGCAATTTCAAACTGATAAGGAAAGACTAGCTAACCGCCACCGGATATTGATATAGAGGATTGGAAGCATTTAATTGGTTATTTTGGTAGTGAAGAATTTCAGGTATAATAAGTAATGTATTAAATTTTTCAAATTATTTTAAACTTACTAGTTAAGCATTAACTCAATAATTTAATTGCAAAAAGTAAGTAAGAGAAATACATTGAATAGACAAAAGATAGTTGTCAAGCACACATGTTGTACTAGATCTTTTGCTGAAGTTAAGGAATCAATGGTAATTTGTTTTCATTTTTTTAATATATTTCTATATATAAAAAGTCATATTTTAATTGCATTAATGGAGTTTGATGTGTAGAGAGATCCTGAAATTGGAGAGAAAGCTCAAGTTGATGAAGTTTGGTATATTCAACATACCAAAAAGAATAAAGAGGGGAAGTTATGTAGTCTGATCCTAAGTCACAAGAAGTCCATGTAATGCTTAATTATATGCCTTTGTAAGTTGAATCAATTTATGAGTTCAGTTAGTAATATTTTCTATATTATTTATGTAAGATAAATTGAAGGAGCTTGTATCTCAACCAACCCTAGAAGGCTCCACTCCAATGACTAGTGATGAGATGTTGTTAAGTGTGCTTGGTGAAAGGACCGATATTTCAGAGGAAAAGGTTATGGAAAGAAAGCTCCATCAAAATGGGGAAGAATTCAAGAAGTTGAAATCAATGCTAGGATTAATCAAGCAGTGGAGGAAAGAGTTGAAAAGGCGGTAGAGGAAAGAATTGAACAAGCGTTGGAGGAAAGAGTTAAACAAAGAATTGAACAAATGAAAGCTGAGGTCAATAATAACATAGAGTATTATTGAATCTTGACTTGCTTCTATACTTGGCTCTGTTTCTCAATCAAATGCAAACACTAATCTCAATAGTCTTAATCAGGTATTAATTAATTATCCTTGTTTCAACTATGTTTATCTATTGTTGTGTTGGTATAGCTGCAATAGTTTATTTACATTTTATAATGAAGTTAAAATAACTCTTTTACAGGCTCTCTGTAAAGGAATGCACATGATCCTACAACAAGTTGTCCTAACAACGAACCAAGCACTTGACTTTGGATTAAAGTCATTTGGAATGGCATCGATACTCTATGTTTTAACTTCCCTTTTCTTTAGGAAAAAAACTAAGTACCTTGCATTTGAGTTGTAGGTTTATTTTCTTTTGTACAAAACTAATAGCTAGCATGGACAGTAGCTTTTTGAATTTTACCCAGTACATGACTTTAAGATTACAGTTTTACATTTGATGTTATTAATGTTATTTAATGAATATAACTTTAAATATATTCATACGAAAATTTAATTTAATTTAATTATACTTTTTTATCAGACGCAAGTAATATGGTATGAGAAAAACAATAAATACATAATTAAACGTAAAAAAAATAAAATAAAGCAGTCTAAAGTGGCAACTATAAATAGTTACTAAAAGGTCCTTTTTGTTACGCCACAAATAAGTCGTCACTAAAAGATGGTATAGTAACAATTATGTGTGGTTACTAAAAGTAATAATAATTTTAGTGCAAACATTTAGTGATGAACAATTGTTGTCACTAAAGGCTCCTTTTGTGAAGACTATTTATGTTGTCACTAACTATGTAACTTTAGTTACGACTTTTATATGGTCACTAAACTTCCTTTTTGTTACACCAGATAAGCTCTCACTGAAATATGATATAGTGACAACTATATGTAGGTACTAAAATTAACAATAATTTTTAGTGCAGACATTTAGTGATAACAATTGTTGTCACTAAAAGCTCTTTTTGTGATGACGGTTTATGTTGTCACTAAATAGCTATTTATTTAGTGACATCTTAAGTTGTCACAAATTGTATCACTTTTTGTGACGACTATAAAAAATATAAGTGATGACTTGAGTAATCACAAAATGTATTATTTTTAGTGACGAATACTTAAAGTCATCACTGTTGACCTTTTAGCTACGAAGTATGAATTACAACTTTTAGTCATCACAACAAGTATAAAAGTCGTCACTAAAAACTTTTGTGATGACATCAAAATATTTTAGTGACAACTTTAGTCATCACAAAAAACCTTATTTCTTGTAGTCACTAGCCCACCCACTACTAAGAACCCTAGTGCAACATCATGACTTAAATTAATTGTAAAGTAGATCAATATTGTCATAGCTTGTATGCCACACATGCTTATAATTTATGAATTGTGCCAAATGTTACTCCATGCTAGACAACTGCAGGAGTAATGCTAGTAAGTTATATATTCTCAGTTATTTGAATATACTGGGTAACAAATTTAATATAGATACACAAAAGAGCCCTTTAAAGATATACAAAATGCACAAATTTAATTTCAATTTTTCAATTGATGTTGAAAACATATGCTAAATTGAAGATATTTTGTTGACCAACATGTGTCTTTCCATTTTTATGTATGTAGATATGATTTTGCAAGTTTGCTAACATCTAAAGTCAATAATCTGAACTATCTGTGTACTTTTGCATTGGTCATCATTGAAAGTAGTTGTATAAATTTTTAAGAGCTGTCTTTAGCCCAAATGCTAATTGACCATAACTCAAATATTTTTGTTGTAACTTAAGTTTGTCCCATATTATTTGCATAAAAGTTTGAATAAAGTAGCTTCTATATAAATAATGAGGCTTTTTTGGTACTCAAGAATTCATGAAAGAAATCCTTGAAAGACACAAATAATTTATTTAGTGATGTCTTCTCTATGGGCCCACATATAATAGAAGTTCTAACACAATGCGGACCCTTTGAGAAGAAATCTCTAAATAAAGTATTAAATAAAGCATTTAAATTTTCCAGGGAAGAATGATTACAAACTAGAACTTCTTTTGTATATATTAGGGGGTTGATAAGAACTTGCATGCCTAACAATTCTTTTTTTTTTTTGAAACAAATTTTAAAATTTATTATTTGTATTTATTTTAAAAATAAATTTAAATTTTGGATATATTTTGCTTGTAATTTATTGTTATAGTAGTATTTTCACTCATGATTTAATAGGTTGATTTTGATTTATTTATTTAATATATTGAGGCTTAAATATGTTTTCACTCCCCAAAAATAAGTGAATTTTTGTTTTGGTTCGAGAAATAATTTTCATTTGATTTCATCAAAAATTTTCTAAAACTATTAGGGTTTAGCATGTTCAGTATATAACATAAATAATGACATGGATAAAAACAAGTAGTTTTAGAAATATTTCAACCAAAAGCAAACAATTTTTTTTTCAATGATTGAAACCAAAAATAGTTTTTTTTTTTGGGAATAAAAACACATTTAAATCATATGTTCATTATTATTGTTGTTATTTTTAGTTTTTAATAACTAATTTTTTTTTCATTACAAAAATGAAATAAGATTAGCAACGAAAAGCTCATTATAGTGAATAACTTTGTATAATACCTAACTTTTACCAACACATGAGTCTAGACTATAATTATCATTGACAAAAAGAAAATTCTAAAAATAGTATACTTAGAATTTTAAGGAGTTACACACTTAAAACATGCAATAGTAAAATGAATGAAATTTATATAAGCATTAATGAAATTTAATTTTATCTTTAACAACTTTCAATGGAATGGCAGTAATACTTCTGTTAGCATCATATATATATATATATATATATATATATAGACACACACACACATGAGCAAAAGTCCAACTAGCAAAACTAAAATCCGACTACAACCTTAAATAAATTTA
Organism: Dalbergia oliveri; assembly: GCA_030441495.1. Classification (NCBI taxonomy): domain Eukaryota; kingdom Viridiplantae; phylum Streptophyta; class Magnoliopsida; order Fabales; family Fabaceae; genus Dalbergia; species Dalbergia oliveri. The sequence continues at coordinate 36,621,134 of JAMLFY010000001.1, read as the reverse complement.
AGTAAAGAGGGAGTTTATTTTAAAAGAGAGTTTTCTCTGAAAGAGAAAAATAAGTTTATCAATTTTGGAGAAATGAAGAATACTAGATATTCTCATAGAAAGAGTGTGTTAGTAAGTAAATTCCAAGATTAAGTAATTTGATACCAATAAATATAGAGAAAAGGTTTGAAGATAATTTTGTGGGGACAAATTATTAACTGATTGTACTTAGAGGTAACTCATTTAATTATATAGCATAGACATTATTCATAAAATCTATTAAAAAAATATCACTTTGTGTCATGTAACAAAAAGAATTTAACATTTTAATTATTAATTATTTATTTAATTAAATAATCTTTATGTAATAATACAATATGAAAGAAAACAAGAAGTAGAAACTTTTAAATATTTAGCAATAAAAAAATTCAACATCTTAAATATTTTTTTACATATTTTAAATATACTTTGATTTATTATGATTTATACTTTTATTGTTCACTTTAATATTTAATTCATACAATTATATGAATAAAAAAACTAAAAGATAGCTTTGAGAAAGAAATATAAAAGAAAAAAAGATTGAATCACATTTGCTAAACATAAGTAGGTTGCATTTGTAAGCCATAAGATAATACTTATAGTGGCACTGTGGTAATGTGGCACTACAACGAGAATACCATTGTTCAACAATGATCCCATAGAGTACATTTGTGTTATTAAGGAAATGGTTAGTTGTGATAAGACGAAGTAATCAAAGTTTGGAAGGAATAACTTTGCTGTAATTATAATTAGAAGTTGCATTGTGGAATTAGTGGTGGTTCATTTAGTGATATATAATAGATTTGTCTGATACAATGATGAATTTGACTTATATTTTTAGTTTTCTTGAACTATATTGAGACTTTTCATTTCTCAAGGACAAATTCATGTAATGTTTTTATCATGGACCACTTTAAAGGTTTTCTCATCTTGTTACTGTACAAGCTCACATGGGCATACAATACCCCTAGAAACCAAAAATGCAATCTATGGCTAATTGTTTTGTTTTAAACACTAGGTGTTCCTTTTGCTGCCCCGCTGACCCCATAAAGGAAGAATATCAGCAATAGCTAATGATCCGAATGTTCTTGCAATCCTAGCCATTTAACAGCCATATTTAATCAGATAACTAATATCTTGTTTGCTCCCCCTAGTGTGAAATAGCAATGAGCTTAATTATTAATCCATGTAAACTATCTATAAAATAAAAGGCCCTTTTTTCCAATATTCCTAGTCATAAGACTATTGTTTCTTAGAATTTCAGAAATTTAAAGAATATAGAACATACATTTAACCTCATTATTATTGTATGATTGAAACTATTTAATTCTTTATTCGAATATCTCCTTTTTGTCCTTGCACAATAAAAAAATTCATTTGCCCAAAGGAATATGAAAATTACATTTGTTAACATCATAGATATGAATTTCTTTATAATGATGCAAAAAAGAAAGTGCTAATTAATTGTTCATGAAACTTACTCATACCTGATTCACTAGATTAAGGATTGCAATCTCCAAATATTTCAATTCTCATGGGTTATAATGATGAGGTTTCACGTTTCTACAGTATATCCTTCCAAAAAATAACAAAGTACCAGTAAAACCCCATCTTGTAAAGAAATCACGTGTCCTCAAATGCACTTGTGATGGGCACTTGCCCACTACTAAGAACCCTACCACCACATCATGACTCAGATTAGTTAGAAAATAGATCAATGTTGTCAAAGCTTGTATGCCAAACATACTTATAATTTGTGGATTGTGCCAAATGCTACTCCACGCTATACAACTGTAGGAGTAATGCTAGTAAGTTATATATTCTCAGTTATTTGAATATACTAGTTAACAAATTTAATATGCATACACAAAAGAGCCCTTTAAAGATATGTATAATTTGCAAATTTAAATTCATATTTTCAATTGATGTTGAAAACATAAGCGGAATTGAAGATAACGTTTTGACTAACAAGTATCTTACCATTGCTATGTATGGAGATATGATTTTGCAAGTTTGCTAATATGTAGAGTCAGCAAGTTTAACTACCTGTGTACTTTTGCACTGGTCATCATTAAACATAGGTTTATAAATTTTTAAGAGCTATCTTTAACCCAGATGTCACATGACTATAACTCAAATATTTTTGTTGTAACTTAAGTTAGTCCCATATCTCTTGCATAACAAGTGTGAATACAACGGCTTCTATATAAATAATGAGCTTTTCTTTGTACTCAAGAATTCATGAAAAAAATCCTTGAAAGACACACATGTTTTATTTAGTGATGTCTTTTCTCCATGTGCCCACATTCAATAAGACTCCTAATTCAATGCCCTTTGAGAGAAGAAATCTCTAAATAAATTATTTAAATTTTTTAGGGAAGAATTACTACAAACTAGAACTTCTTTTATGTATACTAGGGGGTTGATAAAAACTTGCATGTCTAACAATTCTTTTTTTTGTCACAAATTTTAAAATTTATTATTTGTATTTATTTTAAAAAATATGTTTTTTATATTTTGTATGTAAGTTATTGTTATACTAGCATTTATGTATGTGATTTAATAGGTTTATTTTGATTTATTTATTTAATGTGTTTAGGCTTAAATATGTTTTCACTTCCCCAAAACTAAGTGATTTTTTGTTTTGGTTAGAGAAAGAATTTTCATTTGATTTCATCCAAAATTTTCTAAAAATATTTGGTTTTAATATGAATATATGCGTATATATATATATATATATATATATATATATATATATATATATATATATATATATATGATTTCTAGTTGTCATGTTGGATTGAATGACCTAACCCACTGTTATCATGTTTAGTATTTAAAATAAATAATGATATGGATAAAAACCAATTAGTTTTAGAAATATTTGGACCACAACGAAATATTTTTTTTTCAATGATTGAAACCAAAATTTGTACATTTTTAGGGAATAAAAACATATTTAAATCATACATTCATTATTACTATTGTTATTTTTATTTATTTAATAAACATATTTCATTTCATTCATTACGAAAATGACATAAGATTGGCAGAGTAAAACTCATTATAGTGTAATAACTTTACATAATACTTGACTGACCAGCACATGAATCTGAATTCTAGTTATCATTGACTGAAAGAAAATTCTAAAAATAGTATAATTAGTATTTTAAGAGTTTGAACTCTTAAAACATGGAATAGTAAAATGAATGAAATTTATATAAGCATTAATGAAATTTAATTTTATCATTAACAACTTTCAATAAAATGGCAGTAATACTTATGTTAGTATCAAATACATATCGATATTTAACAAAATGGCAAACTCTATTGTGTGTGTGTGTGTGTGTGAGAGCAAAAATCCAACTAGCAAAACTCAAATCTGCCTACAAACTTAAATAAATTTAGTAAAACGGGAGTTTTAGAAAAGAGAGTTTTCTAAGAAAGTGAGAAAAAAAAAGTTTATCAATTTTGGAGAAATGAAGAATATTAGATATTCTCACAGAAAGAGTATGTTAGTAAGTAAATTCCAAGATTAAGTAATTTGATACCAATAACAATATAGAGAAAAAGTTTGAAGATAATTTTGTAGGGACAAATTGTTAACTGATTATACTTAGAGATAACTCATTTAATTATATAGAATATATATTATTCATAAAATATGTTAAAAAAATATCACTTGGCATCATGTAACAAAAAGAATTTAACATTTTAATTATTAATTATTTATTTAATTAAATAATCTTTATACAAGAATACAATATGAAAGAAAGCAAGAAGTAGAAACATATAAATATTCAGAAATAAAAATATTCAACATCTTAAATATTTTTGTATATATTTTAAATAGACTTTGATTTATTATGATTTATACTTTTATTGTTCACTTTAATATTTAATTCATGCAATTATAGGAATAAACAACTAGAAGATAGCTTTGATAGAGAAATATAAAAGAAATAGTAAAAAAAAAAAGAACAAATCACATTTGCTAAACATAAGTGGCTTGCATTTGTAAGCCACATGATAATATTAATAGTGGCACTGAGGTAGTGTGGCACTACAACAAGAATACCATTGGTCAATAGTGGTCCCACAAATGCAAGATTATATTATTAAGAAAATGTTTAGCTGTGATAAGATGAATTAATTAGAGTTTGGAGGGAATAACTTTGGTGTAATTGCAATTAGAAGTTGCAGTCTGGAATTAGTGGTGGTCCATTTAGTAATATATAATAGATTTGTCTAATGTAGTGATGAATTTGACTTACATTTTTTGTTTTCTTGAACTATATTAAGAGTTTTCATTTATCAAGGATAAATTCGTGTAATGTTTTTTTCATGGACCACTTTAAGGGTTTACTCTTCTTTTTGCTATGGGTAGAAAAGTGCATAAGAAGGGGGTTGAATCATGCTTTGGCTTTTCTTTCCTTTTCCATTTTTGAAAAACTAGAACAAGTACTATCAAGTATACACTTGAAGTGCAGTGGAAACAACATTAGTACACATCAAAAAGTAAATTTCTGAACTATGTTAAAGAAGTAAAAATGCGTTGAAAAGGGTTTTGCATAAAACACAAAATATATAAGGCACAGCGCAATAAATAAAAGAAAGTTAAGGAAGAAGAATATGCTGCACAAAGATTTTTATACTAGTTCAACCAACCTATCTATATCTAGTTATAAACCACCGTTGAGTTCCACTAAAACATTTCTCAATCCAAGAAAGTTAGATAGTCTTTGTGGTAGTCTTTTCAAGCTCTTACTAGTGATTAGTAGCTCACTCTACTATCATACATGAGTAGTCTTTGACCAATCTCTCCAAGGTAACTTCGTGACCAGTAGCTTACTCTACTATCATACTTGGTTAGCCTTTGACCAGCCTTTTCAAGCCAACTCAGTGACCAGTAGCTCACTCTAATGTCATCTTACAAGTAGTTTTTGCTTAGCCTCTTCAAGATAACTCATAGCGATCACTATCGGATTAGGATTACAAAGGTTTTTGTTTAGGTTGAATCACTCAAAATAACTAACACTCAAGTTTTCGTATGATGAACAATAACAAAGCTGGAAAACTTAAATGACTTCTTTCTATCGATTCTTCCTAGGAAGAATGATGTTATCTACTAAGAACATAAAAAAGAAGATTTTTTAAAAGGAAGAAACTGATTATAAGTTGTACTATCTTTCCAGAGGATGAGAAGGAATTTCTTTAGCGTTTTAGCATAGTGTTTCAGCAAAAGTCTATCATTGTAAGCACACATCTCCTTTTATACTTGATCTTCATTTATGACTATTGCCCTTGATCTATTTTCCAGTGACACATGTTAATATTCTTTTTGTGTCTTGAAAATGTATTATAGAGGAGTAGCTCAGCATGTCAAAGCGGTTGCAGAAGCCGTTATGTAATAGAGGTTTTTGAGTCCACCTTCAGAAACTACTTTTTACTTTCTAACGAGGTTTCTGAACTTTTCCTTCTAGAAGCTTGGAGCAGTTGACCAAGTTGATAGAAGAGATGTCACATCAGTCCTTGACTGAGTTTGACTTTAAATTTGAATTTCAAATTTCTCTCATATTCCTATAAAGTGCACCGTTTACAATGAAACATGCTTTCTAAAGTGTCGTCTCAGTTTGAACTTCCCTTTGATCTCTTATTCTTCAATAAGAGCTTGTTATTAATTATATGATTACGATCGTGATGATTGAAGATTGTAGTACACACTTGCTTTAGAATTGGATTGAAATCTACACTTGAATTGTATTTTTCGAAGTCATGTGCTACTTTTTGAAAATCTAAGCCTTGGTTTCTTGTACTTGAGAGCTTTCTTTAATCTGTTGAGCATTTATAGGTTCATTCCACGATATATTTTTCACTATCATTAAGTCTCAATCTCTTCAAACAAGATTAAACATATTTGCACATGTCACTGTGAAAATATTCTCCTTTTTACGAACAAGTATGCTTAATGTGAAAAGACATGTTGGGCACTTAAAGAAAATTATTAGTCATTCTTCAAAGTATTTTCATGAAATTGGTTTAGTTATCACTCAAAATATTTAGCACTTGTGCTTTCTAAAGGGTTTTGGAGCTAACATATACTGGACAAGCTCACAGACACATGATACCCCTAGAAACCAAAATTGCAATCTATGACTAATTGTTTTGTTTTGAATACTTTTTCCTACCTTACTGACCCTGTTAAGGAAGAATATCTGCAATAGTTGATGGTTTGAATGTTGTTGCAACCCTGGCCATTCCAATAGCTATATATATTTAATCAGGTAACTAATACCTTGTTTGGTCCCCTTATTGTAAAACAACAATGAGCTTAATTATTGATCCAAGTAAACTACCAATTAAATACAAAAGCCTTTTTTTAAAATATTCCCAGTCATAAAATTATCATTTTTTAGAACTTTAGAAATTTGAAGACAAAAGAACATGCATTCAACCTCATTATTATTGTATGGATTGAAATTATTGAATTCTTTACTAGAATATCTCCATTTTTTCCTTACAAAATAAAACAAAGTTGGTTTGTTTGAAGGAATACAAAAATCACATTTGCAAACATCATGCATAGGAATTTATTTATAATGATGCAAAAAAGAAAGTGTTAATTAATTGTTCTCGAAAGTTACTCACACCTGATTCACAAGACTAAGGACTACAATCTCCAAATATTTTAGTTCTCGTAGGTTATAATGATGGGGTTTCACATTTTTGCAAGATATCTATCCAAAGAATAACAAAGGACCAGTTCAACCCCATCTTGTAAAAAAATCACATATCTTCAAATGCACTTATGATGAGCACTTGCCCACTACTAAGAACCCTAGCGCCATATCATGACTTATATTAATTAGAGAGTAGATCAATATTGTCATAGCTTGTGTGCCGCACATGCTTATAATTTATGGATTGTGCCAAATGCTACTCCATGCTAGACAACTACGGGAATAATACTAGTAAGGTATATAAGGCTTGTTTGGAAATGTTTTCTGTTTTGTGTTTTCTAAGACAGTTTTAAAAAATAAATTTAAACTCAATTTAAAAAAACAATACAACAAAATATGCTTAACAACTTTGTTTTTTAAACTATTTTTTAAACATAAAAAACAAAAAATTGTTTGCATAAATATTGTTAAAAAAAAAGTTCTTAAAATAATAAAACAAAGAAAATTGTTTGGCAATGAATTTTTTACAACAAAATAACAAAACAACAAAAGAAAAAAATTATAAGAAAGTGTGTCATCCGCCCCAAATGTGCAACACCAAACATGAGAAAATCCACCATTTAGATCAGCTTGAAGTAGCTGAACAAGAAGAGATTTACACATATTCCTTTACAAAGACTCTAGCTAAATAATGCATCTTATCAAAATTTTCAGTAGCTCCCATAATGACAAGTCAAGAACACCTCAAAAAAGAAAGTGTTGTAAAGACAAAGAACATTGAGGTAGCTAAATAATGCATCCACCATGGGCACACAATGGACAACCGTAGCACCTCCTTCTCCAAAACCAAGACGGTCACGCAGACCTACGTCAACAAAGAGACCCCTTCAACTTGCTTCTCAACGCCCATAAAATAGTTAACGGCATTGAGACAGATGGCCACCATTGTCCACAACATCGAGGGCATGGTGGATGCCGTGAGGCAGTGGCCCTCTTGATAGTGGCGAGGAGCTAGCAATACTAGCGAAGTCAAGCTTGAGGATATGTGGACGAGGTCACACACGGAGGAGAAGCTAGACAAGCTTTTTTTTTTTTTTTTCTTTTCTCAAATATGGGAATCAAAGTCTGTTGAAGAACAATAACTCATGATATTCACAATATTGCCACCGCATTTTTACTTGTTTTTTAAAACACAAATTCAAAAACATCTTAAAAGTGTTTTCTGTTTCTTGTTTTTAAGACCCACATCCAATTTTCAAATTTAAAAACCAAGAATTGTTTTTAAAAATCCTTCCCAAACAAGCTTATATTCTCTGTTATTTGAATATAGGAGAAATGAATTTAACAAGGATACACAAAAGTGCCCTTTAAAGATATGCAGAATTTGTATATTTAATTTCAAATTTTCAATTGGTGTTGAAAACATATGCTGAATTGAAGATAAATTTTGATCAACAAGTGTCTTGCTAGTTTAGTGTATGTAGATATGATTTTTATCTAGAGTCAATAAGTTGTAATTTAAGTTAGTCCCATACCGCTTGCATAATTAGTGTGAATAAAGCAACTTTTATATAAATAATGAGCTTTTCTTTGTACTCAAGAATTCATGAAAGAAATCTTTGAAAGGAAAATGTTTTATTTAGTGATATCTTCTCTTCATGGTCCACATACAGTAGGACACCTAACACAATGCAAACCCTTTGAGAGAAGAAATCCCTAAATAAAATATTAAATAAAGTATTTTTTTTTTTTAGGGAAGAATGACTACAAACCAAAACTTCTTTTGTATATAATTGGGCGTTGATAAGAACTTACATGTCTTGCAATCCTTTTTTATCACAAATTTTAAAATTTATTATTGGTATTTATTTTAAAATTAAATTTAAATTTTGGAAAATATGTTTATATATTTGGTATGTAATTTATTGTTACGCTAGTATTTATGCCTATGATTCAATATGTTTATTTTGATTTATGTATTTAATGATTTTAGGCTTAAATATGTTTCTTACTCCCCTAAAAATAAGTGATTTTTTATTTTGGCTGGTGAAAGTTTTTTTCATTTAGTTTCATCTAAAACTTTATAAAATTATTTGATTTTAGTCCCTATCACACACACACACACTTTTATTCGATTGCTAGTTATCGTGTTAGATTGAATGGCCTAACCCATTATTAGCCTATCCGGTATTTAACATAAATAATGACATGGACAAAAACCAAGTAGTTTTAGAAATATTTGGACCAAAACTAAATAAAAAAAATTTTCACTGATCGAAACCAAAATTAGTATGGTTTTAGGGAATAAAAACATATTTAAATCATATTTTCATTATTATTGTTGTTATTTTTATTTTTAATAAAAATAATTAAATGCAAATAAAAAGATAATCTCACTAATATAAAAAATATTTTAAATTTAACCAAAAAATTAGAAGATTTAGGAAAAAGATCTGACTTAATTAACACAAAAATGTGGAAAAAAAATAAGATAATAACGCATTCATTGTAATTCCTCAGCTAGTTGAATCATACATACACATTCACAACTTCTTCTATCTCTATTATGATTATTATTATTATTATTATTATTATTATTATTATTATTCTCTTATAGTTACTATCATTTTGGTGCTTTCATTGAAAGAGATTTCAATGAGGATGACAGACGACACTCGACTGAATCGCAAGGAGGAGCTTGGTCTCTCTAACTGCCAAGAAATTGCAATCTTGCAACGTAGTCTGATGGAAGCTAACACTCAGATTGTGATTCACAAGTTTGCCTGGCAAATGAGGAGATATCCCTAAACAATATTGAGGGCATGATGAAGAAAGACTGAAGCTGAAGCAGCAAATTATTGATGAATCAATTCAGGAAGATCCGGGTAATAGCAGCTTCCATAACTCTTCTATGCATTGTGAACAACCACATCTGTGGATGAAAGGAAAGAGTTGCAGCATAGGGTGTTCTCAGGTAGATCCAAGTTTCACTCCTCGTGACCCAATGGACCCACCCAGCTATTGAATCTGACACTAATTCAGATGAGGAAGAAGAAGAGACAACACCTGTAATCAGTTTGAATGCTTTAGAGGGTGAATTTCACCCCAAGACATTGTGAGTCAAGGGGTCCCACCAGAAACACCTTCTTATGACTCTCATTGATGGAGGAAACACTCAAAATTTCATCAAGGGAACCATTGCTCAAAAATTAAACCATCCTGTAACTCCTACTCCAGCCTTGTGAGTGACGGTGGGTGATGAGGCTTCCATAGCCTGTGAAGCTAAATGTGTTGGGCTACCATTGCATGTACAAGGTTACAGCTTTGAAGTGGATACTTATGTGCTAGACTTGAAGCGAGCAGACATAGTCCTGCGAGTGCATTGGATGATGAGATCGGGTACAATTCACACTAAGCCACTAACTACCAGCATCTAACTATGAAATTCAAGGTGAATGGGTAGTAGGTTAAAATCCAAGGTGAGAGGGTATTTAAAGAGGGAGCCCTAGGGTGTAAAACCCTACAGAAGATGACTACTATTGGCTCTATAGCTTCCTTGTTCCAACTTGAGGTAGTAGAAAACAATAATAATGCTCAGTCAAAAGGTGCGGATGGTTCAAAAGATCCAGAGGCATAGTAGTTATTGCACAAATTCAGCAAGGTGTTTGGTAATCCAATGCAATTGCCACCATACCGTGAAGTGGATCACCACGTACAATTGTTGTCTAATACTGGCCTAGTGAGTGTGAGACCATATACATACTCACAATTCCATAAGGAAGAAATGGAAAAGTTGGTAGATGACATGTTGGAGGCTGAGGTTATTCAAGATAGTTATAGTGCTTTTTTGAGCCCAATACCGTTAATTAGGAAGGAGGATGGGGGCTGGAGGTTCTATGTAGATTATTGGGCATTACAAATGATAACCATCAAGATTGACTTGCAATCTAGATACCACCAGATTAAAATGGTTGAGGATGACATACACATGACTGCCTTCAGAACACATTTCGGCCACTATGAATTTATGTTCATAATGTCTAGGTTTACCAACGCTTCATCAACCTTCTAAGCGACTATGAACCAGGTTTTTCATCCTTATTTGAGGAAATTCATAGCGGTATTCTTCAATGAAATTTTGGTCTATAACAAGACCAAAGAAAAGTACCTTGGACACCAGTAGACTACCCTTAGTTCTTAAGGACAATCAATTCCTTGTGAAGAGATCAAAATGCACCTTTTACACTCAACAACTATAGTACCTTGGCCATGTGGTTACGAGATAAGGAGTTCTAGCGGACTCAACTGAAATAGTAGCCATCATGGCTTGGCTTTACCCTGCAGACATTAAACAGTTGTGAGGTTTCTTCAGATTGATAGATATTATAGAAAATTTTTGCCTAAATATGCTCATTTGGCTTTTCCTCTTACTGAGTTACTGAAAAAAAATGCTTTTCAATGGACTATAGCCATAAATGCTGCCTTTATCTAGTTAAAACAAGCCATGACCAACACTATGGTATTGGCTCTTTCGAATTTTGCATAGCCCTTTACTGTTGAAACTGATGCTTTTAGCATTGGGGTAGGTGCTGTTTTAACACAAGCAGGGCATCCAATTACATTGTTCAGTAGAAAGCTAGGAGGAAAGTTGGCTCAAGCTTCTGCCTATATCTCAGAACTTTATGCCAGGACACAAGTGGTGGCCAAGTAACACCATTACCTACTTGGGCAGAGGTTCACTATTAATACTGATCACCAAGGGCTAAAGAAGCTCTTAGAACAAGTAGTGCTCACTCTTGAACAACAGCATCATGTAAGAAAACTCCTGCAATACGACTTTGAGATAGTGTACATGCCAAGCAAGCACAACCAGGTTGCAGAAGCCTTACCATGACAAGAAAATGAGGCGGCTACTATTATTTTCCAAGCATTTGTAACAGTACAATCTGCCCAGATTTTTACACTATTGAGGGCGAATCGAGAAAATGTTGAGATGTAGGAATTGCATGCAAAGTTTGAGCAAGGGTTGTTGGGCGAGGACTATATGATTCAAGATGGGTTGCTGTTGTATTGGGGCAAAGTAAGGACTCCTCAATCTGAAGACCTACGAGAGGCATTGCTCCAACAATTCCACATAACTCCAATAGCTAGACATGGTGGGGTTCTTAAAACCTATTAAGGGGTTGGGTGAGATGTTTTTCTAGTCAATAATGAACCAAGATGTCCAGCGATTCATGGACAGATGCTTATTGACAAGTAACAAAGTAAGTCCCTTCCAAACCTCAAAGGTTGCTGAAACCACTGCCTATTCCTACATGACCCCATGGTCTGATATCTTGATGGATTTCTTCCTACAGCTTCCGAAATTCATGAGGTTTACAGCCATTCTTGTGGTGGCAGATAGGTTCAGCAAATCTAGGCAATTTGAAGCTCTTAGACCTGGATACAAGGCGAAAACTGTGGCCAAAACTTTCATTAACTCGGTGGTTAAACTCCATGACTTCCCTACTTCAATTGTATTAGACCGCGATCTCCTATTTCTCAGCAAGTTTTAGAGGCATCTTTTTTAATTTAGGGGACCAAATTGCGCCACTTACCTAGGAAGCACGAACATGACATGTGACATGAATATGACACAACACGGATTTGGCGATACGGCAATTTTTTAAAAATATACGACATGACATAGTGAGGATCCCCTGTATAAGAAAATATAAAGATAATGTTTTATAATAAAAAATGATATAATAAAACATAAAAATAGATATATTTTGCATAAAAATAAAAAATTTATCACAAGATAGTATGATTATTAAAAAATAATTTCCTTATTTCTAATGACTTAATCCACTCTCATAATCTCACTATTAATGGGAAAAGTGTCAACATCTTCTCATCCAAGTCCATCATCTGCAAATAGAATTGCTTCTATCTGATTCATCTAATGATAGATATGAAGTGTCAACAAGATCAAAATTATTATCATCTACTCTGACATCACATATCTTGGAAGCTCCTTGTTCGTAGTCTTCACTTCCCCTAGATAATAGTCAAATATTAGTACATACATATACCAAATATTCAGCTTTTGAGAGATTCAATTGATTTCTCCTTTTAGAATCAATGAAGGAGTATGTACTCCAATTCCTTTCACAACATGATGAAGAGTAGGTTTGTAGAAGAAGCTTCAATGCTATCTTTTAAAGAAGAGGGCAGTAGATCCATAGATTGACCACCAAGATCTTGGGTCTAGCATCCACCTATCTTCAATTGAATCAAAATTTGAAAATGTGTCTAGAGAACTCAATAGCAACCATCTTTCTATCCTCAGGGTCTGAAAAATATCTTCTTAAACACTTATTCCTCTTTGTAGAAATTTCTTTATCTTGATGAGGAGCAACTCTATTTGGAGCTCTTTGACGCCATTATGAGCTATAATACCTACACAAAATAAATTTAATTACATAATTACATGTTACGTAATAACAAAATATAAAAAATAATTTAATAATATATAAAGTTACTTTGGATTCAAAGAATATGCCATGCAATGTAGTGGGATATTGCTCTTAGACTATCTATCAATGACTATTGAATATACCACATTATAGAATGTCAAGTTATTATCTACTCTCTTTCCTTTACATCTACAAATAGCCACTTTGACTTTTTCTATCATTGTGTCCCACATATCATATACTAAGGGAATTGTAGAAGCATCTATGTCACAAACTTGAAGCATTTCATAAATGGGATATGTGAAATTGATCATATAATCAATTTTATCCCACCACAGATCATTCAAGATAAAACCCTTAATAGTTGCGGCTTTATGCTAATCATTATCCTTATATGTTCATTTCTTGATTGATCACCATTTCTTGCAAAGCTTGCTTTATGAGTTTAAACCTGTTTACCATCACTATAACTAATGCAAATCTTGTCAGCAATAGCAAGAAGTTTCAATGGCAAATACATTGAAGAGAGCCAATCTCATTGAATGGTTCATGATGAAATTTCTAATGAAGGAAACATCATCATCTATCAGAGTAATCCAATGACACTCAATATATGCAACTTCATTCTTTTTTGTATTCTTTGCAGCACATATATTTTTCAAAGCCAAGTTTAATGTGTACACCATGTAACGCCCAGGGACGAGGCAGGGAGTGATCGCGATGTAAGAAGGCACAAACAAGGAGCGGCTCCTACCTCCAAGCGGAGGGGTACATAAATGAACCAATTACACAACCGAATGAGAGGGATCCCAAATCTGTATAGGTATGGGACTATACAGGTTAGGAAGGGCTTATATTAATTGATTAGTACTGCCTATGTCACAAAGATGCATCTTTCTTTTCGGTAGCCTATCACGAAGAACTCCAAGTTAAGCGTGCTTGACTTGGGATAATTTTGAAATGGGTGACCTCCTGGAAGTTTTTCCAAGAAACGTGAGTGAGGACAAAGCACGTTGAAAAGACCCGTGTTGGTTTGTGGATAGTCGTCAATCCATAAAGTAGCACGGGATGTTACAAATGGTATTAGAACCTGCACCTCTCCCAACACATGTGGTTCCGGACGAACCAAGCGGAAGCTAGTGGATATGTAACGCCCAGGGACAAAGCAGGGAGTGATCGCCGATGCGAGAAGGCGACAAGCAGCTCCGCCTCCAAGCGAAGGGGTACATGAATGAACCGATTACACACCCGAATGAGAGGGATCCTAGTATAGGTATGGGACTATACAGTTAAGGAGGACTTATATGAATTGATTGGTACTACCTATGCCACAAAGATGCATCTTTCTTTTCTGGTAGCTCATCGCGAAGAACTCCATAGTTAAGCATGTTTGACTTGGGGTAATTTTGGGATGGGTGACCTCCTGGAAGTTTTCCCAGGAAACGTGTGAGTGAGGACAAAGCACACTAAAAAGACCCGTATTGGTTTGTGGAGACAGTCGTCAATCCATAAAGCAGGAGGGATGTTACACACCACACAAGGAGTCCAAAAATAATAAAGATATTCATCTTCAACTAATAATCCTATAGCTTTACACACAAAAGCATTATTAGTTATAAGTTGGACAACATTATCAACTCCAACCTCAATGATTGCTTCTTTGAACAAGTGAACCATTTAGTGCCTATCTTTACATTCCATAGTGCTACAAATGGACTTGAAAAATAAGACCTCCTTCACTTGTAGCCATAAAATTAATCATGGGTCTCCTCTGTGAATTAATCTACCTATCAGCAACAATGCTAATAACACCTTACTAAGCTCTAATTCTTCCACCTTAATTTTTAATATTATTATTATTTTAAACAATAGTTAACTAACATAATATTATTAACATGTAATTTGAAATTTTATGAGAATTTTTTTTTAAACAACTATGATTATTTCTCATTCATAGTCCTATATTGGAATAATGTATACCAACTGTAAATTATGCATCTGTAGATTCCTAGGAAAGAGAGGTGGGTCACAATGGACACGCTTAAATACTAAGTCTTTCCTAACCAGAACCTTTCCAAATTACACTTTCACAGTAATACACTTTCTTCAGCAACCCAAGGGAAATTTTTAAATGATAAAGAATATTTTTTTTCTAACATATTACTACTATTTGTTAATCAGGAATTCCCAGTTTAGACAACCATCATCAATAGAAACATACTTCACCACTAACATCAATTCATAGGGTACAATACATATTATACATTCAAGATACATTAAGGAAAACTTAAATACGACAATATAACATAACCAAAGTCTGATAACAGATAGTAAAGATTTTATCTAGCACACATAATAAAATCTAATTATTTAGAAATTAAGTCCAAGGCTACATCCATGCCACTGCGATGATGATCTATGCTATCTGGAAACATCAAAGAAAAGGGTGAGAGAAGTCTTCCAGTAGGGTGATGTTTCAGGGAGTCTCACTTCATCCCAAAAATACTAAGAATAATATGGGAGTGTATAGATGCAATTCTTTTATATTAATTCAAATTATATTTTACTAATATCAAACGAG
The DNA here is from genome assembly GCA_030441495.1 of Dalbergia oliveri. Lineage (NCBI taxonomy): Eukaryota > Viridiplantae > Streptophyta > Magnoliopsida > Fabales > Fabaceae > Dalbergia > Dalbergia oliveri. The sequence goes on along the minus strand of JAMLFY010000001.1, from coordinate 36,605,394 downwards.
ATGAAAGTGCATAATATCAATCATAATAAAAGTGCATTTAAAAAAAATGTAATAAATAATCATGAGTATACTTGTAACTCCCTTTTATAATATCATGTTCCCTTCTAATCGTTAGTCTACAAGTTTTATTTCATATTGGATCTGTGAGAGCTTTATTGCTAGGGCATCCCCTAGTCAGATAAGTGAATACCAAGTCCTTGTCCGCAACATGGCAGGGCCCAAGGCATCACTATAACCTTCACCAAGTCATTTTCTGCTACAAGGCGAGGCTCGAGGTGTTGTTTAACAATTGTAAGACTAAGTGTTCACCAAGTCCTTCTCGCTACAAGGCTGGCTTAAGGTGTCATTTATTTATGTGTCCATTTCACATAGTGCATATAGTATACATAAAGAATGAAAATTACATAAAGTTTACATAATTTCTTTCATATCTACATATAGACCACAAGATTTTCCATATTTTCATATTAAGTTCAAACAACATAGGATTCCTAAAATACTCATAAAATCCATATTTCTTGTAATTATCATTGAAGCACCAAATCACACTATTATAATAAATTCATTTCCTTTATAATAAAATACGTTTAAACTAATTTTTAATTATATAATAATTTAATTTCAAGTAATAATATGTTACTAATTCCATAAGCCTAAATACATCCAAAATTATTTCAAATCTATCTTTAGAAAATATGTAGGTAAATTACCTTTACATGTTCAATATAAGTAAAAAAATATTTTTATCTATATATAGATATAATCATAGGGTAAATAAAAGAGTAATGAAATCTTCAAGAAATATTTAAAAAGAAATAATCAAAATTATACCCAAGCTTTAGGAAATCACTTCAAGTAAGAAACTAATTAGTTTACATATCATGTTCCTAATGGGACCTTAACTTAAATATTTGCAAATAATATTTCTTAATGTTCATTAATGTATATATTCAAGTCAAATATTTATAGTTCAAGATTCATATAGTCCAAGGTCCATAATTCAAGGTCCATAGTTTAAGTCCAAATGTTCTGATCATAAATTGTCTCAATCAAGTCCAAGTGAGTCTTAAAGACTAATGATAGTCCAGATAATATCCATAAATTCATAAGTCCATAACAAAGGTCATGATTAATATATTTTAGTGTCTTTTATATCTTATTAAGTCTTAATGGTCCCAAGAGAAACATAACACATAAAGCAAAGCAAATATTACATGCTCAAAGGTTTAAAATCGATTCATTAAAATGAATTAAATAAAACACTTTTTATGAACCAAAAATATTTTATGATCAAATACATAATGAGGTCAAAACCAAGCTATATTACCTTAAAATTTCACAACTTGTGCACAAAGCTTTATTAAATGAAAATACATAGTTCAACAAATTTATACAACATTGAAATATTTGAAGAAAGCATAATCAAAATTTAAACTGATCTTTAATCATACTTTTCAACTATATAAGTAGATAAATAAACATGTATCATATACACATAGATTAAGTATTTTATATCACAATCTTTAAATCATTGAGTATGATTAAAAACCATAAACACAAACTTTGAGTATCATAAGAATATCATATATGAAAATTATACATGAAGCTTATTAGTGAAAGAAAAACCCTACTTGTTCTTGGAGCTTTAGAAACTTAGCTACACCAAGACTAAACAAGCAACTTCTTCAACTTTTCTAAACCTTCTCGAAGGGCTAAAATTCATGTGTAAAGGCTGGGAAATGTTGATGTTAGATGGTGATAAGAAGAGGTGATAATTTGGAGGTGTTTTGCTAAAAATTTGTAAGTGTTTTTGTGTGAAAATGAAAAAAATAAAGAGAGAAATGGTGGCTATAATTTTTTGATAGATTTTGGTCAGAAGAATGAAGTGTGGAGTTGTGTTTAGAGAGGTGCTATTTATAGAAAAAGTCTAGGATTAAAATATTACTAATTTCATAATTTATTTGTCATATTTAATTAGTTTAATTAGTTAAATATTAAAACTAACACTAAATAATTTAATAAATTCTCAATTATCATTTACAGACATACTAAAATGTTAATCACATCATTTAAATACATTTAGTAAATTTTAATATACTTAAATATAATTTAATAATTAATTATTCAAAATAAGGTAAATTTACTTAAACTAGTCAATCTTAATTAAGTTAATTAGTTAGTAAATGATTTAATTTTTTACTCAAACACCATAATAAGATTATTAGAGATATAATACAAGTATTCAGGAAATTTATATAATTTTATATAATTATTTATATTTTATTTGATATTTTACACTATTGCTAATTTTATTAGGAATTAATTAACTAATAATTTATTTAAATTTTTTTAAAAAGTTTTCTTCTTTTTTGGTAGCCTAGAGGTTTGAACCTCATGTCCACTAGTGATAAGTTGTCTTAAATGATAAATATATGAAAATGACAAATTTTACATATTTATCTTAAAGTTATATATACTAAATAATTCATAAAATAATCTTAAAAATTAATTTTCCTTAATCTATTGTCAAGAACATGTTTTTACCTTATTTATAAGTTATCTATAATTTTCATGAATTTTTTCTACAATTTTTAGTATTTTTAATATATTTTTACCTTAATTAGGTCTATTTTGAGTTAATTAAAATAATTAATTATTTTTAAATAAAATATATAAAATTTTTGCAGCCTCCCATGTGAATTTGAGCTGTCTTAACAAGATAAGGAGACAAGCCCATTTTTGTTGAATTTTTAAGTGAAAAATGGTTAGCTTTGGATAATATGTCATATAAAATATATTTCATTTTATATATATATATATATTAATTATGAGACTGAATTCTAAACTATTCTAGATTGATTTAAGAGTATTAGTGCAATTAATCAAAATTTAGGAAAATTATCTTAAAGCTTAAGTAGTTAATTAGGTATTTTAAGATTTATTTAAGTTAAAATTAATTAATTAAAGTTCAATGTGATTTTTAATACTATCCATAGTCTAATGGAGAGGCCCATTTCGTGGTCCTCTTTGCCAAATAATTTTACAATACTTAGAGTTATTTTCTATGATTTTTTTTAGAATTTATTTTACATCCCATGATAGGTTATTTTTATGCAATTATGCTAATATTATATAAATTTACTAAGTATTAATATTTGTTATTAAAATTATATTTTAAGTGTATTTATAATTTTTTCTCATTTTTTAATAATTTTTTGACATTCTTCAAGTTTTCTAAGATTTTTATTGGTTTTTTCTCGCTAATTATGTTATAAACTTATTTTCTAACATCTAGTGGCATATTTGTAATTTAAATAAAAACTAAGAGAATTATTTAAATTTCACATTTTGGTGCTAAATTCCAAATTGCATAGCTATTAAATCTTGTAATAGTTTAATTAGACTTTTTGTATGATTATCCCTTAATATTTCTTGTCTAAACAAAATCTTCATACTTTCTAAATAAAAAGCTATAATAAAGCAATGCTATATTAAGAAAAATTGGGATGTTATGTTTCTCCCTCTTTCAAGAAATTTCGTCCTCGAAATTTGATTACCTTAATTAAAATTCTCTGGATAGTCTTTCTAAATATCCTTTTCTTTTTTCCACATTGCCTCTTCTGAGTCAATCCTTCCCATAGGACTTTCACTAAAGAAATAGTCTTACCACCTTTGAGTTCCTTCAGGCTTTTATCCAAAATCTTAACATGTTTAACCTCATAGGTTAAATCATCTCTTAATTGAACACAGTCATTATGGAGTAGATGTGAAGGATTAGGGGAATATTTCTTTAATTGAGACACATGAAAGACATCATGAAGGTTTGAAAGGTTTGGGGGTAAAGCAAGGTGATAGGCAACAAAACCAATTCGGTTCAAAATTTGATATGGACCAAGAAAATGAGGACTCAACTTCCTAGTTTTCAGCTCTGCCTAGCCTTGTTATGGGAGAAACCCTCAGAAATACGTGTTCAACCTCTTGGAATTCAAGAAGCTTCCTTCTTCTATTAGCATAACTCTTTTGCTGACTTTGTGCAGTCAACAATTTATCCCTGATAAGCTTCATCTGGTCTATGGTCCTTTGGATAATTTCAGGTCCTAGCATTTTTCTCTCACCAACTTCATACCAACACAATTGGGATCTACACTTCCTACCACATAAAGCCTCATATGGTGTCATTCCAATACTAGAATGATAACTGTTGTTATATGAAAACTCTACTAATGGTAAGTAACGATCCCAATTTTCTTGTTGTTCTAAGACACAGGCTCTCAACATATCCTCTAAAGTCTGTTGGTTCTCTTAGATTGCCCATCAGTCTTAGGATGATAAGTAGTACTACGACTTAACCTAGTACCAAAGGCTCTGTGTAATATTCCCCAAAACCTAGAGGTGAACCTGGATCTCTCGAGACAATCCTGGTGGGTACACCATGGAGTCAAACAATCTCATTAATGTACAATTAGGCTAGCTTATCTAGTGAATAGCTAGCTTTGATGGCTAAGAAATGAGTAGATTTAGTCAATCTATCCACTATTACCTAAACTCCATCATGTCCCAAGGATGTCGTAGGTAATCCCATCACAAAATCCATGGCTATGTTGTCCCACTTCCATTCAGGGATTTCTAAAAGTTGGAGTAATCCTGAGGGTTTCTGATGCTCAATCTTGACTTTCTGACAAACCAAGCATATTGCCACAAATTTTGCAATATCCCTCTTCATTCTTGGCCACCAAAAGAATTATTTAATTTCCTGATACATTTTGGTGGCTCAAGGGCATATGGTATACCTTGTTATGTGCTTAATCTAAGATTAATTTTCTTAGATTTCCCACACTAGGTACACATAACCTGTCATGATATAACAATGCTCCATCTTCAGCAATGCAAAAGTCCTTTTGTTCCCCCTTAACTACTAACTCTTTATAGGTTTGCAAAAGTTAATCCTCCTTTGACCTTCAATGATTTGTTTCCTAAGGTTATTTTCTATCCTCAAATGATTCAAACTGAAATGGTCAGCCTCTATGGTTAAGTGTCTAAATTTTTCTAATAATTCTCATTCTTTGACCATCAAACTTGACACATGTAGAGATTTTCTACTGAGTTCATTGGCAACTACATTGACTTTACCTGGGTGATATTTAACTTCAAAATCATAATCCTTTAAAAAATTCTAACCACCTTCTTTGTCTCAAATTCAACTCTTTTTGGTCAAACAAATACTTCAAACTCTTATGATCAGTGAAAGCTTCAAACTTAACACCATATCGGTAATGTCTCCATATCCTAAGAGCAAAAACTATAGCTGCTAACTCCAAGTCATGGGTAGGGCAATTCTCCTCATGTGGTCTGAATTGCCTAGAAGCATAAGCTATTACTTTTCCTTCTTGCATTAAGACACACCCTAAACCTTTTCTGGAGGCATCACTATACACTACAAAATCCTTTTCCAAGTTAGGGATAACTAATCCTGAGCAGATGTGAGCCTACGTTTTAACTCTAGAAAACTAGTTTCACACTCAGGTGTCCACACAAATGGTTTTCCTTTCGGGTCAACCTAGTCAAAGGCAAAGCTAACTGAGAATCCTTGGATAAACTTCCTGTAATATCCTACAAGTCCTAAGAAACTCCTAATCTCATTATCATCTTAGGTTTCTCCCAAGACAATACAGCTTCTATCTTACTAGGGTCCACAGACACACCATTCCTGTTAATCACATGGCCTAAAATTTTACTTCTTTTAGCCAGAAATCACACTTCTCTAGTTTTGCATACAATTGTTTTTCCTTCAATATCTGAAAACTCCTCAAATGCTCCATATGTTCCTCCTCGTCTTAGAATAAAGCAAAATATCATCAATAAACACCACTACAAATTTATCTAGGAAAGGTCTAAAAATCCTATTCATATAATCCACAAAATAGCTGGAGCATTAGTTAATCCAAGAGGCATCACCAAAAACTCATAATATCCATACCTAGTCCTAAAAGCAGTCTTAGCTATATCTTCTTCCTTAATCCTAATTTGGTGATATCTTGACCTTAAATCTATCTTAGAGAACATTGTGGCTCCTCTCAATTGATCAAAAAGGTCATCAATCCTAGTAAGAGGATACTTATTGTTAATGGTAACTTTATTCAATTGATGGTAATCTATGCACAACCTTAAGCTACTATCATTTTTCTTTACAAACAATACAGGTGCTCCCCAAGAAGAGGCACTAGGTCCAATGAATCCTTTCCCTAATAGATTCTCTATATGTTTCTTCAATTCACTCAACTCAAGAAGTGACATTCTATAGGGTGCTATGGATATGGGACCAGTACCAGACAAAAGGTCAATAGAAAACTCTATCTCTCCCTTAGGAGGTAAACTCTCAATATCAGGTGGAAATACCTTAGGAAATTCTTTCACTATAGAAATATCTTCAATCTTCAGCTGATCATTTGCCTTGATTCCAATGAGCATACTAAAACACTTCCTAAGATTTGTTTGGTTAAACATTCCCCTATTTGATTGGCCAAGGATTCAATCTCTTATAAGGAAGTTGCAAAGGTATTTTGGATAGAGAAATGTATGGTTTTCTTATGGCAATTTAGAAAGATATCATTATCGATAACCAATTCATACCTAGAATAATATAAATATTATCCATAAGTAAACAAAGAAGGTCAACACTAGAACAATGAGTACCAATCTGAATATGACAGTCCAAACAAACAAAAGTCAAAATTCTACTCCCAGGAGGTGTAGAGACAATCAAGTCATGTGATAGGGTAGACATGGATAATTCAAGTTCATTTCCACAAGTTGGAGAAATAAAAGAATGAGTAGCTTCAAATCAAACAGTGCAATTAATGTTTTATTATTTAAAATACACGCACCTTGTATCAATTTAGTATTCTAAGCTTCTTCTATTATTATTTAAAATTCATACTTAGGGCAAAGACTCTTCCTTTGACTTGAGGCCTTTGGTTGGAAATTTCTCCCTTATGCTGATTTGAGGACATTCACGTGAGTAATGTCCCCATTTTCGCACATGAAACAAACATTCATTCCTTTCAAACATGGCTTATTTCCATGATTTTTCTCACAATTTCCACAAACAAGGGTTGGGGCAAGTGTAGGACTGGTCTACGTGGTGGCAAAGACATTTTTCCTCTATACAGGTTCTTCCTCTATTGGTTCTGGTTTTGGTTCCAGCTTTGGTTCCTGTTCTTTTGAAATTGTGGTGGGATGAATCTACTTTTATCTTCCTATCTTTTCTTTTAAACATATTATGATCTTCAGCCGCCAAGTCCTTAATATTTTATTTAGCAATCCTGCATTTATTTACCATAAAGGAAAATTTTTGATTTCCATAGTACTTACAGCATTCTTTAGTTTTGGATTTAGGCCAGCCTCAAATTTCATTGCTTTCCAAGTTTCATCTGGATTGAATTTTAAATAAGATGAGAACTTGGCCAATTCTTCAAATTTTGATACGTATTGTCCAACAATCAATTTTCCTTCAAGCTACAAGAATTCAGTCTTTCTGGTTCTTTACACTTATCAAAAATATTTTTTCAAAAAGGTAGCTTTGAATTATTTCTATGTGAGAGGAACTTCTTGTGCCTTTAATATAGACTTAGTACCCCTCCACCAATGCTCAGCTTCACCAACAAGCATATAGGTGGCATAAGTCACCTTCTACTCATCGGTGCACACCATGACCTCAAATATCTTTTTTATGTTCATCAACCAATTTTCAGCTATGGTTGGGTTGTATTCTCCTTTGAAGGATGGAAGTTGCATCTTTTTAAATTCAGTTAGCCCATAGAATTGAGGGTGCAAACCAAGTGTATCTCCGTTAACAATTACTTGACCATTGCCAATCCCATTTCTAGCACCATTCTCGTCCATCCGTTGTAGCATCTTATTAGTCAACATCACTTGTTCCCTAATCGCTGAGCCATATTCTCTAGGGTATTTCTATCTTCTTCTCCACCATTAAGAGGAACAGTCTCGTCTTGGTCGCATGTTATTTCTGCATACATAGTTAGTTATGTATTGAGGTGATCAAGCTCAATATTCCTACCTAGCAACTAGAAACAATTGCCATACAAAACAAATTTAGATAAAGAAAACCCTATATCGAAAAATATGACATACATGAATTTTACCTAATGACAGTTGTCTTCCAAGTAAAATCTTCTGATACCACTAATACAACACCTTACTAAGCTCTAATTCTTCCACCTTAATTTTTAATATTATTATTATTTTAAACAATAGTTAGCTAACATAATATTATTAACCTTAATCTAAAATTTTACGAGAATTTTTTTTTTTTAAACTATGATCATTTCTCATTCATAGTCCTATATTGGAATAATGTATACCAACTGTAAATCATGTATCTGTAGATTTCCAAGAAAGAGAGGTGGGTCACAATGGACAGCTTAAATACCAAGTCTTTCCTAGCTAGAACCTTTCCAAATTACACTTTCACAGGAATACACTTTCTTCCCAAACCAAGGGAATTTTTAAATGACAAAGAATATTTCTTTTCTAACATATTACTACTAAAACCTTTTCTAACATATTTCTTTTCAATCAAAATAAAAGTGCATTTAAAAAAAAGTGTAATAAATAATCATGAATATAATCTAACTCCTTTTATAATATCTTATTCCCTTCTAATAGTTATAGTCTGAGTTTTGTTTCATAATGGATCTGTGAGAGCTCTCATTGCTAGGGTGTCCCTTAGTTAGATAGATGAATGCCAAGTCCCTTGCTAGCATGGCGGGGCCCAAGGCATCACTACAACCTTCACCAAGTCCTTTTCCGCTACAAGGCGAGGCCGAGGTGTTGTTTAACAACTAAGACTAAGTGTTTACCAAGTCCGCTCTAGATAGGGCCTAAGGTGTCACTTATTTATGTATCCATTTCACATAGTGCATATAGTATACATAAAGAGTGAAAATTACATAAAGTTTGCATAATTTCTTTCATATTTACATATAGGCCATAAGATTTTCCATATTTGCACATAAGGTCCAAACAACATAGGATTCCTAAAATACTCATAAAATATATATTTCTTGTAATTATCATTGAAGCACCAAATCATACTATTATAATAAATTCATTTTCTTTATAATAAAATATGTTTAACTTAATTTTTAATCATATAATAATTTAATTTCAAGTAATAATATGTTACTAATTCTATAAGCCTAAATACACCCAAAATTATTTCAAATCTATCTTTAGAAAATATGTAGGTAAACTACCTTTACATGTTCAACATAAGTAAAAAAAATATTTTTATCTATATAAAGATATAATCATAAGTTAAATAAAAGAGCAATGAAATCTTCAAGAAATATTTAAAAAGAAATAATCAAAATTATACCTATGCTTTAGGAAATCACTTCAAACAAGAAACTAATTAGTTTCATGTCATGTTCCTAATGGGACCTTAACTTAAATATTTATAAATAATATTTCTTAATGTTCATTAATGTATATATTCAAGTCAAATATTTATAGTTCATCGTTCATATAGTCCCAGGTCCATAATTCAAGGTCCATAGTTTAAGTGCAAATGTTATGATCATAAATTGTCTCACTCAAGTCCAAGTGAGTCTTAAAGACTCATAATAGTCCAGATAATGTCTATAAATTTATAAGTCCATAACAAAGGTCATGATTAATATATTTTAGTGTCTTTTTATATCTTATTAAGTCTTAATGGTCCCAAGAGAAGATAACACATAAACCAAACTAAATATTACATGCTCAAAGGTTTAAAATCCATTCATTATAATGAATTAAATAAAACACTTTTTATGAACCAAAAATGTTTTATGATCAAATACATAATGAGGTCAAAACCAAGCTATATCACCTTAAAATTTCACAACTTGTGCACAAAGCTTTATTAAATGAAAATACATAGTTCAACAATGTAATACCTGGTGTACATCAGGATTCAAGTTTTGTATAGCCTCAGGATAAGACCCACTCCGGTCCTGAGTCTCTAAGTTTGGACCCTACACCTCTTTGGAGGGCTATATGTTAGAGTTACATTCTTGGGATCAAAAGTCCCGTAATGGTTCCTAGAGGGAAAATGAGTTGAAGAGTGATTTTTAATGAATTTTATGAAACCTTTAAACATTTCGTTTTGAGCCCCAAGTTTAGAAAATCTAAAACTTCCAGATTTGAACTAAAACCTAAAATTTGGATATTGAATGGTTGGATTTTTTATTTTTTTGATATTTTATTTGAATTCAAATGGGGGGATTTCCTTATTTACATTTATGTTTTAAAGTTAATGATTAACTTAAAAATTAAGAAATGTAAATAAGTTAGATACTCCATAGGCGTGTGACAGGAATTATGCAACAAGTGAGTGTTGCTGGACCGCTATAGTAGTCACCAGAGGGCATTCATAGGCGGAGGGTTTGAGGACGTTATAGGTCATAAGTGTGCAAGGGCGGGGCGTAGGCGACCTAACCGCTATAGCGATCCCTGAAATGATACCGTTCCATTTCCAGCCTTTTTTAAAAAAAAAAAAAAACCCTTTCCTCTACTCCTCTTTCCCTATTTCCCTTAAACCAGGAAACCCTTCTCACCCCCATTCTCTCTTTTTCTCTCATTTGCTCTCCAATTAGCTCCCCCAATCATCAAAGGTATGTTTATATTGATAGATTTTGGTCTCTTTCTTCTATTCCTTCATGATCTTGAGTTGGGTCTTGTCATTTTTCTCATTGTTGTCAAGTGCGAGTGCTCCCCAAAGTTGTTAGTATATGTTTAGAGTAATCTAGGAGCATCCATAGATTTCTTATGGGTTTTATGGTTGTAATGGAAGACATTGATGTCATCCCTCCTCCCAAGTCTTAGTGGTGTTGGTGTTTCCCGTTCCACTTCTCTAGGTGAGTGGATTTGATCTCATAACCTTATTTTGGTCATCCTATAAATTATTTCTAGCATCATAAAGTGATTAGAAATTATTTGCTTAAATGTTATTATGAATATGTTTAAAACTTAGCATGAAAATCTACGTTTATTAAAATGCATGAGACCATTATTGAATTAAGTTAATATTATATGAGTTACTTCATGATCTTAGAAGTGATTTTGATAATGAAATGTTAGTATGGCTGATGAAAGAATATATAAAATTTATGTTCAATTTTTAAAATGTGAGAACTGTTGAACTTAGAACACATAGAACTCTCTTTTTATGATTTCATTGATTTTAGATTAAGGAATTACTCAGAGGAACAAATTAATGGTAGTTATTCCATTAACCTTGGTATACCAAGGCCCGCACGGGTAAGTTATTATTATTCTAGATCAGCCCGGGACGCGGTCGCCTACCGTTAAGATCTTAGCTATGGACTCATGATTGCTAGGACTAGTACCACCCTTCAGTTATATAACCCTCTTAGTAATTTCTTGAGAAATAATGTAGTTTTTATGAATTAAATAAATTACGATTTTATGGTTATTACGAAAACAAATAGAAATGAATTAGAATTGTTGCATTATTATTATTTATGAATGATTCTTCATTGTCTCATGTATGGTTATGAGTGAGGATCCACTCATAGTTTTGTAGCAAAACTCACCCTCTTTTCTTCCTTTTTTATAGATAGGTGTAGCTCAGGATCTTCCTTCCCTCCTCCTCATTAGATATCATCTTTTTGGGTGAGTTTCATATCCTGTAGTGAAGTCTTTTGGGTTTATAGAGTGCTCTAGTGATGTGACAGGCAGAACTCCTGGATCATAGATTTATATTTTGCATTTTGATATACCATGATTCTGTTTTATTTAAACGTATATCATCCATGGTTTCTGTTGTATATGAGCAACTCAATTCAATTGTATATCACAGATATAACATTTCAACTTCATTTATGATTAGTATGAGATTCGATTTATGATTTAAATTATATTTTATGTATAAAATATGCATCTAGTACGACACAACAATCACGAGGCTTACGTGGAGAGGGATTCCCACGTGCCAATCACAATCCAAATCGGTTCGTGACAAATAAATTTATACAACATTGAAATATTTGACGAAAGCATAATCAAAATTTAAAATTATCTTTAATCATACTTTTCAACCATATAAGTAGATAAATAAACATCAAGGAAGAGAAAACCGAGTATAAACGGTAAGGTACTAGTTTAAAGGTTTATAAGTTCAACCTTAATCCTAATATAATAAAATATATATAAATATATACATACTAGTTTTTTCTCAAAAAAATTAATAATTTATTTATATTATTTATTATTTATAATTTATATAGATATACTTATATGAAAAGAAATAACCTTTAAAATAAGAATACAAGGCACAAAAACAACAACCTCGTAAAAATTTAAAACAAGAGCTGGACACTATTTTATATGGGCCCAAAAACAAAAACCCAAACATCCCAAGTTGAAAACCTAAGCATACACCCTTTGTCACTCCTTTCCCCTGCCGCCGCTCATCCCCATTGTCAACATGAAGCCTCCATGACCAAAACAAAAAAAGCGTAAAGCCTCCACCCTTTCAGCCTTTCTTTGCATGAGACAGCAACCCGACTAGCCATGGAAGAGCCAGAACACAACTAACGGTGAGGAACGGCAGAGACAGAGGTGCAGACGAGGAAGGCAGAGGCAATGAGGAATAGACGTAGCTTCATGGAGAGAGGGAAGCGTGAAGCGAGGCACAAAGCGGAGCGCGGAGCAAGACGCGGGGTAGAGGCGGAAGCGGCGCGGCGGCGGTGGGCGGTGGAGAGTGAAGAGGATCTGAATTTGATGAGGGCTATGAGGCTTCACTGCTCCAGGCTTGAGCTAAAAGTAGAGAACAAGTGAATAACCAAATGCTCTTTTGTGCCCAATGTCCAAACGATGCTGTTTTGCTTTGCCCCTTTTTCTTTTTTCTTTTTCTGGGTCAAATACCAAACGGGAAACCTTACAAAACAACTCGGTTCACCGGTTTTCCCGGTTCTGACCGGTTCTACCAGTTTCATCACGGTTTAAGTACTCAACCGGACCTGCGACCTTCCAGCGTCCCTCTGTTAGCAAGTCCTCCGCTCTCTACTATGATAAACATGCATCATATACACATAGATTAAGTATTTTATGTCACAATCTTTAAATCATTCAAAGATATTGAAAACCATAAACATAAACTTTGAGTATCATTGTAATGCCCCGATTTTTCCTTCTATGTAAAATGACCAAAATGCCCCTAAGGTCATTTTTGCACGAGAATAAAGGACAGTTGGTCTCTCCATCCTTAAAGGTTTAGTGTAATGTTTGAAGGGGACTATATGTGTTTTAGATAACAATCGTTGTGAAAATTGCAATTCCTAAACTTTTTGTGTGAAATTACCAAAATGCCCCTGAGGTAATTTAACGCTGATTAAGTGGTGCAAGAACCTCATTTAGTTGGGAATTTGATATGTTAAATTGAAGGGATATTTGATGTTTGGGTGAGTCCAGGAAAAATTTTTATGTAAAATTATCATTTTGTCCCAGACAATGCTAATCAAGCCTAATCAAAATAATTAAGCAAATAACGTGCATTTAATTATTCATGAATATCTAAAGAGTTACTAATTATCTAATTACCACTAATTAAAAGTGTAGTGGCATAATTACAAAGAGATTTGATAATATCACAAATCACTATAATTATTTTTTTTATATACATTTTTTTTACCTAATCTACCTAACTCTTTACCTAATTCATAAAATACCTAATCCAACCACCCCACAAATAATTTTTTTAAAAAAATAACTCAACCACCTACCCTCCATCATTAGATGCAGCCTCCACCTACCCCATTCACACACAATCACATTTTATTCTTCAAAAAACTCCACCAAACTCTCTCATCTTCATCCTCCATCATCACCATCTTCCTCCACCATTTCCACCCCATAACTCCTTCAATTCTCCACCAAATCCAACAAATAAATATACTTTTCCAAAGCTTTTCCACCTAACAAGCACAAATCCACCATTAGTTTTTCAAGAAAAAGCCTCGTCCCTCCTATCAGAGTAGATAAAATTCGTGGTCAAAGGAAAGAAAGAGCTCTTGCTTCCTTACTTGGGAGATCAAACTTCAAGGAGCTTGTGCCTTCCTTGATCTCCAGTAAAAACCATCTTTCGGTAGGAGTTTATGTTTAAACTTATTTATCTTATCTTATTCTTTGATTTTTGTTAAGAAAGCTTGAGTTTTGATGAATGATTATGCTTGAAAGATCAAAAGAAATTATATGTTGTGTTACTGGAATTCTGAATTTATGCAAACAACTCAGTTTGTATGATTTTATTCACATAGATGGAGACAATACTATGAGCTAAAATTTTTATATGATGAAGGTAACATATGGAGGTATCTTCAGTATTTTTCTTGAGGTGTCTTGATAACTTTTTCAATTTTTAAAAATTCAGAAACTGAGTAGGTTAGAATTTCAGAAAAAAGAGTAATTTCTGAAGTATTGAATTTGTATAATTTTGTGGCTATATCAAATGATTGATTTTTAACTTGAAATTTTTACAGGACGTTGTGAACATCTTGAAGTTCAACCATAAACTTTATAGATTTTTTTTTAGTTCATTTGGTAGGGTAATAAAAATTGGGATTTTTGATTGTTGGCTGAAAATAGGTAGTTTTGACCTCTAAATTGTATAATTTTATAAATATAGCTAGAGACCTTATTAAGCTTTGAAATTTTTACAGGGCCTCAGAGACATATTGAATTATCTCTAAAAAATTATTTTGCTTTGTTTTGATGATGTTTGGTAACTCAATCATATTTTTCTTTGAGACTGAAATTTTTGGACAACATGATTTTATGTTTCAAAGTTTTACAGAAGTTTAGATTTTGGAATATATAGCTTCAGCCAAGGCAATTTCTCCTACAAGGAAAATGTTATTTTTAAAACTAACCACATATTTGGAATCTACATGAAAAATGAAGTAGGTACATGTGATTTGAGTATTTTTGTAATTATAAATAAAAATTTGGGGTCAAAATGTAATTTTAGAAAGTGTAGGAGTTTTCTGCAAAAATCAAATATTTAGGGAGTAAAACTGTAAGAATGGGTTTGGGACAGTAAGGTATGTGTTTAGAAGAAAAAAAGTGTTTAGGTCATTTTTATAATTTTAGTAAAGTTGAGGGGTCAAATTTCAATTTCTTAAAAGTTTGGGGTTTTTGTGTAAATTCTAAAAATTTCAATGGGAGCTGTGTTTCATGGAATTAGGAAGAAAAACCTATTTTAGATGAAAATTTTAGTTGGGGTTGTTTTGTAAAATTTTATAAAGTTTGGGGCTCTTTAGCAAAAATTAGAAGTATTAAGATTTTTGAAAATAGAAAAGAAAAAGCATGCTTGTCAAGCTATTCATGTCATCAAACTTAAGCCAATTTATTTTTTAAAAAAAAAGACTTATTACTTATGATGTCATATGAATGAATGACTCTTGGTTATCTATTGATGAATGGTGACAATTTATTGTACTTAAATGCCATACTTGACTGGATTGTGATTATTGACTATTAATTTTGGATCCTGTTGGTTGGACAAGTTGCATGAGCATTCATTTTGAGCATTGATAATAGTTGATTATATGAATGAGTCTTATCAACCAAAGGTGTTAAGTCAAGTATGCATTAAAGATTTTAATAAGAAAAATTATGAGACTTTTACATGAAGTTGAAATATGAGATTCCAAAAAGTTAAACTTAATGTTAAGAGAAATTGTTCCCTCTATCCCCATTAAATCTAGCGACGGCTAGTTAGGTTGAGCTCATCCTAGGCAATAGGTGATGCTCAGTTTAGGTGACAGTTAAATCGTCGGGAATTATGCAACAAGTGAGTGTTGCTGGACCGCTATAGTAGTCACAGAGGGCATTATAGGCGGGCGGTTTGAGGACCGTCATAGCGGTCATAAGTGTGCAAGGGCCGGGCGTAGGCGACCTAACCGCTATAGCGATCACCCTGAAATGATACCGTTCATTTCCAGCCTTTTTTAAAAAAAAAAAAAAAAACCCTTTCCTCTACTCCTCTTTCCCTATTTCCCTTCGAACCAGAAACCCTTCTCACCCCCATTCTCTCTTTTTCTCTCATTTGCTCTCCAATCTAGCTCCCCAATCATCAAAGGTATGTTTATATTGATAGATTTTGGTCTCTTTTCTTCTATTCCTTCATGATCTTGAGTTGGGTCTTGTTATTTTTCTCATTGTTGTCAAGTGCGAGTGCTCCCCCAAAGTTGTTAGTATATGTTTAGAGTAATCTAGGAGCATCCATAGATTTCTTATGGGTTTTATGGTTGTAATGGAAGACATTGATGTCATCCCTCCTCCCAGAGTCTTAGTGGTGTTGGTGTTTCCCGTTCCACTCCTCTAGGTGAGTGGATTTGATCTCATAACCTTATTTTGGTCATCCTATAAATTATTTCTAGCATCATAAAGTGATTAGAAATTATTTGCTTAAATGTTATTATGAATATGTTTAAAACTTAGCATGAAAATCTACGTTTATTAAAATGCATGAGACCATTATTGAATTAAGTTAATATTATATGAGTTACTTCATGATCTTAGAAGTGATTTTGATAATGAAATGTTAGTATGGCTGATGAAAGAATATATAAAATTTATGTTCAATTTTTAAAATGTGAGAACTGTTGAACTTAGAACACATAGAACTCTCTTTTTATGATTTCAGTTGATTTTAGATTAAGGAATTCCTAGAGGAACAAATTAATGGTAGTTATTCCATTAACCTTGGTATACCAAGGTGCCACGGTAAGTTATTATTATTCTAGATCAGTCCGCAAGGACGCGGTCGCCAGGATGTTAAGATCTTAGCTATGGACTCATGATTGCTAGGGACCAGTGCCACCCTTCATTCCAGATAACCTGTTCTCTTAGTAATTTCTTGAGAAATAATGTAGTTTTTATGAATTAAATAAATTACGATTTTATGGTTATTACGAAAAACAAATAGAAATGAATTAGAATTGTTGCATTATTATTATTTATGAATGATTCTTCATTGTCTCATGTATGGTTATGAGTGAGGATCCACTCACTCAGTTTTGTAGCAAAACTCACCCTCTTCTCTTCCTTTTCAGATAGGTGTAGCTCAGGATCTTCCTTCCTCCTCCTCAGCATTAGATATCATCTGTTTGGGTGAGTTTCATCCTGTAGTGAAGTCTTTTGGGTTTATAGAGTGCTCTAGTGATGTGAGGCGACTCCTGGATCATAGATTTATATTTTGCATTTTGATATACCATGATTCCGTTTTATTTAAACAGTATATCATCCATGGTTTCTGTTGTATATGAGCAACTCAATTCAATTGTATATCAGATATAACATTTCAGACTTCATTTATGATTAGTATGAGATTCGATTTATGATTTAAATTATATTTTATGTATAAAATATGCATCTAGTACGACACAGCAATCACGAGGCTTACGTGGAGACGGGATTTCCACGTGCCAATCACAATCCAAATCGGGTCGTGACAAATAAATTTATACAACATTGAAATATTTGACGAAAGCATAATCAAAATTTAAAATTATCTTTAATCATACTTTTCAACCATATAAGTAGATAAATAAACATCAAGGAAGAGAAAAGGAGGGTATAAAGGTCAAGGTACTAGTTTAAAGGTTTAGAAGTCCAACGGTTCAACAAATATAATAAAATATATATAAATATATACATACTAGTTTTTTCTCAAAAAAATTAATAATTTATCTATATTATTTATTATTTATAATTTATATAGATATACTTATATGAAAAGAAATAACCTTTAAAATAAGAATACAAGGCACAAAACAACAACCTCGTAAAAATTTAAAACAAGAGCTTGGACACTATTTTATATGGGCCCAAAAACAAAAACCCAAACATCCCAAGTTGAAAACCTAAGCATACACCCTTTGTCACTCCTTTCCTCCTCCGCCGCTCATCCCCATTGTCAACATGAAGCCTCCCATGACCAAAACAAAAAAAGCGTAAAGCCCCACCTTTCAGCCTTTCTTTGCATGAGACAGGCAACCCAACTAGCCATGGAAGAGCCAGGAACACAACTAACGGTGAGACAACGGAGAGGAGGTGAGGGAAGGAAGGAGGCGGCAATGAGGAATAGACGTAGCTTCATGGAGAGAGGGAAGCGTGAAGAGAGGCACAAAGCGGAAGCGCGGAGCAAAGACGGCGGGGTAGAGGCGCAAGCGGCGCTTGACGGTGGGGTCACGTGGAGAAGTGAAGAGGATCTGAATTTGATGAGGGCTATGAGGCTTCACCTCAAGGCTTGAGCTAAAAGTAGAGAACAAGTGAATAACCAAATGCTCTTTTGTGCCCAATGTCCAAACGATGCGTTTTGCTTTGCCCCTTTTTCTTTTTTCTTTTTCTGGGTCAAATACCAAACGGAAACCTTACAAACAACTCGGTTCACCGGTTTCCCGGTTCTGAGGTCTGTTTGAGTTCATCCGGTTCAAGAACTCAAGTCTACCCAGGCAACGGTTAGGTTCTCAAGCCCATCCTTAGCCTCTCTACTATGATAAACATGCATCATATACACATAGATTAAGTATTTTATGTCACAATCTTTAAATCATTCAAAGATATTGAAAACCATAAACATAAACTTTGAGTATCATTGTAATGCCCCGATTTTTCCTTCTATGTAAAATGACCAAAATGCCCCTAAGGTCATTTTTGCACGAGAATAAAGGACAGTTAGTCTCGGCCATCCTTAAAGGTTTAGTGTAATGTTTGAAGGGGACTATATGTGTTTTAGATAACAATCGTTGTGAAAATTGCAATTCCTAAACTTTTTGTGTGAAATTACCAAAATGCCCTGAGGTAATTTAACGCGATTAAGTGACGACCAGAACCTCCTATCATTGGGAATTTGATATGTTAAATTGAAGGGATATTTGATGTTTGGGTGAGTCAGGAAAAATTTTTATGTAAAATTATCATTTTGTCCCAGACAATGCTAATCAAGCCTAATCAAAATAATTAAGCAAATAACGTGCATTTAATTATTCATGAATATCTAAAGAGTTACTAATTATCTAATTACCACTAATTAAAAGTGTAGTGGCATAATTACAAAGAGATTTGATAATATCACAAATCACTACAATTGTTTTTTTTATATACATTTTTTTACCTAATCTACCTAACTCTTTACCTAATTCATAAAATACCTAATCCAACCACCCCACAAATAATTTTTTTAAAAAAATAACTCAACCACCTACCCTCCATCATTAGATGCAGCCTCCACCTACCCCATTCACACACAATCACATTTTATTCTTCAAAAAACTCCACCAAACTCTCTCATCTTCATCCTCCATCATCACCATCTTCCTCCACCATTTCCACCCCATAACTCCTTCAATTCTCCACCAAATCCAACAAATAAATATACTTTTCCAAAGCTTTTCCACCTAACAAGCACAAATCCACCATTAGTTTTTCAAGAAAAAGCCTCGTCCTGCCTATTCTAGAGTAGATAAAATTCGTGGTCAAAGGAAAGAAAGAGCTCTTGCTTCCTTACTTGGGAGATCAAACTTCAAGGAGCTTGTGCCTTCCTTGATCTCCAGTAAAAACCATCTTTCGGTAGGAGTTTATGTTTAAACTTATTTATCTTATCTTATTCTTTGATTTTTGTTAAGAAAGCTTGAGTTTTGATGAATGATTATGCTTGAAAGATCAAAAGAAATTATATGTTGTGTTACTGGAATTCTCGAATTTATGCAAACAACTCAGTTTGTATGATTTTATTCACATAGATGGAGACAATACTATGAGCTAAAATTTTTATATGATGAAGGTAACATATGGAGGTATCTTCAGTATTTTTCTTGAGGTGTCTTGATAACTTTTTCAATTTTTAAAAATTCAGAAACTGAGTAGGTTAGAATTTCAGAATAAACAGTAATTTCTGAAGTATTGAATTTGTATAATTTTGTGGCTATATCAAATGATTGATTTTTAACTTGAAATTTTTACAGGACGTTGTGAACATCTTGAAGTTCAACCATAAACTTTATAGATTTTTTTTAGTTCATTTGGTAGGGTAATAAAAATTGGGATTTTTGATTGTTGGCTGAAAATAGGTAGTTTTGACCTGAAATTGTATAATTTTATAAATATAGCTAGAGACCTTATTAAGCTTTGAAATTTTTACAGGGCCTCAGAGACATATTGAATTATCTCTAAAAAATTATTTTGCTTTGTTTTGATGATGTTTGGTAACTCAATCATATTTTTCTTTGAGACTGAAATTTTTGGACAACATGATTTTATGTTTCAAAGTTTTACAGAAGTTTAGATTTTGGAATATATAGCTTCAGCAAGGCAATTTCTCCTACAAGGAAAATGTTATTTTTAAAACTAACCACATATTTGGAATCTACATGAAAAATGAAGTAGGTACATGTGATTTGAGTATTTTTGTAATTATAAATAAAAATTTGGGGTCAAAATGTAATTTTAGAAAGTGTAGGAGTTTTTGCAAAAATCAAATATTTAGGGAGTAAAACTGTAAGAATGGGTTTTGGGACAGTAAGGTATGTGTTTAGAAGAAAAAAGTGTTTAGGTCATTTTTATAATTTTAGTAAAGTTGAGGGGTCAAATTTCAATTTCTTAAAAGTTTGGGGTTTTTGTGTAAATTCTAAAAATTTCAATGGCAGGCTGTGTTTCATGGAATTAGGAAGAAAAACCTATTTTAGATGAAAATTTTAGTTGGGGTTGTTTTGTAAAATTTTATAAAGTTTGGGGCTCTTTAGCAAAAATTAGAAGTATTAAGATTTTTGAAAATAGAAAAGAAAAAGCATGCTTGTCAAGCTATCATGTCATCAAACTTAAGCCAATTTATTTTTTAAAAAAAAGACTTATTACTTATGATGTCATATGAATGAATGACTCTTGGTTATCTATTGATGAATGGTGACAATTTATTGTACTTAAATGCCATACTGACTGGATTGTGATTATTGACTATTAATTTTGGATCCTGTTGGTTGGACCAGTTGCATGAGCATTCATTTTGAGCATTGATAATAGTTGATTATATGAATGAGTCTTATCAACCAAAGGTGTTAAGTCAAGTATGCATTAAAGATTTTAATAAGAAAAATTATGAGACTTTTACATGAAGTTGAAATATGAGATTCCAAAAAGTTAAACTTAATGTTAAGAGAAATTGTTCCCCTCTATCCCATTTAAATCTAGCGACGGTAGCGAGGTATCAGGCAATAGGTGTTCTGAGTTTAGGTGACAGTTAAAATCGTCGGGGAATTATGCAACAAGTGAGTGTTGCTGGACCGCTATAGTAGTCACCAGAGGGCATTCACAGTGCGGAGGTTTGAGGACCGTTATAGCGGTCATAAGTGTGCAGGGCCGTTAGGCGACCTAACCGCTATAGCGATCACCCTGAAATGATACCGTTCCATTTCCAGCCTTTTTTAAAAAAAAAAAAAAACCCTTTCCTCTACTCCTCTTCCCTATTTCCCTTCAACCAAAACCCTTCTCACCCCCATTCTCTCTTTTTCTCTCATTTGCTCTCCAATCTAGCTCCCCAATCATCAAAGGTATGTTTATATTGATAGATTTTGGTCTCTTTCTTCTATTCCTTCATGATCTTGAGTTGGGTCTTGTTATTTTTCTCATTGTTGTCAAGTGCGAGTGCTCCCCCAAAGTTGTTAGTATATGTTTAGAGTAATCTAGGAGCATCCATAGATTTCTTATGGGTTTTATGGTTGTAATGGAAGACATTGATGTCATCCCTCCTCCCAGAGTCTTAGTGGTGTTGGTGTTTCCCGTTCCTCCTCTAGGTGAGTGGATTTGATCTCATAACCTTATTTTGGTCATCCTATAAATTATTTCTAGCATCATAAAGTGATTAGAAATTATTTGCTTAAATGTTATTATGAATATGTTTAAAACTTAGCATGAAAATCTACGTTTATTAAAATGCATGAGACCATTATTGAATTAAGTTAATATTATATGAGTTACTTCATGATCTTAGAAGTGATTTTGATAATGAAATGTTAGTATGGTAATGAAAGAATATATAAAATTTATGTTCAATTTTTAAAATGTGAGAACTTGTTGAACTTAGAACACATAGAACTCTCTTTTTATGATTTCAGTTGATTTTAGATTAAGGAATTCCTAGAGGAACAAATTAATGGTAGTTATTCCATTAACCTTGGTATACCAAGGTGCCACGGTAAGTTATTATTATTCTAGATCAAGCCGGGACGCGGTTCGCCAGGGAGTTAAGATCTTAGCTATGGACTCATGATTGCTAGGATCTAGTGCCACCACCCTTTTAGAACCTGTTCTCTTAGTAATTTCTTGAGAAATAATGTAGTTTTTATGAATTAAATAAATTACGATTTTATGGTTATTACGAAAAACAAATAGAAATGAATTAGAATTGTTGCATTATTATTATTTATGAATGATTCTTCATTGTCTCATGTATGGTTATGAGTGAGGATCCACTCACAAGTTTTGTAGCAAAACTCACCCTTCTCTTCCTTTTTCAGGATAGGTGTAGCTTAGGATCTTCCTTCCCCTCCTCCTCTCATTAGATATTATCTCTTTGGGTGAGTTTCATCCTGTAGTGAAGTCTTTTGGGTTTATAGAGTGCTCTAGTGATGTGAAGGCAACTCCTGGATCATAGATTTATATTTTGCATTTTGATATACCATGATTCTTTTATTTAAACAGTATATCATCCATGGTTTTTTGTATATGAGCAACTCAATTCAATTGTATATCACAGATATAACATTTCAGACTTCATTTATGATTAGTATGAGATTCGATTTATGATTTAAATTATATTTTATGTATAAAATATGCATCTAGTACGACACAGCAATCACGAGGCTTACGTGGAGACGGATTCTTGCCAATCACAATCCAAATCGGGTCGTGACAAATAAATTTATACAACATTGAAATATTTGACGAAAGCATAATCAAAATTTAAAATTATCTTTAATCATACTTTTCAACCATATAAGTAGATAAATAAACATCAAGGAAGAAAAAGGATATCTAAACCGGTAAAGGTACTAGTTTAAAGGTTTAGAAGTAACCGGTTAACGGAATATAATAAAATATATATAAATATATACATACTAGTTTTTTTCAAAAAAATTAATAATTTATCTATATTATTTATTATTTATAATTTATATAGATATACTTATATGAAAAGAAATAACCTTTAAAATAAGAATACAAGGCACAAAAACAACAACCTCGTAAAAATTTAAAACAAGAAGCTTGGACACTATTTTATATGGGCCCAAAAACAAAAACCCAAACATCCCAAGTTGAAAACCTAAGCATACACCCTTTGTCACTCCTTTCCCTCGCCGCTCATCCCCATTGTCAACATGAAGCCTCCATGACCAAAACAAAAAAGCGTAAAGCTCCACCCTTTCAGCCTTCTTTGCATGAGACAGGAACCCAACTAGCCATGGAAGAGCCAGGAACACAACTGAACGGTGAGGACGGCGGAAGAGAGGTGAGACGAGGAAGGCAGCGGCAATGAGGAATAGGCGTAGCTTCATGGAGAGAGGAAGCGTGAAGAGAGGCACAAAGCGGAGCGCGGAGCAAAGACGGGTAGGCGAGCCGCCCGGCCAGCGTGGGGTCGCGTGGAGAAGTGAAGAGGATCTGAATTTGATGAGGGCTATGAGGCTTCAAGCCTCAGGCTTGAGCTAAAAGTAGAGAACAAGTGAATAACCAAATGCTCTTTTGTGCCCAATGTCCAAACGATCCTGTTTGCTTTGCCCCTTTTCTTTTTTCTTTTTTCTGGGTCAAATACCAAAGGAAACCTTACAAAAACAACTCGTTCACCGTTTTAGGTTCTAACGGTTTGACCAGCGAGTTCATCCGGTTCAAGTCTCAACGGACCGGCCAGGCGACCGTTCCCAGTTAACTTAAACCAGCCAGCCTCTTCGGCTCTCTACTATGATAAACATGCATCATATACACATAGATTAAGTATTTTATGTCACAATCTTTAAATCATTCAAAGATATTGAAAACCATAAACATAAACTTTGAGTATCATTGTAATGCCCCGATTTTTCCTTCTATGTAAAATGACCAAAATGCCCCTAAGGTCATTTTTGCACGAGAATCGAGGACATTTAGTCCGGCCATCCTTAAAGGTTTAGTGTAATGTTTGAAGGGGACTATATGTGTTTTAGATAACAATCGTTGTGAAAATTGCAATTCCTAAACTTTTTGTGTGAAATTACCAAAATGCCCCTGAGGTAATTTAACGCGGGATTAAGTGAGGAGAACCTCATCAGTTGGGAATTTGATATGTTAAATTGAAGGGATATTTGATGTTTGGGTGAGTCAGGAAAAATTTTTATGTAAAATTATCATTTTGTCCCAACAATGCTAATCAAGCCTAATCAAAATAATTAAGCAAATAACGTGCATTTAATTATTCATGAATATCTAAAGAGTTACTAATTATCTAATTACCACTAATTAAAAGTGTAGTGGCATAATTACAAAGAGATTTGATAATATCACAAATCACTACAATTGTTTTTTTTATATACATTTTTTTTTACCTAATCTACCTAACTCTTTACCTAATTCATAAAATACCTAATCCAACCACCCCACAAATAATTTTAAAAAAATAACTCAACCACCTACCCTCCATCATTAGATGCAGCCTCCACCTACCCCATTCACACACAATCACATTTTATTCTTCAAAAACTCCACCAAACTCTCTCATCTTCATCCTCCATCATCACCATCTTCCTCCACCATTTCCACCCCATAACTCCTTCAATTCTCCACCAAATCCAACAAATAAATATACTTTTCCAAAGCTTTTCCACCTAACAAGCACAAATCCACCATTAGTTTTTCAAGAAAAGCCTCGTCCTCCTATTCTAGAGTAGATAAAATTCGTGGTCAAAGGAAGAAAGAGCTCTTGCTTCCTTACTTGGGAGATCAAACTTCAAGGAGCTTGTGCCTTCCTTGATCTCCAGGAAAAACCATCTTTTGTAGGAGTTTATGTTTAAACTTATTTATCTTATCTTATTCTTTGATTTTTGTTAAGAAAGCTTGAGTTTTGATGAATGATTATGCTTGAAAGATCAAAAGAAATTATATGTTGTGTTCCTGGAATTCTCGAATTTATGCAAACAACTCAGTTTGTATGATTTTATTCACATAGATGGAGACAATACTATGAGCTAAAATTTTTATATGATGAAGGTAACATATGGAGGTATCTTCAGTATTTTTCTTGAGGTGTCTTGATAACTTTTTCAATTTTTAAAAATTCAGAAACTGAGTAGGTTAGAATTTCAAATAAAAGTAATTTCTAAAGTATTGAATTTGTATAATTTTGTGGCTATATCAAATGATTGATTTTTAACTTGAAATTTTTACAGGACGTTGTGAACATCTTGAAGTTCAACCATAAACTTTATAGATTTTTTTTAGTTCATTTGGTAGGGTAATGAAAATTGGGATTTTTGATTGTTGGCTGAAAATAGGTAGTTTTGACCTAAAATTGTATAATTTTATAAATATAGCTAGAGACCTTATTAAGCTTTGAAATTTTTACAGGGCCTCAGAGACATATTGAATTATCTCTAAAAAATTATTTTGCTTTGTTTTGATGATGTTTGGTAACTCAATCATATTTTTCTTTGAGACTGAAATTTTGGACAACATGATTTTATGTTTCAAAGTTTTACAGAAGTTTAGATTTTGGAATATATAGCTTAAGCCAAGGCAATTTCTCCTACAAGGAAAATGTTATTTTTAAAACTAACCACATATTTGGAATCTACATGAAAAATGAAGTAGGTACATGTGATTTGAGTATTTTTGTAATTATAAATAAAAATTTGGGGTCAAAATGTAATTTTAGAAAGTGTAGAGTTTTCTGCAAAAATCAAATATTTAGGAGTAAAACTAAGAATGGGTTTTGGGACAGTAAGGTATGTGTTTAGAAGAAAAAAAGTGTTTAGGTCATTTTTATAATTTTAGTAAAGTTGAGGGGTCAAATTTCAATTTCTTAAAAGTTTGGGGTTTTTGTGTAAATTCTAAAAATTTCAATGGCAACTGTGTTTCAGTGGAATTAGGAAGAAAAACCTATTTTAGATGAAAATTTTAGTTGGGGTTGTTTTGTAAAATTTTATAAAGTTTGGGGCTCTTTAGCAAAAATTAGAAGTATTAAGATTTTTGAAAATAAAAAAGAAAAAGCATGCTTGTCAAGCTATTCATGTCATCAAACTTAAGCCAATTTATTTTTTAAAAAAAAAAGACTTATTACTTATGATGTCATATGAATGAATGACTCTTGGTTATCTATTGATGAATGGTGACAATTTATTGTACTTAAATGCCATACTTACTGGATTGTGATTATTGACTATTAATTTTGGATACTGTTGGTTGGACAAGTTGCATGAGCATTCATTTTGAGCATTGATAATAGTTGATTATATGAATGAGTCTTATCAACCAAAGGTGTTAAGTCAAGTATGCATTAAAGATTTTAATAAGAAAAATTATGAGACTTTTACATGAAGTTGAAATATGAGATTCCAAAAAGTTAAACTTAATGTTAAGAGAAATTGTTCCCCTCTATCCCCATTAAATCTAGCGACGGCTAGTTAGGTTGAGCTCATCCTAGGCAATAGGTGATGCTAGATTTAGGTGACAGTTAAAATCGTCGGGACGTGATATGCGGTTGGTTTAGGTGACATGAGAGAGGTGATACTTTAAAAGATTTAAAATTTCTAAATAAAGTGCTAGAGAAAGTGTGATATCTTGATTCTTTGTACTCTTTCATGCAAGTTATCTCTATGTGATTTATGTGATACTAATGGTAAGTTCTCTAGATCATTATTTGTTAATCAAGAATTTTTATAGGACTTAAAATGTGGATCACTTCGAATTTTTATTTGAAAACTAATTAAAATAAGCTAAAGCATGCTCACTTATTTTGTAATTAAATGAAGTGCCTAGAGATGATAACGATGACACTTATACTATTTTTATTCAATTACTGAGATTTCTTTGGATTCTCACCCCTTTTCTTTTTTTTTTTTGTTCGTCTTTAGACGGTCAGGACAGTAATGGAGTCCTTGAGTTCTTAACTTTGGAGCTAATCTACGCTTAAAGATTTTATTATTGTCTCTATTTATGTTTCTCCTTACTTTGAAATTTCAATGACTTATAGATGATTATTTACTTAAACCTGTTATAGTTTGTTCTATTATGTGTGTATTATTATGAAAATGTTATCTCCCTCGCAAGTTGCATTAGTTTTAATTAAGCATTAAAGAATAAGGATCTTGTCGTTTAAGTTAAAAAAAAAATTATCCTCTATTTTTCCGCTAAGAGTATTTTTGAATGGCCAAACATACAAAAATCAAAATGTAAGAAATCTAATAATTAGTCAACTATGACGTATGCATAAGAGGTTAATAATTAGAGTATTACAATCATAACAACATCATATACGAAAATTATACATGAAGCTTATTAGTGAAAGAAAAACCCTACTTGTTCTTGGAGCTTTAGAAACTTAGCTACACCAAGGCTAGAGAAGCAACTTTTTCAACCTTTAAAACCTTCTCGAAGGGCTAAAATTCATGTATAAAGGCTGGGAAGTGTTGATGTTAGATGATGATAAGAAGATGTAATAATTTGGAGGTGTTTTACTAAACATTTGTAAGTGTTTTGTGTGAAAATGAAAAAAAATAAAGAGAGAAATGGTGACTATAATTTTTTGATAGATTTTGGTCAGAATAATGAAGTGTAGAGTTGTGTTTAGAGAGGTGCTATTTATAGAAAAAAGGCTAGGATTAAAATATTATTAATTTCATAATTTATTTGTCATATTTAATTAATTTAATTAGTTAAATATTAAAACTAACGCTAAATAATTTAATAAATTCTCAATTATCATTTAAAAACATACTAAAATGTTAATGACATGATTTAAATACATTTAGTAAATTTTAATATAGTTAAATATAATTTAATAATTAATTATTCAAAATAAGGTAAATTTACTTAAACTAGTCAATCTTAATTAAGTTAATTAGTTAGTAAATGATTTAATTTTTTACTCAAACATCATAATAAGATTATTAGAGATATAATAGAAGTATTCATGAAATTTATATAATTTTCTATAATTACTTATATTTTATTTGGTATTTTACACTATTGCTAGTTTTATTATGAATTAATTAACTAATAATTTATTTAAATATTTTTAAATTTTTTTCTTCTTCTTTGATAGCCTAGAGGTCTAAACCTCATGTCCACTAGTGACAAGTTGTCATGAATGATTAATATATGAAAATGACAAATTTTACATATTTATCTTAAAGTTATATATACTAAATAATTCATAAAATAATCATAAAAATTAATTTTCCTTAATCTATTGTCAAGAACATGTTTTTTCCTTATTTATAAGTTATCTATAATTTTCATGAATTTTTTCTACAATTTTTAGTATTTTTAATATATTTTTATCTTAATTAGGTCTATTTTGAGTTAATTAAAATAATTAATTATTTTTAAATAAAATATATAAAATTTTTGTAGCCTCCTATGTGAATTTGAACTGTCTTAACAAGATAAGGAGACAAGCCCATCTTTGTTGAATTTTTAAGTAAAAAATAGTTGGCTTTGGATAATATGTCATATAAAATATATTTCATTTCTTTTATATATATATATATATATATATATATATATATATATATATATATTATGAGATTGAATTCTAAACTATTCTAGATTGATTTTAGAGTATTAGTGTGATTAATCAAAATTTAGGGAAATTATCTTAAAGCTTAAGTAGTTAATTAGGTATTTTAAGATTTATTTAAGTTAAAATTAATTAATTAAAGATCAATGTGATTTTTAACATTATCCATAATCTAATGGAGAAGCCCATTTCTTGGTCTTCTTTGTGTAATACCATAACTTAGTTAAAAAAAAAAATTTACAAGACTTAGAGTTATTTTCTAGGATTTTTTTTGGAATTTATTTTACACCCACGATAGGTTATTTTTGTACAATTATGCTAATATTATATAAATTTACTAAGTATTAATATTTATTATTAAAATTATATTTTAAGTGTATTTATAATTTTTTCTCATTTTTTAATAATTTTTTGACATTCTTCAAGTTTTTCTAAGATTTTTTTGGCTTTTTCTATCACTAATTATGTTATAAACTTATTTTCTAACATCTAGTAACATATTTGTAATTTTAATAAAACCTAAGAGAATTTAAAATTTCACATTTAGTGCTAAATTCCAGATTGTACACTATTAAGTCTTATAATATTTTAATTAGACTTTTTTTATGATTATCCTTAAATATTTATTACCTAAACAAAATCCTCATATTTTATAAATAAAAAACTATAATAAAGTAATACTATATTAAGAAAAATTAGGGATGTTACACTAACGCCCTTTGAACTCCACAAACTTTTGATTAGATGAAGCACTCTTTCAACATTTGCTTTCTCCTTTTGAAACAAATTTGTTCTCAAAGCATTATAACATGTAGGTTTATTAGCAAGACATGGAATGATTTGTTACAAAAGTGTAGGGCTCATATAGGAAGGATTTCTAGCAACATAGAAATTCAAGCCAGAAGAATATAACATCCTGGCAATTTGTTTAGTAAGTTGAGCTTTTTCTTCATTATTAAAAGCTTTTCCAAAGGACCTTTTCCTTCTTTTTCCTATTAAATCATTAGAGCCAATGCTAGAGCTAGAGCTAGAGCTAGAGCTAGAAGGAACATGTCTAGTTTTTGAAGACGCAGAACATGAGGTCATTCTAATGCTTTTGTAGCCTCTTCATTTTTTTCAATTGTAACAAATAGTCACTATTTACCTTCTTACAAGCAACCCTGTTTCCTAGTATTTTCAATAAATGTACCTTAACTCTTGCATATGACCCAGTGATCAACATATCACAAAAATTGCATTGCCAATTTTTGTTTCCACTGCCAACACTTGCATTCTTGTTTAGAATCTTAACATACCAAAGAGGATTTTTGAAATCTTGACCCTCAAAAGATACATATTTTCTTGGAATAATCGAATCCGAGGTAGTGGTTGAATTTGGAGATGCCATTATTCTAAAAGAAAGAGTAAAATACTTGTATAATAATATAAAAATTATAACAATGTGTACAATAAGAATATTGCTATAATATTCCAAAAAAGAAAAATAATTATGTTAGACAAAACAAATAATTATATATATCATAAATAAAACAATTATACAATATAATAATATAAAGGTAGCAGCTTTAGCTAATTACTAAATGCTCATATCAAGTACTGATGAACTACACCACTTCTTTCCACCTTTTTGGAAGATTTTTCCTCTCTCCTCTATCTTCTATACTCATCTTTTTCCAGCTTTTTTTCGAAAAGCACATGTGATAATAACTCATAACCCACAAGGCCACTACCAATGCAGTTAATTGCCTCTTTCTGTCCATAGAAAAAGGTGAAGACATATATTCACATAACACTCACATCACAAACCCAATTAGTCAAAATAGTAAAAACACAGAAAAATAATGAAACATAAGCCATGAAAATAGGCTCTACAGCCTAGTGGCATCAAGTCTTGCTTTGGCCTTTAGTTCGCTGGTTGTTGCAGCTGCCATCGTCGACTCGTCATTTGTGTTGCTGGGTCCATTAGTGGTCACCCAATCACTCTCAAACTTAGTCAATAGAATGTCTGGTATCTGTTGTTATGTTCTACTCACCAACTCCAAAGTCCAAATAAGTAGGGAATATTGATTGTGGAAAAGCAAAAAAGTTACCAAAAAAAAATCAAGTTTGATATATTTTCGTGATTCGATTAGGATTCAAAAAATATTTTCCTGGAACATTTGACCCGAGTCCAATTTGACTATTCAAAATTTAATAATCGAAGGGGCCAAATAGAATATACCTTGACACAAATGTTTAATGAGTCGTGGCAGTGTCCGGTGTGCCACTGTGACCAACACCAATATGGTGGCTATGCAGATGGTCGATGCTTCATAGCTACTTACCAACCCCATAGTGATGGGCAAATAGAGGTTGTAAATCACTCACTTGAACAATATCATTGGGTCTTCACTCACGCTTATCCACATCAATGGGCCTCGTACCTTGCTTGGGCTAAATTCTGCTATAACTTGAACTATCACTCTTCGATCAACATGTCCCAACAGAAAGCCATCTATGGGTTTCCAATGAATTCATTACCTGGATATGCTGCGTTCTTCTTCGGTGTTAGAGGTAGACTCCTTTTGAGAGTACGTGAAATGTTGAATAATGAGCTCACTTTCTACTTACAACAAGCACAAGCACAAATGAAGAAAAAAGGTGATGAACATTAGCGTGACAAAGAATTCCATGAAGGTGATTAGGTTCTCTTGAAGCTCCAACCTTATAGTGAATGGTCAATGGTCCAATGAACTAATAATAAGCATAGCAATAGGTACTTTGGTCCTCTAGATTACATGGAGAATTGGTAAAGTGGCATATTGATTAGCTCTTGTTCGTAGGTGCTCCATCTATCCAATTTTTCATATATCCATGTTGAAAGAGTACAAGGGAGTTCCACCTATAGTGAAGAGTGAACCCCTTCCCTTGCCAATTGCATTAATCCATTTCCATCTAACATAATTGATCAAATTGGTTTTCTTTGAACAAGGAAAAGAAAAGTTACAAGTGCTAGTGGATTGAGAAGGGTTGCCATGAGAGGAGACCACATAGGTTAATTGGGAAGCTCTGAAGCATATGTTTCCTGAAGTGGACCTTGAAAAAAAGGTCATTTTAGAGGGGAGTTGAGTGTAGGCCATTCCTTCACAATTTATTTAACCCACCCATAGCTCATTGTGTTTCACTCTTCTCTCATAAGTAACATGCAAAATGAGCATCCAACTTTCTAAAATATAATGGTATTTGTAAAACAAACCAAAACCAACAAACATATCCACAAGAATTCACTAAAATGGCCTCATTCAAAAGTTCACACCCCACATGTGTATCAATCCCTTTCACATGCATATATTTCACTCTTGTCACATGTATTTCATTCCCTTATAGTGTTTCACTCAACTTGAAAATTATGTTCCATATCACAAGTTTGGATACACCTTTCTTGTTTCTTGCATGCATCATTCCTGAAAGAAGAATGTTCTTGCAATATATATATATAGCAAACTACCATAGCAAATATAACATTTATACCCTGTACACCTAAATTCCCATTTTAAATCACCAGATACTCAAATTCTCAACAAGATTATAACAAGCACAAATATATAGAAACCAAGCAAACATATACGAAAATGAACATATAAGCTCCACAATCAAATGAGCATATACTTGACACCTTACTTTCTAGAAATCACACATGTAAACAACCTCACAAAAAAACCTCCTAAACAACCTCTATTAACTTAGCCAACATAGTGCCATCTTGAAAGCATCACCTTTGTCATTGTTTTTCTTATGAAAAATAACATTATTTGGGCTCTTCAACACAATTCATATTGTCACAAAGTACTGTTGCTACATTCCCTTTTCTCATCCTTTTTTTCAACAGAGTTCCCATCTATGCTTTAAAATATGATTTTGACAAACACCCAAAAATTCATATTCTTCTCCTATAGCCATTTCACCAGAAAGCAAACAAATTCAAGTCAAAGAATAAATGGTACTTATCCTCAACTATTTTGTCACATAAGACACATGAAGTATGGTTCTGTTGCAAAATCCCGACTTTATGAAGCCTATCTTTAGCATTAATTATGTCCACAATCACAAAACTTGGTGAGAATCTTCAGTCTTGGTGCATGTATGGCTTTACTAAACCTATGGCTATTAACACCCTCCATTACATCTTGTGCTACACTGATATCACTTGACACTGATTTAGTCGAAAATAGTCTATTCTTATCAAATTTCCACATCAACCTATATTGTGAGTGACAGTTCAACTTAGTTGTGGCAATCACATTATGTAATTTAGGCAATAAATCTAGCTCCCACTGAATAATTGCATGCACTATTGAAAATTTCATATCCACTCTAATTCATCCCAAAACCCACATTTGTTTACATTGTATTCATTTTGCTCAAATAAGGAAAAAAAGTCTAGGAAAAGAATCCCTTAACCTTGTATTGAAAACCCATATATCATTTCAAAACTTAGCTTTATTCCTTTCCCCTAGTTCCATATGAATACCACCTACCATTGCTCTCAAAAGATGGTCATTATTGAAATTGATGTTACAAATTTTAGCCCATATTCCACCTCTATTCTTAACGATTTGGAGATCTAGAGGTTCATTCAAACATAGCTTATTACATGATCCACAATAGGCATTCTTCTTTAGAATATCTTTACCACCATTTAAATAGCAAGGCAAAATTCTTTATCACTTGATTGCTCACTCCAACTTTGAATCTCTACCTATGTTTACATATTACTATTTGAAAGTTTTAAATGCATTTTAATTCATACCCATCCTAATTCCTTTATTTTTTTTTTATGTTTTTTTTAGCCTTTGATTTTTCTCTAACTAATTATTTTTATGTATTTAATTATGCATCTATTACTAGCATTTGTTAATGTCGACCATTAATATAATAATTTGTTCAATTAAAATTAGATTTATAAGTCTTTAATTTGGATAAAAAAATGTAATCTATTATCTATTATTATAATACACTACCTCTAAATCTCAAGTGACAACATCTATTTATAATTACAAAAAGGTTTTTCAAGCCAAAATTTATCCATCAATTATAATATAATTAAATGACTACCTCTATCTATCTCATGTGACGACTTTTAATTACAAGTAGACAATGTTCTGAAAACCAGCTGGACGTCCTGGACGGCAGGTCGGCCTGGTTGAAGGGAACGACCTGTCCAGTGTGAGTTGAACCTGAAAACCGCCCTCCACAGAACCACCCAAGAACTGTTGTGAACCACCCGAATCGGTAAACCAGCTCGGTCCATGTGGTCTGCGGTTTAAAAAAAAAAGATGCAAAATGGCGTCGTTTTGGGTGAAAAAAAAGTTGATGAATCTCGTTTTTGGCTTTTTGCCCTTTTTCCTTTCTGATACCAAAGTGCCAAAGCCAAACCTAGTTTCCAAAGTGCCCCTTTTCCTTTTAGAGAACCATCTGACCAGACGCGCCACAAGTGGTGCGGTCGCGTACCACCTCCCTCACTTGCGCTGTCGCCTTCACGCGCCCTGCTCTACATCTACTTCTGCCTCGACTCTCCGCCCGTCCGCTCACCCGCCGTGTCGCATCACCCCACGATGCGCTTGCCTTGCCTTCGCGTCCTGGTCTACACCCTCCCGCCTCCTTCATCCGTCGTGCTTGAAGATACGCTTAAAGCTTGAAGCTTCCACCTCCTACCTCCATCTTTGCTTTGCTTTGACAGCTTGAATCTTGAAGCTTGAAGCT
Source organism: Dalbergia oliveri (assembly GCA_030441495.1). NCBI lineage: Eukaryota > Viridiplantae > Streptophyta > Magnoliopsida > Fabales > Fabaceae > Dalbergia > Dalbergia oliveri. Next base: position 36,570,803 of record JAMLFY010000001.1, on the reverse strand, counting down.
TCGCCTCCTACCTCCATCAGTGATTCAAGTTGAATCTTTGAAAGCAAGACTACTTTGTATTAAAGACTTTCTTTTACGTTTTTAACTTTTTATTCCAATTTTTTAGGAAATTTGTTTATTGTAATTTGAAGCAAATTTTGGACTTGATTATGTGAGTTAATGACTTATTGTTATTGATTTATGAGCATGTGAGTTAATGTTATGTTTTATTGGAAGTAGTAACTTAAATGTTTTGTTTTGATAATCTTATGGATTGTGTTGATACTTAATTTAATTTTTAGTTATTTTTTGACATATATTTCATTTTATATTTTTATATGTTTATATAAATAGGTTTTGTTATATTCTAATTGAACATGTTAAATCATTAAACCTCTTAACCCTTACCTTAAGGTTTATTGGTTAATTTTTAGAACCTTGCAAGTAAACAAAAAATTGTGGTTGCTAGCCCCTATTTATATCCATTATCTATAATTAAATGATAATTCCTATTATAATTAATTATTCCCACTAACAGCTATCTCTATACTGTCTAGCTATTATCTATATTCAAATGGACTATATCTATATTTCACGTGACAACTCCTAATTACCATTAAAGAAAATTAATCATTCGCGCTAAAATTTATCGATTTTCTATAACTAAGTAGATTACTCATAAGTATCATGTAGCACCTCCTAATTACTATTAAACTAAAATTATGCCTGCTAAAATCTACATATGTATCATCTATAATAAAATGGCTACCTCTCTAATTGTCACATGACTATTCTTAATAACAATTTAAAAATATATATTCATGCCAAAATCAAATTTATTATCTATAACCAAATGTAATACATCTAAGTATGACATGGCAACTCCGAATTACAATTTAAAAAAACGTATCCATTAAAATCTATCTATTGTCTATGAATAAATTGAGTACCTCTAAGTGTTATATGACAGCTTCTAAATTCTAGTTACCAGCAACAAAAATTAATTCTGGTAAAATTTCCCTATATATCTATTATTTATAGCTAAATAGGCTGTCTCTACGTGTCACATGATAATTAACTCTATAGTTCAATTAAAAAAAACCTTATTCTCTATATAAAAAACATTTTAAAAACTTTAACTTTCTCACGCAATTTGTTCATGTTATCTACCCTATCACGCGTGTTATTTAGTTACTTTCTCAAGCTACACTCTCCCTTTGCTAAATTCCCTTCCATTGTTGAAGGAAAATAAGTTCACTACATATCCCCTGACCTTGTCGTGTTATTTTAATCCCTTTTTTTTTTTGTAAGGAAAAATACAAAGACACAGTCAAAACTAATTGACTAAATCAACCTAAAGAATGCTGTTGAGGTCCCTTTAGAATTATGCCATATGGAATAATCTAAGGTAGAGGCACACAATCTTTCACATGATCTCCGTCAAATCAGCTATCTAAGATCAAAACAAGTGAACACCAATTACGCAAAATTAGCGCACGAATATGCAAGAGCAAAATTTTAATCCCTAAACTAAAATATACAAGCAGATACCATAAATTTTCTAAAATATGTACTATTTTCATTAGCAATAGATAAAAGAAAAAATTAGGATAATAATCATCAATGTGCACAAATAGAAATTTTTACAAATCGATTTGCATGTTTTCAAAATTTTGAAATAAAATAATCACAACGCCTAGTACAATTGGTAGTTAGCTAAGTTTTTTAAACATTTAATTAGGTGTTTAATTTCTGATATTGTGTGTGAAAAGGGTCTCATAGTTAAAGATTTACCTCTAGAGAAGCCAAACGCCTAAAAGAAATTAGTCATTAATGGTGGATAGCCTGGAAAAAAAAAGAAAATATACATGATGTATAGTTTAAAAAATTCAAATACTTTTTCGCTAAAGGAAATCATTTATGTTTTATTTATGCTTTATTGAAGAAAATAAAGAAAAACAAAATAATATCAACTCGTGAAATCATGGAATAAATACTAGTTTATATTAATTGAAAACATGTTTAGACATTTGTATAACAATACCAAAAAATTACACATTTAATGAAATATAATTGATTAATTGCGTAAAATGCCTTCCACTAACCATGTATCAAAATTAATCTATCTAACAAACACATAAACATATATAAGGATTAAGTTTAGTCACGGATTCACCAAGGAACATTGAGTCGAAGTTGACCCCCAGTCATGATAAATGCTCAATTAATAATGGACAAATAAAATTATTATTTAATCATGAAACAAAAAACAAAAACATCTGTTTTTATCCAATTAAAAAAGCTTGTAATGATGGGCCCCTTTTATACCATCACGAGGACATTACCCAAAACGGCCCAATTCTCAAAACTGGGCCAAAACATTGGGTTGCTCTTCTTTCGGGAGTCAACGAAAGCCGGGAACGGAAATATTATTGTAAGTGTAGATGATGATTGAATCTGATGGTCTCTCACTCATGTTCACTCTGAAGCTTGTTTGGCAGGGGAACTTCTTCGTGTTCCTCGTACTCGCTCCTCTGCAACTGCAACCTTAACCTAAGGTAACCAATTTTCTATAGATGCATATAATGATTGTTTTGTTGTCTCGTTTTCTCAGTTTCCACGCTTATTCGAATCGTGCATGTTTCGGTCATTCGAATTTATAGCTTATATGAATGTATTCATCCTACTAATTAAAAATTCTTAATTCTTCATAAACCCGTATTCACGCGCTCTTAAGTGATTTTCTTTTTAATTTGCACATTTGAAAATTACGCCATTAATCTCAATTTTGGTTCCATAAGTTTGTTCAGCAATGGAGTGTGTAGCATGATTACACCTGTTTTAAATGGGAACTCGTTGAAATAATTGATTTACTGTTTAGGGGTGATAAGGGTGATAAGGGTGTAAACATTGTTCAGTGCATTCTTTTTATTTTTATTTTTTCTTCTGCAGTGAACAGTTAGGTCAAGAGTTCCTTGAGCACACACTGGAATGGCTTCAGCATCCCGAATGCCTGAGCAGGAAACACGAGGATTTTCCAGCAATAGCATGCATCCCAAGCTGGATGTCTATGTATGGGACATGGATGAGACCCTTATACTGCTCAACTCCTTGCTGAAATCGTGGTATGCCGAGGCTTTCAATGGCCTGAAGGATGTGCAGAAGGGTGTGGAAATCGGGAAGACGTGGGAAAATCTTATTCTACAATTGTGTGATGATTATTTCTTCTATGAACAGGTAAAGTTAGGCTTTTAATGTCTAAATCTCCATGGCATGTTTTACTTGAGGAATGTTAGTAATTTGATGTCCTGTGCTGCAGATTGAAGGTTATGGTAAGCCATTTCTTGGTGCTCTGGCCCAGTATGATGATGGGAGGGACTTGTCTGATTATGATTTCAACCAAGATGAATTGGGTCCTCCACATGATGATGCTAACAAAAGGAAACTTGCTTATAGACATCGAGTCATAGCGCAAAAGTACTCACAGGTAAAACCTCTGAAGCATTATGGGTATTGCTAATTTCAAATTTTGAAAGTCAATCTAGAACGTTGGATTTTACTTGTCGTTGCATTATTGCATGTTTAGGGAAAGCTTTTGATATTATGTGATGCATTTATCTATTACAGTATTTGGTGATTTCATGATGTAATGGTTTGGTAATGATGCCATAGCATTTTTTCTTTTAAATTTTGTGGCCCTCGTTTTAAAATATTAGTCTCAGTAACATGATATCTATGTATTTCGAATTTACTTCACTTTTGATACCTATATGTTATACTCTACTTTTGTTAACAAATACATAATTGTGATATATGGGGCTGATATGGACTACCATTTTGGAAACAATTTTTTTTTTAACCTTATGAGACCAGATTTATTGCCCCAAAGAACATACAGGTTAGATGAATGTTATAAAACATTGTTTCTGGAACATTATTTTGCTGAGGTTAGAGAGATGTTGACAAATTCTTCAGGGAAAATGTCAAATAGTGGTGCACCCCCTTCTCTTTTCATTTTATCTTCTATTGAAAATGGAAAATGTCAAATAATCTGTGAAGGGATTGCAAGCTTAGTTTGTGTTGTGTAAATGAGTTCTTGACGTTTAATGAATTTATTGAGGATCCATGAAGATAAAAGGAAAGGCTATACATTTATAGACTTCTGGCTACTTATATTTATTTGTAGTATTTGAAATCCTATCTTAACAATTCAGTAGTTCCAAGCAGAGTATTCAATAGCGTGTGATAGTGGTGCTATAGCATCATCGCAGCGCATCGCGGCATGGGACCGCTACAATAGTGACATCCTGCGAAAGCGGCAATTCGCGGCCAAAATAGCGGTGTCGCAACTGCCATTCTGAGGTGAGGACAGAAAGTCCCCCTTTGTTCTGCTCATCACCCTTCTCTGTTCGCCATCCCTGTAGCTTTGCCGTTCCCAACAGTGACGTTGTCTTCAGCCTACATATTGTTTTCTAGTCCCATTGCGGCCCAGCTTCTATGTCTCTTCTATTTAGGGTTTTTTTTATGTTGAGGAAGATCCTTTTGCTTTTTTCCTGAAACCTTTTTTGTTTTGTGGTCCGTCTGAAATCTTTGTTTGGGCGAGTATTATTTGGGCTGCGCTTGTTTATTCTCTTTCTTTATCTAACTTCTTTCTTCTTTAAAATAGAACTAGGCTTTTTATTTGAATCTTCTAGGCTTAACATCTTTTACGGTTGATGCTGTGTTGAACCATAAAAATAAGACGATGTTGTGATTTATTTTTTTCTCTTATGTTGCTAAACTTCTTATGTGTTGACTTGTTATTTATTGACTAAATTCATGGTAGTTACATGTTTAAAAGTATAAATTATTACTATGGTTGTAAGAAGTAACAGAGACAACTTTTGAACAAATCAATGTTTATACAATACAATTAGACTCCCTTTTTGAAACTACCGCGTGAGCCTTCTTTGTAGGCAAGAAATGGTAATTTGCTTTTTAATGACTCAAACTTGATTGACTTGATGAAGTGAGAAACCAAGTTTGAGACATATTTTTAGGGTGTAACCAAACAAGTTGCTTTACCTTACTAGCATGACTTTTTATCATTAGTATGATCTAGACATAAATTTGAACAATCTTGTCTCTTCTTGTTTTAGGGTATACACAATATTTTAGATCACAAGACAATGAAATTCTGGGATGAATTGTATGATAAAACTGACGAATACACTGACAGATGGCTTTCATCAGGTACATTTTGACAGGTCAATGATATTACCTTTTGTTGCATGATCTCTTTTATTCATATCTTTCAATGTTTAACCTATTGCAGCACGAGCATTTCTGAAGGAGTGTTTGGGTGAAAATAAAGATGCAGTTTCTTCTATTGCTTTTGCTAACACAAGCACTGACTCAACTAATGCAAAGCATCAGCGCATAAATGTTTTGGTGACATCTGGAGGGTTGATACCATCTCTAGCGAAATGCTTGCTCTTTCGTCTGGACAGCTTAATTACACACGGAAATAGTAAGTAGTGCATTTTCCTCTTCTGCGTACTTCCAATGCCATATTTATAGCTCATTATCTTTTTAAAGCTCAAAAATCTATTACTGATTTCAGTAATGGAAAGAACAGTTTAGTCCTTATCTTCAGTCTGTGTGACTTATGACATGCCATTTCAGTTTATAGCTCATGGGCAGTGGGGAAAACACTATGTTTCCGCTGGATCAAGGAGCGTTTTGACCATCCCAACATTCGCTTTTGCGTAATTGGAGATGGATGGGAGGAGTGTGAAGCTGCAGAAGTCATGGGATGGCCATTTGTTAAGATTGACCCGTGCCAGGCAGATCTCACAGGTTCCCTGGTCTCACATTGACAACACTTGGCCACTATTTTTCTGTGGTATACGGAAGCCCAAACATTGAGGAGGATAATGATGAGGAATGATGCAACAGCTTCACTTGTTATCTAGCCTTATCTGGAAGTCCTGTCTCTACAAAAGAACTCAGCAGCACAATTGAAATTGTCCACTTAGGTGCCAATTGCTGTTGACTAGAATTGGTTGAACTATTTTTCCAATGATCATAACTGTAAGAAGCAGATCATTGACCACTTCTCATGTATATAAGACGTTTCTAATTTATAACTATGCACCTTCTCTAGGCCATTTAAATCTAATGCTCACATGGTAGTACTAAGGCACGCTTGGAGACTCACACGGCTACCTGCACCGTCGGTGCTTGTTTTTGCTACGCAAAACAAATCCTCCATGGGTGGACGTTTGTAAAGTAATTCTACATGCATTACACATCCGACAGATTCGTGACCCTTTTAAGCTAGAACAGTAGAATATTACTAGATTCTTTTTTTTCTTTTCATTTATTTCTATTATGAAAAATGCGTTATGGCATGAAAAGGTATTTTAGTAAACGGTGCGTAAAAGTGAACAGCAGAGAAAAAGAGAGGAACGCATTTTGTTAAGAGATTTGTTTTTCACTTTACTTTTATAACTTTTGTTTTGTCTATGCAACATCTGCAAAGTGCAGTGTATCACACAACAGTTATGTAGCCGCATGTATAAAGTGCGGGTAAATGTTAGAAAGTAATGTTAAACACACAAATTCAGCCACAACTAATTGAAAGTATGGTTAAATTCACTTGCCACACTTTTGAATGCATTTAGCCACACCTTGTGAATGTGGGTAGATGTCCACTTCATCTTGTATGCACCTATAACTTTTACCTGACTGGTTATATTTCTTCTATAACTTTTTTCGTGAAATTTCGGTTGTTATTAAATAGCATTATCATCCTATTATCTTAATATTATCAGTTTTCTATTTGTGAAGTTAATAACAAAAATAAGATTTCTTTGTTTTATCATTTCTTTAACACAACTTATATAGAAAAAATGAAAAACAAGATAATGTCTTTATAATAATCATTGCAGACATATTACAAGAAGTGTTAAATTAATCAAATACCACCTTCATGTTTCTGGCAGTTCATTTCGGATCTAAGTTTCTGTTCAAGATGGTTTCCTGATATCAATGTCTATATGCTATGGCTGACGTCTGAGAGTTGCTTCACTTTCAAGGTGAAGTACATAAACTGACATCACGTTCACATAGCTCCATTCTTATATGGTTTGGCTGTCAACTAAATCTTGAGGATAAATATCATGTGATTTTCTGAGGAATGGCAACAAAAAAAAAAAGTAAAGTCAAAGTAAAGTAAAGATTTTTTAAGATCCTTTTCGGGTCTTAATTATTAGACCAAAAAGATGAACATGTCAAAGTCGTGTTTTGAATAAATTTTGCCAACTAATTTGGAGCTCAATGGCCAGTGTTAAGTCCTATTTTCCCTCAGCATGCCGGCTTCGTGATATTAATAATCTGTCTTTATGCCAAAAGTTAAATTCTAAATGGTATTGGTATGGTATGGTATTCCCTAGACAATGGCATGCACTATTTTTGGTTCTGACATCTGAGATGTTGTACAAATTTATTACATATTGTCCTTTACTTGTTTAAGACACGCAGTGGATTGATTTGAATTGAGGATAAGATGATTCGATATGGATCGGGTAGGGGCTAATCCTCCAAATGAGCCTTTTGTTCGTATAATTTTGTTAATTAACGACAAACCACAAGGGATTATCCTGCATAATTGGATGGCAGATACATTTTCATTATCAACTTTGGCTTGGCACGTTGAGATGGATGCGTTTCTCACCAAACATCATCTTAGAGCACATTTTCTACGTGTCAAATGTGTTATAACAAAATAAATACGAAGATTTATTAAACATATTGAGTTCCCCAATTTTCTTTCACATGCAAATAAAACTCCCCATAATTTTTTTTTTTTTTTTGGTCATAAATGTATCACATAAAATATAAAAGAACCGAGAAAATTGTTTTTGATTTATCTCTGTACCTTTAAATGCTGAATTGTTCCTAACTGAATGGATCCCTTAGAAAGTTATTTTTGTGAAAAACTCTGCATAGAAAAGTCAATGCTGCCATCTAGAAATGAAATAAAATCTTTTGCAAGGCAAAGTAAAATTTCATATTTATTTTTTGGTGCGTTCTACGGTGTTGCGGGCAAGAAGACGGAATGGTTCAGCACTGACGTATCTCCCTTCCTCGTTGACATCTATTTTAGTTGACCATAGTATTTTGAATCCTTCGTGGATGATTATTAGGTAACCAAATATTCAGTGCCCATTAATAACTTTGCTTTCTCTTTAAAACTACCATGTCTGATTTATTCATTCTCCCCTTTAAAATTTTCAATTAACGCAACCCCAACCTCCTTGTTTGTTCCAATCGACTAATAGAGGATGTGTTCCATCCTGAGACACTAAATTCCGAAAAGCATACCGTGCAAGACATCCTGTCGTCCCAGTTTTCATGCATGAAAAGTGGGTGAGGATCCTCAAAAGTATGAAAATCTTCCTTTTAGATTAATAAAATTACAAGCGAAACCATTTTCATTCTGTTAATTTAAAAGTGAAATTATTCAATTTACTCTATAAAATGAAATTTTTATTTTAGAAGATCCAGGCCTTAAAAAGTGTATCTTTTTTGGCAAAACCGTCCATTGTTGATGAATAATCCAAAGAATATAACTTAGAACTGACCTTGCACGTCAATGAAAAGGTCTTTCTCCATGAGAGATCTTGCCAGTGTAGGCCATGCCTGGGCAGTGCACAACTTTAGGGATGGTTCGAGAGCAAGGGATTTCAAAAAAGATTTGGGGAAATTTTTTTTATGGTATTAGATTTTGAAGGGAAAAAAAAGAAAAAAACTATAGTATAAAATTATATTATAATTTCTCTCATCTCTTTCAAAATTCAAACTCATAAATATACCCAAAAAAGAAAATTACTTTTCTGACCTTTTTTTCATTTTACAACACAAATTTCTTAACTTAAAAAAATGCAACACTTAAGCTTAAACACAGAACTGACACACTGAATCCTACCGCTAACCTACTATAGACAAGTAACATGCAGCCTCATCTAATGCTTACACATTTACACCTCACTATTCCTTGAAAAATGCTTCATGTACAGTAGACCACAACTTATTTTTTAGTGTAGTGTAATAATAGACCACGGGCTATATAGCCATTGTTGGGATATAAAATCATTGTTCATGTATCTCTTCTTAATAATCAGATTAAAAATATTATTTATATTTATATTGTGTAGAATACTATATTGACTCATATTTTATTTATCATTAAATGAGATATAAACCTCATTTGAATGAGATTCAAACACCATCCAATAATAAATAATATGTAATTTGATATAATTTTCATATATAATGAATATAAATAATACAACTCTAATTAAATTTTAAAAAGAGGATGTTCATGATAATTATAAATCTTGTTTTGTGAGCAAGAAAACAATTGGTTTCAGGCCTAGCGGTCCCGTTGCTATATTAGCCCTCAATCAGCGAAGGCTGTGAGATTGTCATACTCATCGTCATTACCCAATACTCATTAGCTCGCATTCGATCAGGTACGATTAGGTACTTGAATACGTATCCCTATTATTCTAGCTACAAAATTAATGTCCACCCTAGCTAGTATACCATTCTCAATTGACAAGGCATCTACTCCTCTTTGGTACCCAACTACGGAGTCTCTTTTGTCATGGACAAGTTTCTTCAATTTCCTTAGGATTTAGTTTAAGATAAATTCTGAATGGCTTTATCATACAGCCCCTACAAATTAATTTGTCGAACCGCATCATTTGACGGAAAATTATTGATATAAAGAATGAAGTGATTGTCATTTGCGTTGCTTTCACTTCTGCAACAGTTTAGATGAAAATCAGAAGCAAATGCAAGCGGAAATCCAAATTAAAATAATACAAATTACAATTGATCTCAGCTAAGTTAATTCTGATGAACTACACTCTAATTTCTCTTTACTAGATGACATAATATAATGATTTCATCAACTAAGTAAGACTGTCAATGTAATAATTTCATAAATTCATAAAAGAGTAGTGTAATGATTTTATGGGAATGACTATTATCACTCCCAAATAATTATTGTCACTTCCACTTTCTCTATATTTTAGTTGATTTGTGTAGAATGCCATTCTTCTTGTATTTTTATAAAAACAATAGTTTTATATTAATTATCCATTATTAATCATGATTTTGTCTTAATTAATTACTATTTTTGGTTCAATAAAAAATAATTAAATTATGTTTTGGTCAATAATAATTAAATTATTTAAAATCTTTAATATTTACCCATAACAAAATGGATATTTGTTTGAATTTTTTAAATATATATAAAGTATTGAAAATGAATTTACTTAATATAATTATTTAGATATAAACATGGAGCTATTTGTTTAAACTTTTTGATACAATAATTATCTAAATATTATAACAATGACTGTTTCTTTAAAAAAAATAAGTAAAAATAAATAACAATAAAGCCATACTAATAAATTTTAATATTCTGTTGTAATATAAAAAACAACTTTAAAAAATTAACAACATACAATATGCCCCATCAATTTCAAATTATAGTGTTCATATATAAATGAATATTGAAGAAACTTGTAACCAAAATTTATTTTATTGACCAAATGGTTTTTTCCATAGTTTTTAGTTATTTATTCTTTTTTTTAAATAATGTAACTTGATATATTTAATTAATTACATTCCCATCAAAAAATTAAAAAAATGGTTACATTAAATTACTTTTATTTTTGTGTGACAGAAAGGTCTCTGGTGAGTTTACCTTTTAAGGGATCTCTTGTCTCAAATGAATTAGTCACTACTATCAATGATAAATAAATGATAAAGAAAAAAAATTTTATTACTTATTCCCTTGTTTATCTGGTATATTTGTGAATTGCTAGTATTTATCTTTATTGTTATTTATTTGTACTTTTTATTATTATTTTAGAAAAATCACTGTTATATTGCTCATTTTGATAAACTGTCAAATTGCTTGTGTATCATTGTATTGAAAAACTTCTAAAAAATAATTTGATACATAATAAATAATTATGTGAAATAAGTTCATTATAACTACTTATAATATTTATTGAATAAATATCATGAGATCAACATTAAATAATTTCAAATTTTGAAATAATTATTGAATAAATTAACAGTATTTCGTTTAAATAATATTATATTTATTAGCTAGGATTAATATCTCAGTTTATTATTGAAAAAAAAAAGGGCACCTCGCATCAAGAAGTCATGCTTGCCATCAAGAATGTGCTAACGATGCAATTCAGAGGCCGACGTGCTATGGTGGGTTTTTCACTTTATTTCAAGATTTATTGTTGTAACTCTCCTATATTTAAATTTTTATTGATTGCGATTTCAAGGAATATATCTATAAGAGCATTCTAGATAAAGCAACTAAAATTTAATTGAATTGGCAGTGGCAATAATTTTCCTGATTTTACAAACCCAAAAATTTTTTGAACAAATTTTCCAAAAAGAAAAAAAGGTTAAGATGAATTTCACTTATAGAGGTGAATATAATTTTTTCAATAAAATAATATTTTGACTTTTGTTTGAGGGTATAATTTTTTTTGCAATATTTTTCAACTAAATGATGTCAGATTATTAAAACTTTTTGACTGACAACACTTGAAATAATACTCAGAAGTTTGTTTTTTCAACTTCTCTATTATTACAAACAAATGAAAATTAACCAAAAACTTTATTACCACATTTAGAGAGAGAGAGAGAGAGAGACCATTAGCCGTGCCTCCGCCCGCGACTTCCATTGGCGCTCCATCATCCGGTGATTCCTCCTTGGGCTAGCTTTCTCCTTGGTGATTCCTCTCCACAAAACAAGTCCTACGTTGCAAGGTGCAGATTGTTGGGTGTGGAATCCTCATGTATCAGGTATCTTTACTCCAGGGAGAGCGTATCGTTGGCTATTGGAGGGGAACGTGATCTTCAAGTTTTGCAAGAAAGGAAATGGGTGTGAAAGCCTTGTCAAGAGAAGATCAAATTTTTTGTTTGGCTTTGTTTAAATGATGTAGTGCCAACAAGCGACATGTGCTCACTACCAGAAAAAATGTTGTTACGACGGATTTTACCGACGGATTTTAAAGATTTTCGACGGAAAATTTAATTTTCGATGGATTTTTCTACGATTTAGACCACCGGTAAAATGTAGTCGGAAATTTTTATCGACGGATTTTTCTCGTCGATAAAAGTTATCGTCTGGAATGAATACCATAATTCGCTGAGCGAAATTCGTCACCAATGGATTTTTCCGTAAGAAATTTTAAATTAAAATTCTTTTTTGTTTTTCTATTTTTTTTACGACAAAAAAATCCGTAGGTAATCAAATTATTTTTAAAATTTTATATTTAGCGACGGATAATTCCGTCAAAAGGATAAAAAATTTCGGTTGAAAATTTTTATTTATATTATTGATGGAAAAATCCGTCTCATTTATAGTTTTTTATGAAAGAATCCGTCAGTCAATTTTTTAGGGTTACCTAATCATCTCAAATTATATTTTTTATTTAAAGCTAATTACAAAATACATAATTCTATTTAATAGTAAAAAATTGTAATAAACAATAAACGCAACAAATTTAAGTTCAAAAGATATAATGATAAATATGTCAGAAAGTGTACAGACACAAATTTCAAAAGTTCAAACATATAACAACGAAAAAAAACAACTCAAATCATGAGAAGTCAGGATCATCGTCAGGATCGTCATCGCCATCGCCATCGCCATCGCCATCGCCATCACCATCACCATCACCATCATCATCATCATCATCATCATCGACGTCTGGCTGTGAGAGGAGCCGCCTGCATCTTCTTCCATAGAGACACCATCTCCTTCTTCATCTTTTTCATCTTCATGTCCATGGCCTTTTCCTTGTCCTCAATCTTCTTTTGCATTTCTTGCCACGCGTTGTCTCCGTCCGCTCTTGTATACGATGAAGTTTGCGTTCAGCAGATGAACTCGCTCGGACCTCATCATCTTCGGTGGACCCAGTGCCTGAGATGCCCCAGTGATAAAGGCAGAGGACAGACTACGCATAAAATGACCCCATGTCATAGATGCGGTTTCTAAGGACCGCCAACTACCTCTTGCCATAACTTGGTCCTCATCAATCGGGACCTCCCAGCGCAATCCTCCGCTCCCGCTGGTCGTAGCCTCCTGAGAGCGCCGCTCGTAGGTATGCTATAACAAAATAAAATTGATTAAACCTCTATCAAATATATGAAATAATAAATTATATATATATATATATATATATAATAATAAGTGCTCAGAACATATATACCCAAGCATTCTCTTAGCGAGGATCGACCCATGTCTTCTTTCTTGCGCGTGTGAGTCTTTCTAACACCTCACTTGTGCGGGTTGCCTCTTTAACTCCTGCTATTTGAGTGAAACATGTAAAATAATAGCAAGTGAAAATATAAATTTAACAAAAGGAATTTAAAAAATGTTTAAAATCATGACTAAACCATCTGTGACGCGTAGTCTCTATAGTAGCAGAACCACCACAATGAACGATCCACCCTTTTGCGACGCTCTACTCGCCTTAGCCTTCAAAGACTTATCTTTAAATTTCTCGCTTCCAGTATTGCCACAAATAGTCCAAGCTGGCCTGAGTCATCCATCTAGGGGTCTCGTCCGCCTTCCTGATGTCAATGTACACTCTTGGCTTGTGCCGCCTGGACTTGAAGAGCTTAAACATGAAATCTTCATCTTTGGGATGGATGATGAAGTGGCTCTACACATGGAAGTGAAAAAAATTATTGAAAGTAGTTTCTAAAGTATGTTGACACATTTTCATAATAATTATCTTATTTTACCTTCCACTCAATAAACCAGCAACTTCTCATCCTTCGCAGCTTGCCAAAGGACTCAATCGGCCTATCATACAATTTCTGGATGGTGTGTGTCACCTCGTGCATGGCACGTGCATTTGGATGCCAACTTCATAACAAATAGTACAAAACAATGTTAATATATGTTAAGAAATTGTTGAAAATTATTACAACAAGATTCATAAATTGAGCAATTAAATTACTTACCTTTTCTTACCAAGACGTTCAAGCTCTACCCGTTCTCCCTGTGGACCCATGTCCTGATTGCCCTGCCGAGGAACCACCAACGGCCCCGCTTTCATCATCCCCTTGCGAGTCGTGTGGTGGGGTGGAGAGGATCTGCGATGGTAGTGGAGGTGAAGGCACTGCACGGGGTGGTGGCATGGAAGGGATAGAAGTCGATGTGTGAGCAGCCATGGTAGATGCTTGATAGGAGGGTTGATTGTCTGATTATTTGGGACACCCTTCCCCCCCCTTGCTTTTCCCTTTAGGTGCCATATCTGAAAAATAAATGACAATGTATACAAAATCAAATAATATGATAATTGAAAATAAAAAGATGTAATAAGTATAAGACTAGACACATCACATTTAATCTGAAAGTTGAGGACTATCTTCATCATTCTCAGTCTCAACATCATCCTCAAACTCATCTTCCTCATCCTCATCCTCATCCTCCTCATCACTACCATTGCTTTCGTTGTGTTCACTCATTAATTGATGACTGGAAGAGTGAATTATCTCAACCTCACAAGAATCGGAACGTAAACTTGGCAATGTTCTTGTCTCAACGACTACCTGAGAGGGACTAGATCATTCACTTGAAAGCGTCGTCAGGTAGTTCTTCGACCTCAACTCGACCCCTTGGTTTAGTTTTCATGACCATCTTCCAATCCTTTTTGCACTTTCCAGGGTATGATGCATAATATACCTGTCTTGCATTCTGAGCAATGATGAAAGGATCATATGCACCATATCTCTTAGTATGATTCACCTCGGTAATTTTATATTGGTTGTGTATGCGTGTTCCGTCAGGACGTCTTAGGTCGTACCAATCACAATCTGAACAACACTACCAATTTTTTAGGTCCATCACCCACATATTCAATCTCCAGGATTTGTTTGATTACTCCATACCAATCACCTCCCCACCGCCCGCATCCCTCTGACACACACCCCACTATTGTCTGTTGTTCTCCCTCGGCCCCATTCAAATGTATGAAACTTATATCCATTCACATAATACATTGGCCAATTGTTTGCTTTGTTAGCAGGACCCAAGCCAAACTTTGTAAATAAGGACATGAAACATTATTGTTTTTATCAAACACCTACATGAATAATTGAAATTAAAAGATCAACACAAAAGATGACAACTAGAACATGTGTGTGATGTTGGATCAAATGGTTACTAGATAGTTAGGTCACATACAAAGGATCTGAACCATGCTGGAAATTGTTCAAGGGTGTGTCGCTCATCAACTTGTTCAAAATACCTGTAAATTAAACATTGCAGGTAAAATAAGATTTGATTTGTGTCATCAGTTCATAAATAATTGAAAGTGATACATTGATATCACTCACGTTTTAAATGGTTGCACTTCTTCACAGTTGATTAAGATATGTAAATGTGCAGCATGTTTCTTTCTCGATAGCCAATGGGGTTTGGATTTTCCAACATCCCTCTATTGAATATAGACAAAGTATGTTGAGTTGAACTTTCACCCCCATCATCATTCCGACCAACCCTTGTTCGTCTAGATTGAACATGCGGCTAAAGTAATAGGAACAAAAGAAAGATGTCTCCTTAGATATATGCCACATATGGAACCTTCTACCTTAGCCCTATTTTTCACACCTCTTGAAACTTCCAATATTTCTTTCAAACGGATACATCCATCTATTGAACCGGCCACATACCCATGCTTCGTATGCCAAGTGTACGGTAAATGTTCCATGGAATCAAAGAAACCGGAGGAAATATTCTCTAATTTGACAAGAATTATAGGAATGTTTTCTCCATAATTAAAAGATCTTCAACCCTCAGAGTGGATGAGCATAGGTCTCTAAAATATTGACTCAACTCAGTCAACGGCTTCCAAAGGGGAGGTAATTCTCTAAATGCAATAGGAAGTAAGCACTCCATAAATACATGACAATCATGACTCTTCATGCCAACAAATTGTCCTTGTGCAACATTGACGCATCTACCCAAATTTGAGGCATAACCGTCAGGCATCCTCAACTCTTGCATCCACTTACACACAGCTTCTTTCTAACAGTAAGTTAGTGTGTAACTAGCCTTCCGCTTACACACGGCCATCTGGCAACTTTGGAAACTCAACTCAGGTCGCTTACAATACTCTGCCAAATCTTTCCTTGCTTTCACATTGTCCTTGGTCTTATCGGTATCCATCACAGTGTTTATGATGTTATCACACACATTTTTCTCTACATGCATTACATCAATACAATGACGAACTAGATTATCTCCCCAATAAGGCAGCTCCCAAAATATACTTTGTTTGGTCCAATTATGATCTACCCCGTATCCTGGAAATCGTATGGATTTACCCAATTCATTATCTTTGGAAAGCCTCTAACTCTATGCCAAACCTGGTTACCGCTAGCCTCACAGGAGGCTCATCACGTTCAATCATCTTCTTTTTAAACACATCCTTCTTACCCCTAAATTCATGATCAAGGTCCAAAAACCTTCGATGGTCAAACCATGAGTTTTTCCGACCATGTTTCAATGTGAATTCTTTGTATCCTCCATACAAATTGGGCATGCCAATTTTCCCGCGTCATCCAACCTGACAACATTCCATAAACTGGAAAATCATTGATAGTCCACATCAATGATGCCCTCAGCAAAAAATTTTGTTTTGTGGAAATGTCATAAGTTTGTACACCCGAATACCACATCTCCTTAAGCTCATCAATCAATGGTTGGAGGTAAACATCAATCTTGGCTTTGGGATTATCGGGGCCAGGGATTATACAAGTTAAAAACATGTAAGGATCTTTCATGCACATTTCAGGAGGGAGATTGTAAGGTGTAACAACCACAAGCCAGCAAGAATAGGGTTTGCTAAATTGATTATTCCGAGTAAATCCATCTGCACAAAGCCCCAACCTAATATTCCTAGGATCCGCAAGGAAATCAGGATAAATTTGGTCAAAGTGTTTCCAGGCTTCACCATGGGAAGGGTGGGTCATGACACCATCATTTCTCTTATTCTCAAAGTGTCATCTCATGTGAGGTGCTGAACTCATTGAAGCATACAACCTCTTTAACCTTGGAATTAGGGGCAAATAGTGCATTCTTTTATAGGGAACATCCTTATATCTTCCATTTCCAGATCTTTTTGGTTTGAACCTAGGGCTTTCACAAAATTTGCATTGGGTTAAGTATGCATCATCTTTATAGTACAACATGCATCCCTTCAAACAACAATCTATTTTTTCTGATTTTAGCCCAAGTTTTGAAACTAATTTCTTGGCTTGATAGAAATCCTTTGAGAATAGAACTAGGTTGTGGACTAATCTCACTCATCAATGATGCCCACTGATCAAACGAAGTTTGACTTTGATTAGCTTCTGACTTTATAGCTAACATCCTAACCGCTAGAGACAACTCCGAATGCACACACCCTTCCCATAGAGGGGCCTTTACAGCCTCAATATAGAGAAAAAT
The DNA here is from genome assembly GCA_030441495.1 of Dalbergia oliveri. Lineage (NCBI taxonomy): Eukaryota > Viridiplantae > Streptophyta > Magnoliopsida > Fabales > Fabaceae > Dalbergia > Dalbergia oliveri. The sequence goes on along the minus strand of JAMLFY010000001.1, from coordinate 36,553,267 downwards.
TTCTCAGCCTTTGCATTAGGAGCCTCATAGAAGGTTCATAATCTGCATGCATTTGGGCCCAACGCATCATAAATCATTTCCTCATATCGTCTAGAGTTATCCTCCCAATTAATATTTCCCATGATATGCTCACCAATATTAACTCTACTTGAACTACCTCTAACATATGTATTTTCAACACTAGCATCTTCAAAATTGTGTGTAGCAACTTCCCCATGTATAGTCCAAACCCAATAATCCACCATAAAACCATCCTTATACAAGTGATACCTAATGGTGTCCATATCAAAATATTTCCTACATTTGCACTTAGCACAAGGGCACCTAACGTTTGTTCATTCATAAATTGTACTGTCTAACAAGCCACCCTTACAAACCGTTCAACTCCCTTGTAAAATTCAGGTTTGATTCCCCCTCGACTTGGGTACACCCTGTCATACATCCATAGTCGCGGGAATCATGATTCTTCAATATGTAATTTAACCTAACAAATTCATTTAAAGTTTTAAAAATTAAGATCTTATCTAATTATTAATACATCTAAACAAATCATCTTCTAAAAGTAAAAATCTTTCGGTAAATAATTTGTGCTCTTTAATTTAATGTCTCCTTCGACAGGCACCCCTTAAATTAAGATTCCACTATTTAAATTAAAAATAAATTCGACAGAACCTCCTTAAAACTAAGACATCCCAAAAATTAATTTCAGGATATACAGTAATATCAATCTAGTCAAATAAACTGAACAATACAATCAAACAAACATTTAAAGATCCTAAAACCGTTCTAGAGCACACCCCTTATAACATCACAACATGCATATCCTAATCTCCGCATACACAATCAATCTCCAGCAAACAATGCAAACAAGTTTGAAGGACCTCTACGCCCTTCCCCCATGTAATCCCAATTTCCTACAACTCTATCTTAGAAATCATAAGTCTCTATCTAACAAAAATGTAATTAAATAAGGAGAAGAAACAATTACTTACCTTAAAAGAGACAAAAGAATAATAATACTCCAACCATAGTCGACGTTCTGGAACAAAATCAATCATTTAAATTAATAACTTCAAAAGAAATACTAATAACCAATCATGATATAGCACAAATAGCATTTGAAGCAATGCATAATTAAGATTGAAATTTAATCAAATAGGTGGCATGCATGGCCAGGTAAAGTGAAAAAACAAATAAATAATGGAAGGATTTTGATTGATTTTGACTAGCACAAAATCACCTACCAAATTATGCTTCTTTTCTTCTTCTATTTCCTTGAGTCTTCGTATATTTCTTAATCTCAGTTAAAGCTTTTTGTTTGTGTAAATAACTAATTATATATTTATCGATTTGCATTTTATTCTTGACTAAACTTGTGATAATTTGATCACTAAATTAAATCTACTCAATCTTGACAAAAAATACGCTTAAGACCTTTGTGATTATTCAAGCCAAAAACAACATATCAATCTTAACAACCAGTATGGATAATGCATGACAAAATATAGAATGAATCAAAGACTAAATGGTGTTAGGATCATATCTCACCTCAAGTGGATGCGCGGTCTGTCGCATGAGAGAGCAACCGGGGCGAGGGCGCCGCGCCCTGTCGAGGTCGCCGAGGTTGGGGTCGTCGCGCTGCGGTCGGGCCGGCCAGTCACGTCGCGTGGATAGCGCTGCTCGTCGCCTGGTCCTGCTGAGCGGTCCGCCACTCGCGTCCGCTTCCGCCTGCGACTGCGCGCCTTGATCGCGAGCAGCGGCCTGGCGTTCGGCGCGGGGCCGCCTCAGGGACCGTGGTCGGAGGGGGCGGGGCCAGGGGCCGCCCAGGGAGGGGGCGGCCTGGGGTGTGGCTACAAGAAGAGGGAGAGAGAGAGAGAGAGAGAGAAAAGAAACCAGAATGTGATTTTAAGGATGAGAGTGAAATATCATCTTAATATTTCCGATGGATTTTTGAATTACCGATCGAAAAAATCCGCGGTAATTATAACAAAAGTGCGCCATTTTTTTCGATTCCGTATATGTTACGACGAAAATCCATCCGTTGGAATGTTATTTACCCAATATTTTATTTACCGACGGAAAAATCCGTCGATAATATTAATTTATCCGTTTTAAAAAATATCAATTAATTACCGACGGAAAAATCCGTCGAATATTAATTTATCCCGTTTTAAAAAATATTATTAATTACGACGAAAATCCGTCAATTGGCGCGCCAAATATGTTTGGGTTGGCGCCAAGGTTACCGTGGGATTTACCGACGGAAAAATCCGTCGTAATGTATACAACCCAAATATCCGTATTGTTTACATTCCGCCGAATTCGTCAATATCGACGAATAAATCCGTCGATAAATCCTCGAACTTCTTGTAGTGGCTTCAAACGCATATGGCCTGTTTTTCTTTGTGTTCCCGTTGTCACACTAGCGGGAGACTATTATTCATTGTGTGCGAGATTGCATAGCCTCTCGTGTGGTGGGTTGGGTTTGGTTTACTCATGACCTTACTTTCTTCTTGTTGGATGGACAGGATGTTAAAAAAGTATTCAAGAGTTGAGGAGAGGAACCTATTTCTGTTTGTATTTGGTGGGTTTGGCACTGGAGGAACAATATAGTGTTGGATTCTGACCCTAGATGCTACATGGGGTGGACTGGATAAACTATCAAGCCATGCGCTGATGCTCACTTGTCTCATTCTCCTGACCAGGTTCATCGTGATTTTCTAGTGGTGTGTTGGTTTCCACCTCTGGAGGACTGTAAAACTAATGTAGATAGGAGTAGATTTGATAGTAGTCATTGTTGTGGTATTGGTGAGCTCATCCGTAACCATGAGGATTTGGTTTTGTGGCTTTTCTTGTGTGATCCTTGGAATTATGTGACTATGCTGGAGCTCATGGCTGTGAGGAAAAGGTTGTGTTTGTCTTAGGATCGTGGTTGGTGGCGAGTTCCTTTGAGTGTACAGGACGAAGGCCACTTATCCTGGAGCAAACCTGGTGGGTTTACATACGCATGGTGTACATGCATTAGTTAGCGAAATTCATGACCCTTGCAGCTGCGCCTAGACGGGTGTACCTGATTTCAAAGACTAAACCAATGCATTGACAATAGCCAAGATGGCGCTTCTAGCATTACCAATGACTTAGTGTGGACTCTTCTCCCTCAGGAATGCTGCCCTTGGAGATGACCGTGTAGCTTTACTTGTTTCTTTGTTTCATTACAAAAAAAAAAAAATGAAAATTAACCAATGTACCAAAAGAAAAATTGAATCAACTCTATCAATCTCCATTCTTAATATGGTGTTAGTTCTTTACTTCCTTTTTTATTGTGAAGTTTATATGACATAAAAATGGTTCCACATCCAATATTTAAACAAAATGATGAGCATTTGGTTCTATTAGGTAAAGGCTGTCATGAAAACAATCCCAATAAGCATGTATTCAAAACTACTTGAATGTCCAAGGAACTTGATGCTTCTGCAAAGTATAGAGCTGAATAATTGATGGACCAATCCAGAACAATAATAATATGGGCGAGGAATATCCAGTTAGGATCAAGGTTAGAACGCGGAGAAAATCCAACAATACTATTGCTTTGTGGTCCCTGTGCTTCTTGTATGCTTATCCATGGACCCTGCTTTTGGTTCTTTGTAATTTTGCAGGGTTCACAAAGGGTGCTACCCATGCCTCACAGCGACTTTTCTCAGTGCTTTCCCCCTCGGTCTTTCTCAACTTTTCATTCACTTGCCTTCTTGAAAATTCAATGCATACGCAATACTTTTAATTTATTTTGTACTTTTTCTACATTTTCCCATTTTGAGCCTCATCGTAAACTTTCCTTTTCTATCCTTGTCAATTTTTATAATGAGTTTTTTTTCTCTTGTATTTATTGTATCTACAAAGATTGTACACTTGCCACGTCCGCTTACACTGCAATCATTTCTCGAAGAATAAGAGTACACTCGGACCACATTTTTTAGCTGTCATTAAATGGGACCATTGTCCAATAAAAGTTGACTCACTTGGTCGATGTTTTACATGCATCAGCATGATTTGTATTCGATTCTTAAATTCTGTGTTACCTACGTTGGTAATATGTAGCTACCCCCATCGATCTTAAAGCATGTCACCGCCCTGAATTTGGACAAAGATTCCTACAACCTAAACTTCAATGAAAAGACTAAAAAAGGAAAAAACGGTAGTGGTTGGAGTCTCGCTGTTATGAGCTTCATTGCCACGCCCACATCGCCAATATAATGTTTATACATTTAATTTGAAAGAGTGCTAAAACTTGAATGGACGTTTTCATCCCCCCTCCCCCTGCCCCACAAAAAAAAGAAGGAAACATTAAAAGGACTTGAACCATAATATGACCAGAGAAATAGTATTTTAATATCCAATACCTAATACTTCGTATAGACACCTAATTTAATAATTTATCATCTTTAAATTTTATGTGACCCTCGTTTTAATATTTTCCATCTTATTTTCCATCCTTGAATTTGTGTGAATGTTCTTCGATACTCAAATTTTGGATGTTTAAATAAAGCAACCCAGATGACAATGGAGTCAAATTAACCAAGCATCGCCTCAATGCCTGATACTTGCTGGCCCAAGTCGTGCATTGCCAACGGTTTGTCCTTAGGGGTGCGAGATGATTGAAAAGGAGGAAAAGCTGAGCTAAATGGGCTACTAAGAGATTTCTAATTAGAGTAATATTTTGGATAATAAATTACATAATAAATATATATTACACATCTCATCATCATTAAATTAATGATCAATTTCATACTTATCTTATTTACTTATCACATTTAATTATTAATAAAATATGTATATTTATTGTAATTTTATTATACACAAAATATTATTATTCTAATTAACATGGTTTTGAGTTTGACACCAACTACAGCAATCATCATGTAAGTAATGATGTTCGATGTACGAATTTGTTATCATAGTGCCTGCTCTTAATTAATTGAAGGAAATGTGACTCTTCAAAGCTCGTCAAAAAGCGAAAGATTATGCAGGACCACAATCAGGATCATCCGCACCAGCCTGTTTGTGTAAAAAAAAATATATATAGAGAGCTTTTTCTTTATTTGTAAATAATCAATAAGACAATATTTCATACTAATTTTGATATGCAATCAATGCAAAATATTTTGTACAATCAATTGATCATGTTTTTAACTTTTTATAATTTTTAAAATTGGTCCGACCAGTTATAGCCGTAACATTCGATCCTCCCTCCACTCCAAGCTCAACCTCTTCCTCCTTTTCAAGGCTAGGGCAGGGACTTGTAGTCCGACCGATTATAGCCCAGCTGGAAACTGGAATGGAAATTTTCTATTCTCAACTATTATTCTCTTTTATATTTTTCAATCATTTATTGACACATGAAAATATAAGAATTAAAACAAATTTAAAAATTAACAATTATTAAATCTATAATATATATTTTTCACGTTAATAAATGATTGTTAACAAAAATGAATATCATTTAGGGACAGAATATCTTCATCTAGAAAACCAACCCCTCTCCATTTCAAGGTTAGCCTCTTTGTCCTTATATAGACTCGACATTGAGGTTATGTAATTCAACTGATAATAGTTCAGGCAATTGCCTATCCCAACTTAACCATCTTAACCCTTAGCTTGACACCTCTCAACATCCCCCTTGCAAAGATAATAACTCTCATCTAGGGAATATCACCCTAATTTTGGGTTTGAAGACTATTTGTACACAAGTAAAATATGGCGTATCACACATTAGACATTTAGTTATATTTATAAAGTGTGACTAAATATATTTATAGCAAATGAATTTAGTCACACTTTATAAATGTGGCTAAATGAAGTGTGTGTGTGATTGTGTAACACTACACTGCTTGATATTCCATAGACAAAACCCCAATCTTGGGCGCAATTTCCTCCCTCAAATCTCTTAATTTATATTCTCTATTTTAAAATAAATGTCGCTTTTCACGGGGGAAGAGGGCGGAGGAGTTGGAGGGAAGCGGAGACAAGTTTATCATAAGCCCATAAACCATCTTATCCTTTCTTACATAGACAAGACATCGCAAAATATAATTAATGAGGATCAAATCATTTTGGTAATGCTATTATACATACGTAAATAATTATGGAAAACAAGTTTATAATACCAAAATATAAAAATTAAATTATTCATTTAAAGTGCATAATATATTAACTAAAAATTATTTAAAATTTATTAACAGGATATTGTTTTGAATGGAACGGATTTGAATTCCTTAAACAAAAATTATGATTCATGATTTATGTTTGATTCATGATTTATGTATGAAAAACAAAAATTATTATTAACAAGGGTTTCTACTTAAGCTTTTAGCCTTTAAAAAAAATTACTTAGAGAGTAGTGTTCGAGCTAATTTTCAGCTTAGAGAATATATATATATATGGGTGTTAAGCATGACAAGTCCTATGAATTGGTTGTTTTTAGTACAAAGTCCTTTTTGTCAATTTCAAGGATCAAACGAATACTTTAAAGAGTGAAATCAGCTTTTTGAATATGAGTTTCCAAGATATTTAATGACAAGTCTCTAATTAAAGCCACACTAGTGAGTATAAGTAATCCAAAACACAAGAGAAATGGTTGTAATTGAAGAAAACTCTATTAATACATTTAAGAAGGTTTATAAAAGACATTGTCAAGTTGCAAAGATGACTAACTAACGAGTTGCTAAGGAGCATATGCTCATGTTATAAAGAAATTCTAGGTCTAAAAGCTACGGCTAAGACTAAGATATACAATGTAAAAGGTAAATTTGTTGATGTGGTTAACAACCTGTACAAATGGTAGGTCTTAGGTTATTTATAGAGCCTTCCTTGTGAAATTGCTAAGTAACTGTTCTCAATTTGAAATCAGCTTTCCACTTTTAAGAATACTCCCACATGACCTTGCCAATTTGCTAGTCTATGCATATTCAGCTAAAATGATTCAACCCTTCTAGATCATCTAGTTGGATCCCGCTAATCGGCTGAGCCTTCTTTCTTCCTCGGCAAATATTTATCACTTAAAGATTTATCATTTAGACCTCTAATACTAATAATTAGATTTTGATGCCAACGAACAAGTAGATACAACTACACTTACTCATTTAGGTTGCGTTTGGTATCTATCCTAAGGAAAAAGGACGAAGACAATCCTGGAGAAGGAGATGGACTTGCGTTTCATAATGGTATATAAGACATAGTGATTGATGAAAATATGAGAAGATTACGTTATAATTTAATGAAAATGAAAGTGATAAGGACAAAGATGAAATATAAAATGTTTAAAGGATATTCTTGAAAAAAATATTTTAAATATGTGTCTCAAAGACATGTCTCTAGTATCCCTCTTTTTTAAAAGACAAATTGGCTCAAAAATTGTTAAGATGGAGACAAATTTGGGATTTTTCTCTTTATGCCCTTATCCAAGCACATTTCTATTCTTAGTATCTCTATTTTTTTTTATTTTTTTTTTGTCTTGGGCATTTACTAAAGATGCTACCTTAGCAATTAAATTCTCCTTTTTGGATCCACAAGTCGATCCATCTACTTGAACTTGTGCATTGGCCAACCATTCTAAAGCTTGATTAGACTGCACAAGCCTAATGCCCAAGTGCGACTATCTCCCCTAATCATGGCCCAACACCACCCTATCAGGCCTTGCAATACGTACCCATCAATCCTGATTTACACCTAATCACAATCCTTCTCATTAATACCCCACCAGGATATATACCCCTCTCAATAACGGGCAAGGACAACTCATTCTCTAGCCTATGCACTGAGTCTACCCAGATCAAAGGCATCAACACTTTTAAAGGAATGTTGTCCCAACATGTATACTATTTAGAAGTCTAATTTCAGTGTTGTTTATACAACGTGGCTCATCATGTACCATCTGATTAAGAAAAATTCTTAGATATTTCTAAGAATTTAATTTTTATTATAAGCCTAGACACCATCTTAATTTTCTCTTACAAATACAACACCAAACATAATTATAATGAGAATCAAATCATTTTGATAATGTGACTATACATACATTGATTGTTGTTGAAAATAAGTTTATGCTACCAATATTTAAAAATTAAATTCTTCATTCAAAGTACATAGTGTACTAACTTAAAATGACTTAAAAAGTATTAACACGATATTGTTCTCAATGGAAGAAATTTAAATCCCTTAAATATATAGTTATGATTCGATTCAGGATCCATGTATATGAAAAACAAAATTATTAACAAGGGTTTCTACTTAAACGTCTAGCATTGGAAAAGGTTTAAAAGGAAAAAAAAAACTTAATAGTAGATACAGTTATACTTGTTCACTTAGCAATTTAATTAAATTCTCTTTTAAAGAAATGCTGTCCCAACATGTATCCTGCTTAGTAGCCGAATTTTGCTGTTTGTGCAACGTGGCTCATCACATACCAAGGTTTTTTTCCTAAATAAATTAAAAAAAATCATTATATATAAAACTATTACAATTTGAACTTTATAAGCACGCATATACACTCTTTTCTTCACATTAGAGAGAAATCGGTTAACTCTAAGTCGATTTCAAAGGACTAAAACCCAAAAGAAACGGTGACAACTAACCGATTTCTAGTGTATTTCTCTCAAAGAAATCGGTTAAAAGCCAAGTGATTCCACTGTTGGGCAATCGGACGGCTTGGGTTGTTGGTCGGTGTATCCAACGGCGGAGCGGTCAATTTCACACGGTCCGCAGCATGCGCGACACGTGGCGAAATCGGTTGGCTCTCATCTTCCTCATCCATCTCATCTTCGAACAACTCCTAAAGTTTAAATATATTTAATAATTCATACAAAGTTTTGAGATACTAATTTTTTAAAGTGTATGAGATATTAATATATTTAAATAAAATGACAAAAGACTCATTAGATAATTTATTTTTTAACTTAATTTTATTCTTGGTCATATTTACAGAAAATTAAAATAAAAAGAACAAAAATATTATTACGGTTAAAAAATTTATCTAAAGTTAAAATAAAATACTTAATCCAATTGAAAGACTATTATTAACATTAAAAGAATCAACTTATTCCCTAATTTAATTTTTATATTTACGCAATATGTTTCATAAGAAAATTAAATAAACAATATTTTCATAAAATAAATTATTACATAAGTAAAATAGTTCAAGAAAGTATTATTAATAAAAGTATGTGCAGATTAAAAAATAATATAATTGATCAAGTAGTTTATAAAGGAGGAACATGAGTATTTTTTAACGGTTACATAAAACATCATTAGCCAAAATTAAATAGTCACCACCACAATTAAATAATATAAAAAATAAGATATGATAAATATTTAAATTTATTGGATCAAACCTACAATTCAAATTATAAACTAAAATATAAAATATTATAAATATTAAAGTATGTTTGTGAAAGGAGTTTGAGTTATTACCTTTATTCGGGTCTTTCTAAATCCTCATTAGAAATATCTTCATAATGATTTGTCCATTCTGGCCAAATCATTCCAACATTCATTTGTTCATTTTGCCACCTGCCAAGTCATTCTCATTTTCAGGCATTAAATTTTCATTATGTACTAGATTTGACATTGCTAATATTGGAGAATGTTAGACTAATGACCCTTCAACAAATGCAAGATCAGGACAGATCTCCAGAGCTTAAGTTTAGTTTCCTAGAGCTACAAATACCTCTATAACACTAAGACTGGAAATTCGATCATGACGATCGAACATTATCCTTATATCATCGTCAGTTTGAATCAAGCAACTTGTGAAGTGTAATGTACCTTGCCCGACTAACAATGGTAATCAATACAATATCTGTGTTATTTGCCTATTCTGTTGCTTGGAACTTGTGAAGGATTTTCTCATGAAGCTCAGAAATAGCCATGGATGAACAAACACGCACAAGCACTTGGATTTGGACAACAGAATATTACCCCATCTTGTGTACTTTGCATTATTTCACAATTATAGTGCACAAGAATATAACCTCTTGTTGTCATTTCTCTCAAAAAACAAAAACTCGCAATTAGAGTGCTAGTATAACGTTTTGAGACGTAAGGAAGCTAAATATTGGAGAAGTTTATATAGACAGGAGGAATCAGATGAATCCAGGCCGGTTTAACAAAGAACGTTGGCTTGAGCGACTCTCATGTGTTTGTGATGTCAAGAAAATCAGCGGCAGTTGGTTTAGTTTGCAGAACAGGCATAACACATAGAAATTATTTAAGACCAATCCGATTCTTTGGAAAATGGAATGATGAGAAATCGATTAAGGGCCAACCAATTCCGTTGTATTTCAAGAGTTAGAAATTACCCAAAGTTAACCAATTCTCTAATGTGAAGAAAAAAGTGTATATGCGTACATAAAGTTCAAATTGTATGGTTTTATATAATGATTGTTTTTAATTTATTTACGGAAAAAAAACCCACATACCAATCTAATTAAGAAAAATTCTTAGATATTTCTAAAACAAGAAACTGCTCTATATTATTTAATATTTATCACTTCTGTTTTGCGAGTTGTATTTATTCTTTATTTTATCAAAATTTTCTTACAATAACTCAATTCAACATTAGATAATATAACCAACAGCTTACTCTGTGAGAAGGTAAGAAAAGAAACTTACCTGTAACTAATTAACAACTCTAATTGGAAAAAGGGGGCGTGGCTACTGGTAGTTTTCATCCGTCACGTGCATGCACTGTATTACACACCAAAGCTGCGAGGCTTAAAACAGAGATGGACCATACCAAAAAAACAAAAGAGAGATGGACGGAGAAGTAGGACACTAGGACCCGGTCTCCCTTGTCAGAATTGATCTTGATATGCCACCAACAGGAATGTTAGTTGGTCATTCCAAGTCCAGAGATGCACACAGGGAAAGAAGGCCATGACAGTTTCATTATCTCATAAATGCCATTATGTTTTTGTCTAAGAGTTTTACTATATCCTCGTAATATGCCCAAATATGTGTCTAAATATTAAATAAGATTAAAAAGTGATGAAACCAATGCTTGATATTTTAAAAAGTAAAGTATCATTACTTTACATAACATTTTGGAGGATATAATAAGAGGATGAATCGTTTTTCTTTGTTTAAAGAAAAAAGCTGATTTGACACTTTTTTTATGGGCGTGTTTCTATAAGAAATTTTAAGAAAATAATGTATTTATGGGGAGAAACTAAAATGATTTGGCCTGAAATATTTTGTTCGTACATTGGATAGATGAATTGTGAAAATGCTAAGCATTTTTATTGAGTATTTTGTTTGGGAAAATATTAATATAGAGTCAAGTTTATGGTGAATATGTGATATAATATCAATGATAAGATATGAATTTTACTTAAATAGAGACCATATCCTATCTATTGGTAGATAAGAATGTGATTCGCTCATTGGTTCTATACCTTATAAGTATAAATAATATAATATTTTTTATATCAAACAATTTTTTTAACTTTTTATAATATTTAAATGGGGTTTCTTAGGTACCCTTGTAAAATTCAAGAATATAGGTACCTGAAACTCTAATTTTGTCCGACCTACAAAAACAAAAAAACAAAAATTTTGCTAGCATATTTTCAGAGTTTGACCATTTATAGACCCATGTTGGTAATTTTATTTTGTTGAGTGAAATTGCAAATCATTTCAAGTTTTATTTATTGCTCTTCGTTGTATTTAATTCAAATTCGATTTGGGTCATTTTTATTCGTGGTTTTACATTTTTAGTTCATGTGTCAAAAATAAAAATAAGAGAGAGGCTCAATATGTATCGAGCCCATTTAATTTCCAGCCCTACATGCAGCCAGCTTTGCCTCTAGTTTTTAGCCCATGGTCTTATTCTATTGCGTTAACCAAAAAATATAATAATAAAAAATATATAATAATAAAAAACAAACAAACAGGCAACCGATTTGCTTATTGTCCATTTGTAAAATAACAAAAAAAAAGTGAAAAAGGAAAAAACAAAAAGAAAGGACAGAATAGGCTTCACGGGTTCATTCCATGCCAAAGACCCGTGAAGCCAGGCAAATGGTGATGATGAGGATGCCGAACACAATGATGAACTCTTTCCCTACTCTTAGCAAGAAGTTAAACTTCCTTTCGGTGATGAATTGGAAGCTTGGAACGCTGGAACCAGCTTGGAATCCAAGCTAACCTGCAAAATGGGATCATCAATGATTTTGAAAACAACTAGAAGTAGACCCAATAAAGATGCAAAGGAAGTGGGATCAAAAAAAAAATTTTCAATTACTCATCAAAAAGGAATTAAAAAAAAAAGATCAAAATTACACACTCAATACATAAGAAAAAGAATCCTGAAAATAGAGAAGGAGAAACCAGCAACAATTCCAGGAAAAACAATCCAGGAAGAACAAGGTAAATCTAGCAACATCAACAATATCATCATCATTCAAAAATAAAAAAAGGAGGAAAGTGGAGAGGCCCCGCCCCGCTCTCCCACCACCCGGCCTCACATCTTCATTACCATCACGTCGTCATCACTTCCCCCTCTCCCTTTTAGCATAGATAGCTTGCCTCCCTCCATGAAATACTATCATCATCCCTCTTCTTTCCTTAATGTAACAGCGGCCTCCTCTTCCTCCTTGACCACATATCATCATCATTCTCCTCACATCATTATCATCTTCCTTATCACCCACTAAACTTCGCCGCCAACCATCGCTTGAACCACCCTCATCGCTACACAAATAGTTAAAACCACCGCCATGGCCAAAGAACCCCTGTCCTAAATCACAGCTCAAACCCAATAACCCCAAGCCA
>JAMLFY010000001.1:36456240-36539945 GCA_030441495.1 Dalbergia oliveri | reverse complement strand
AATTATGATCAAGCTTGCATGTACGTGCTTCAAAATTGTGAAGAAGTTTGGCCATTGAAAGAGTAAGTTATATTAGATGTATTAGATGAATTCATTATCACTAGTTTTAGTGTCATATTTATTGATTTAACATTGTAGGCAAGATGAAAGGGAGATGAGACAAGAATAAGAGATGGACGTAAGAAAGAGTTTCTTGAGTGGTTATATGCACATGCTCAACATATTGAAAATATTGAGCTTATGAGTCTAGCAACTGGTCCTTTGAAAGTGGCACATTGTTATGGAACATACATTGTGAATGGGTTCAGATTTCATACAAGGGATCAATCTTTGCAAAGGAAGACTCAAAATTGTGGAGTTCTCGTGAAGGGAGATGATGAAAATGCAAAAAGGAATACAATGGGTATAGAAGATATATTAGAGTTATCATATGTAGGAAATAGAAAAGTATATCTCTTTCAATGCCATTGGTGGGATGTTGCTTATTTGGGAAAAGGATATAAATTGACAATTATGGATACACAAGTGTGAATATCCATGGTTCTTTAAGTACCAATGAACTTTTTGTCTTGGCATCTCAGCAAAGAATTAGTTTTCTAAGTAGAAAGCATCGTTAAGAAAGATTGGCTATTTGCAATGAAGACAACTCCCGTGACTTATACAATATGCCTCATAAGGAAGATAAGATTGTTGATGATGAGGATGACGACTCAAATGTTGACAAAGAGAATGCTTACCAAGAAATTGAGATTGAACATGACTTTCCATGCAGTGAGATAAACAATAATGATATTAATGTAATATTGCACAGAGATTACACTAAACCAGAAATAATTAGATGTGAAGAAGAATAATTGGTGAGATAATAGACAAGATGATTTTATTTATGACAATGACTTAAATGAGGATTTAAGTGATGAAAGTAATGAAGATCTCCTTGATAGTGAGACTAGTGATGAATATTATAATACTTAAAGGTCAACCTTTTAATTAGAAGAGTTAGACCAATTATTTTATTATACTTTTTATTAAAAAATTTGATATCTTGCTCATATTTATATTCTGATTAAATTATGGTTACTTTGAAATTAAAAGTCAACTAACTAATAATCTTTTTTTTATACAATTTTGTAGAAATGCAAGGGTGAGGAGGTGCCAATGGAAAAAGGAAAGCAAATTTACTGTATTCATCAAGGGTGATAAAGGAAAGAAAGATGATAGCATTTCAAGTCCAACTGTGCCACCAGCCCAACACTCAAGTGCTCAAGAAATTCAGCCACATATTCAACTAATTCGAATACCTACTCAGATCAAGCCGCTAGAAGAAGAGTCTCATTTACCACATGGGGAAGGAAATGTTGTTTCAACACCTAGTAGTGTAGGTAATAATATGCCAATTTATGTTACTAGTGATGTAAAATATATTTATACATGTATTATAATGTCTTCATTTTTTATATAGGTTCTTGTATTCCAAATAAGAAAACAAGAGGAAAATATAAATCCATAAAATTGGACATGTTGACAATGGGTGGACAAATTGAAGTTCATATTCCTAATGATATCTTAAGAGCAATAGGAACAAATGCAAGGAACCTTGTGAATTATTGTGGATTTACGGATTGACGCAAAGGATTGGAAAGAAGTCATAGCTAGAGTGGGTGAACAAATGCTTCTGAAGATTAAGGTAATAAATTTGTTGCCAAATGTGTTATTTATTGTCAAAATAAATTTAGTAACTTAAGTTTCTTGTTTCTTCCATTCAAAGGAAAAGTTCAAGGTTGGCCAAAATTTGGAATATCGTTTGGATGCATTTGCTTTAGAAACTATGCGAAGGCTTTATAAAGTCTGGAGAGGTCGTTCAAGTGGAGATATGAGCAATTTCAAACTGATAAGGAAAGACTAGCTAACCCGCCAAGGATATTGATATAGAGGATTGGAAGCATTTAATTGGTTATTTTGGTAGTGAAGAATTTCAGGTATAATAAGTAATGTATTAAATTTTTCAAATTATTTTAAACTTACTAGTTAAGCATTAACTCAATAATTTAATTGCAAAAGTAAGTAAGAGAAATACATTGAATAGACAAAAGATAGTTGTCAAGCACACATGTTGTACTAGATCTTTTGTTGAAGTTAAGGAATCAATGGTAATTTGTTTTCATTTTTTTAATATATTTCTATATATAAAAAGTCATATTTTAATTGCATTAATGGAGTTTGATGTGTAGAGAGATCCTGAAATCGAAGAGAAAGCTCAAGTTGATGAAGTTTGGTATATTCAACATACCAAAAAGAATAAAGGGGGAAGTTATGTAGTTTGATCCTAAGTCACAAGAAGTCCATGTAATGCTTAATTATATGCCTTTGTAAGTTGAATCAATTTATGAGTTCAGTTAGTAATATTTTCTATATTATTTATGTAAGATAAATTGAAGGAGCTTGTATCTCAACCAACCCTAGAAGGCTCCACTCCAATGACTAGTGATGAGATGTTGTTAAGTGTGCTTGGTGAAAGGACCAGATATTTTAAGAGGAAAAGGTTATGGAAAGAAAGCTCCATCAAAATGGGGAAGAATTCAAGAAGTTGAAATCAATGCTAGGATTAATCAGTGGAGGAAAGAGTTGAAAAGGCGTAGAGGAAAGAATTGAACAAGCGTTGGAGGAAAGAGTTAAACAAAGAATTGAACAAATGAAAGCTTGAGGTCAATAATAACATAGAGTATTATTGAATCTTGACTTGCTTCTATACTTGGCTCTGTTTCTCAATCAAATGCAAACACTAATCTCAATAGTCTTAATTGGTATTAATTAATTATCCTTGTTTCAACTATGTTTATCTATTGTTGTGTTGGTATAGCTGCAATAGTTTATTTACATTTTATAATGAAGTTAAAATAACTCTTTCAGGCTCTCTGTGCAGGAATGCACATGATCCTACAACAAGTTGTCCTAACAACGAACC
Source organism: Dalbergia oliveri (assembly GCA_030441495.1). Taxonomy (NCBI): domain Eukaryota; kingdom Viridiplantae; phylum Streptophyta; class Magnoliopsida; order Fabales; family Fabaceae; genus Dalbergia; species Dalbergia oliveri. The sequence continues at coordinate 36,536,980 of JAMLFY010000001.1, read as the reverse complement.
AAGCACTTGACTTTGGATTAAAGTCATTTGGAATGGCATCGATACTCTATGTTTTAACTTCCCTTTTCTTTAGGAAAAAAACTAAGTACCTTGCATTTGAGTTGTAGGTTTATTTTCTTTTGTACAAAACTAATAGCTAGCATGGACAGTAGCTTTTTGAATTTTACCCAGTACATGACTTTAAGATTACAAGTTTTACATTTGATGTTATTAATGTTATTTAATGAATATAACTTTAAATATATTCATAAAAATTTAATTTAATTTAATTATACTTTTTTATAGACGCAAGTAATATGGTATGAGAAAAACAATAAATACATAATTAAACGTAAAAAAAATAAAATAAAAGCGTCTAAAGTGGCAACTATAAATAGTTACTAAAAGGTCCTTTTTGTTACGCCACAAATAAGTCGTCACTAAAAGATGGTATAGTAACAATTATGTGTGGTTACTAAAAGTAATAATAATTTTAGTGCAAACATTTAGTGATGAACAATTGTTGTCACTAAAGGCTCCTTTTGTGAAGACTATTTATGTTGTCACTAACTATGTAACTTTAGTTACAACTTTTATATGGTCACTAAACTTCCTTTTTGTTACACCAGACAAGCTCAACTGAAATATGATATAGTGACAACTATATGTAGGTACTAAAATTAACAATAATTTTTAGTGCAGACATTTAGTGATAACAATTGTTGTCACTAAAAGCTCTTTTTGTGATGACGGTTTATGTTGTCACTAAATAGCTATTTATTTAGTGACATCTTAGTTGTCACAAATTGTATCACTTTTTGTGACGACTATAAAAAATATAAGTGATGACTTGAGTAATCACAAAATGTATTATTTTTAGTGACGAATACTTAAAGTCATCACTTTACCTTTTAGCTACGAAGTATGAATTACAACTTTTAGTCATCACAACAAGTATAAAAGTCGTCACTAAAAACTTTTGTGATGACATCAAAATATTTTAGTGACAACTTTAGTCATCACAAAAAACCTTATTTCTTGTAGTCACTAGCCCACCCACTACTAAGAACCAGTGCAACATCATGACTTAAATTAATTGTAAAGTAGATCAATATTGTCATAGCTTGTATGCCACACATGCTTATAATTTATGAATTGTGCCAAATGTTACTCCATGCTAGACAACTGCAGGAGTAATGCTAGTAAGTTATATATTCTCAGTTATTTGAATATACTGGGTAACAAATTTAATATAGATACACAAAAGAGCCCTTTAAAGATATACAAAATGCACAAATTTAATTTCAATTTTTCAATTGATGTTGAAAACATATGCTAAATTGAAGATATTTTGTTGACCAACATGTGTCTTTCCATTTTTATGTATGTAGATATGATTTTGCAAGTTTGCTAACATCTAAAGTCAATAATCTGAACTATCTGTGTACTTTTGCATTGGTCATCATTGAAAGTAGTTGTATAAATTTTTAAGAGCTGTCTTTAGCCCAAATGCTAATTGACCATAACTCAAATATTTTTGTTGTAACTTAAGTTTGTCCCATATTATTTGCATAAAAGTTTGAATAAAGTAGCTTCTATATAAATAATGAGGCTTTTTTGGTACTCAAGAATTCATGAAAGAAATCCTTGAAAGACACAAATAATTTATTTAGTGATGTCTTCTCTCTATGGGCCCACATATAATAGAAGTTCTAACACAATGCGGACCCTTTGAGAGAAGAAATCTCTAAATAAAGTATTAAATAAAGCATTTAAATTTTCCAGGGAAGAATGATTACAAACTAGAACTTCTTTTGTATATATTAGGGGGTTGATAAGAACTTGCATGCCTAACAATTCTTTTTCTTTTTTGAAACAAATTTTAAAATTTATTATTTGTATTTATTTTAAAAATAAATTTAAATTTTGGATATATTTTGCTTGTAATTTATTGTTATAGTAGTATTTTCACTCATGATTTAATAGGTTGATTTTGATTTATTTATTTAATATATTGAGGCTTAAATATGTTTTCACTCCCCCAAAAATAAGTGAATTTTTGTTTTGGTTTGAGAAATAATTTTCATTTGATTTCATCAAAAATTTTCTAAAACTATTAGGGTTTAGCATGTTCAGTATATAACATAAATAATGACATGGATAAAAACAAGTAGTTTTAGAAATATTTCAACCAAAAGCAAACAATTTTTCAATGATTGAAACCAAAAATAGTTTTTTTTTTTGGGAATAAAAACACATTTAAATCATATGTTCATTATTATTGTTGTTATTTTTAGTTTTTAATAACTAATTTTTTTTTTCATTACAAAAATGAAATAAGATTAGCAACGAAAAGCTCATTATAGTGAATAACTTTGTATAATACCTAACTTTTACCAACACATGAGTCTAGACTATAATTATCATTGACAAAAAGAAAATTCTAAAAATAGTATACTTAGAATTTTAAGGAGTTACACACTTAAAACATGCAATAGTAAAATGAATGAAATTTATATAAGCATTAATGAAATTTAATTTTATCTTTAACAACTTTCAATGGAATGGCAGTAATACTTCTGTTAGCATCATATATATATATATATATATATACACACACACACATGAGCAAAAGTCCAACTAGCAAAACTAAAATCCGACTACAACCTTAAATAAATTTAAGTAAAGAGGGAGTTTATTTTAGAAAAGAGAGTTTTCTATGAAAGAGAAAAATAAGTTTATCAATTTTGGAGAAATGAAGAATACTAGATATTCTCATAGAAAGAGTGTGTTAGTAAGTAAATTCCAAGATTAAGTAATTTGATACCAATAAATATAGAGAAAAGGTTTGAAGATAATTTTGTGGGGACAAATTATTAACTGATTGTACTTAGAGGTAACTCATTTAATTATATAGCATAGACATTATTCATAAAATCTATTAAAAAAATATCACTTTGTGTCATGTAACAAAAAGAATTTAACATTTTAATTATTAATTATTTATTTAATTAAATAATCTTTATGTAATAATACAATATGAAAGAAAACAAGAAGTAGAAACTTTTAAATATTTAGCAATAAAAAAATTCAACATCTTAAATATTTTTTACATATTTAAATATACTTTGATTTATTATGATTTATACTTTTATTGTTCACTTTAATATTTAATTCATACAATTATATGAATAAAAAAACTAAAAGATAGCTTTGAGAAAGAAATATAAAAGAAAAGATTGAATCACATTTGCTAAACATAAGTAGGTTGCATTTGTAAGCCATAAGATAATACTTATAGTGGCACTGTGGTAATGTGGCACTACAACGAGAATACCATTGTTCAACAATGATCCCATAGAGTACATTTGTGTTATTAAGGAAATGGTTAGTTGTGATAAGACGAAGTAATCAAAGTTTGGAAGGAATAACTTTGCTGTAATTATAATTAGAAGTTGCATTGTGGAATTAGTGGTGGTTCATTTAGTGATATATAATAGATTTGTCTGATACAATGATGAATTTGACTTATATTTTTAGTTTTCTTGAACTATATTGAGACTTTTCATTTCTCAAGGACAAATTCATGTAATGTTTTTATCATGGACCACTTTAAAGGTTTTCTCATCTTGTTACTGTACAAGCTCACATGGGCATACCATACCCCTAGAAACCAAAAATGCAATCTATGGCTAATTGTTTTGTTTTAAACACTAGGTGTTCCTTTTGCTGCCCCGCTGACCCCATAAAGGAAGAATATCAGCAATAGCTAATGATCCGAATGTTCTTGCAATCCTAGCCATTTAACAGCCATATTTAATCAGATAACTAATATCTTGTTTGCTCCCCCTAGTGTGAAATAGCAATGAGCTTAATTATTAATCCATGTAAACTATCTATAAAATAAAAGGCCCTTTTTTCCAATATTCCTAGTCATAAGACTATTGTTTCTTAGAATTTCAGAAATTTAAAGAATATAGAACATACATTTAACCTCATTATTATTGTATGATTGAAACTATTTAATTCTTTATTCGAATATCTCCTTTTTGTCCTTGCACAATAAAAAAATTCATTTGCCCAAAGGAATATGAAAATTACATTTGTTAACATCATAGATATGAATTTCTTTATAATGATGCAAAAAAGAAAGTGCTAATTAATTGTTCATGAAACTTACTCATACCTGATTCACTAGATTAAGGATTGCAATCTCCAAATATTTCAATTCTCATGGGTTATAATGATGAGGTTTCACGTTTCTACAGTATATCCTTCCAAAAAATAACAAAGTACCAGTAAAACCCCATCTTGTAAAGAAATCACGTGTCCTCAAATGCACTTGTGATGGGCACTTGCCCACTACTAAGAACCCTACCACCACATCATGACTCAGATTAGTTAGAAAATAGATCAATGTTGTCAAAGCTTGTATGCCAAACATACTTATAATTTGTGGATTGTGCCAAATGCTACTCCACGCTATACAACTGTAGGAGTAATGCTAGTAAGTTATATATTCTCAGTTATTTGAATATACTAGTTAACAAATTTAATATGCATACACAAAAGAGCCCTTTAAAGATATGTATAATTTGCAAATTTAAATTCATATTTTCAATTGATGTTGAAAACATAAGCGGAATTGAAGATAACGTTTTGACTAACAAGTATCTTACCATTGCTATGTATGGAGATATGATTTTGCAAGTTTGCTAATATGTAGAGTCAGCAAGTTTAACTACCTGTGTACTTTTGCACTGGTCATCATTAAACATAGGTTTATAAATTTTTAAGAGCTATCTTTAACCCAGATGTCACATGACTATAACTCAAATATTTTTGTTGTAACTTAAGTTAGTCCCATATCTCTTGCATAACAAGTGTGAATACAACGGCTTCTATATAAATAATGAGCTTTTCTTTGTACTCAAGAATTCATGAAAAAAATCCTTGAAAGACACACATGTTTTATTTAGTGATGTCTTTTCTCCATGTGCCCACATTCAATAAGACTCCTAATTCAATGCCCTTTGAGAGAAGAAATCTCTAAATAAATTATTTAAATTTTTTAGGGAAGAATTACTACAAACTAGAACTTCTTTTATGTATACTAGGGGGTTGATAAAAACTTGCATGTCTAACAATTCTTTTTTTTGTCACAAATTTTAAAATTTATTATTTGTATTTATTTTAAAAAATATGTTTTTTATATTTTGTATGTAAGTTATTGTTATACTAGCATTTATGTATGTGATTTAATAGGTTTATTTTGATTTATTTATTTAATGTGTTTAGGCTTAAATATGTTTTCACTTCCCCAAAACTAAGTGATTTTTTGTTTTGGTTAGAGAAGAATTTTCATTTGATTTCATCCAAAATTTTCTAAAAATATTTGGTTTTAATATGAATATATGCGTTATATATATATATATATATATATATATATATATATATATATATATATGATTTCTAGTTGTCATGTTGGATTGAATGACCTAACCCACTGTTATCATGTTTAGTATTTAAAATAAATAATGATATGGATAAAAACCAATTAGTTTTAGAAATATTTGGACCAAAACGAAATATTTTTTTTCAATGATTGAAACCAAAATTTGTACATTTTTAGGGAATAAAAACATATTTAAATCATACATTCATTATTACTATTGTTATTTTTATTTATTTAATAAACATATTTCATTTCATTCATTACGAAAATGACATAAGATTGGCAAGTAAAACTCATTATAGTGTAATAACTTTACATAATACTTGACTGACCAGCACATGAATCTGAATTCTAGTTATCATTGACTGAAAGAAAATTCTAAAAATAGTATAATTAGTATTTTAAGAGTTTGAACTCTTAAAACATGGAATAGTAAAATGAATGAAATTTATATAAGCATTAATGAAATTTAATTTTATCATTAACAACTTTCAATAAAATGGCAGTAATACTTATGTTAGTATCAAATACATATCGATATTTAACAAAATGGCAAACTCTATTGTGTGTGTGTGTGTGTGTGTGTGAGAGCAAAAATCCAACTAGCAAAACTCAAATCTGCCTACAAACTTAAATAAATTTAGTAAAACGGGAGTTTTAGAAAAGAGAGTTTTCTAAGAAAGTGAGAAAAAAAAAGTTTATCAATTTTGGAGAAATGAAGAATATTAGATATTCTCACAGAAAGAGTATGTTAGTAAGTAAATTCCAAGATTAAGTAATTTGATACCAATAACAATATAGAGAAAAAGTTTGAAGATAATTTTGTAGGGACAAATTGTTAACTGATTATACTTAGAGATAACTCATTTAATTATATAGAATATATATTATTCATAAAATATGTTAAAAAAATATCACTTGGCATCATGTAACAAAAAGAATTTAACATTTTAATTATTAATTATTTATTTAATTAAATAATCTTTATACAATAATACAATATGAAAGAAAGCAAGAAGTAGAAACATATAAATATTCAGAAATAAAAATATTCAACATCTTAAATATTTTTGTATATATTTTAAATAGACTTTGATTTATTATGATTTATACTTTTATTGTTCACTTTAATATTTAATTCATGCAATTATAGGAATAAACAACTAGAAGATAGCTTTGATAGAGAAATATAAAAGAAATAGTAAAAAAAAAAGAACAAATCACATTTGCTAAACATAAGTGGCTTGCATTTGTAAGCCACATGATAATATTAATAGTGGCACTGAGGTAGTGTGGCACTACAACAAGAATACAATTGGTCAATAGTGGTCCCACAAATGCAAGATTATATTATTAAGAAAATGTTTAGCTGTGATAAGATGAATTAATTAGAGTTTGGAGGGAATAACTTTGGTGTAATTGCAATTAGAAGTTGCAGTCTGGAATTAGTGGTGGTCCATTTAGTAATATATAATAGATTTGTCTAATGTAGTGATGAATTTGACTTACATTTTTTGTTTTCTTGAACTATATTAAGAGTTTTCATTTATCAAGGATAAATTCGTGTAATGTTTTTTTCATGGACCACTTTAAGGGTTTACTCTTCTTTTTGCTATGGGTAGAAAAGTGCATAAGAATGGGGGTTGAATCATGCTTTGGCTTTTCTTTCCTTTTCCATTTTTGAAAAACTAGAACAAGTACTATCAAATATACACTTGAAATGCAAGTGGAAACAACATTAGTACACATCAAAAAGTAAATTTCTGAACTATGTTAAAGAAGTAAAAATGCGTTGAAAAGGGTTTTGCATAAAACACAAAATATATAAGGCAAGCGCAATAAATAAAAGAAAGTTAAGGAAGAAGAATATGCTGCACAAGATTTTTATCTAGTTCAACCAACCTATATCTAATTATAACACCGTTGAGTTCCACTAAAACATTTCTCAATCCAAGAAAGTTAGATAGTCTTTGTGGTAGTCTTTTCAAGCTCTTACTAGTGATTAGTAGCTCACTCTACTATCATACATGAGTAGTCTTTGACCAATCTCTCCAAGGTAACTTCGTGACCGGTGGCTTACTCTACTGTCATACTTGGTTAGCCTTTGACAAGCCTCTTCAAGCCAACTTAGTGACCAGTAGCTCACTCTAATGTCATCTTACAAGTAGTTTTTGCTTAGCCTCTTCAAGATAACTCATAGCGATCACTATCGGATTAGGTTACAAAGGTTTTTGTTTAGGTTGAATCACTCAAAATAACTAACACTCAAGTTTTCGTATGATGAACAATAACAAAAGCTGGAAAACTTAAATGACTTCTTGATTCTTCCTAGGAAGAATGATGTTATCTACTAAGAACATAAAAAAGAAGATTTTTTATAAGGAAGAAATTGATTATAAGCTGTACTATCTTCCAAGGATGAGAAGGAATTTCTTTAGCGTTTTAGCATAGTGTTTCAACAAAAGTCTATCATTGTAAGCACATCTCCTTTTATACTTGATCTTCATTTATGACTATTGCCCTTGATCTATTTTCCCAGTGACACATGTTAATATTCTTTTTGTGTCTTGAAAATGTATTATAGAGGAGTAGCTTCAAGCATGTCAAAGCGGTCAAAGCGTTATGTAATAGAGGTTTTTGAGTCCACCCAAGAAACTACTTTTTACTTTCTCAACGAGGTTTCTGAACTTTTCCTTCTAGAAGCTGGAGGTTGACCAAGTTGATAGAAGAGATGTCACATCGTCCTTGACTGAGTTTGACTTTAAATTTGAATTTCAAATTTCTCTCATATTCCTATAAAGTGCACCGTTTACAATGAAACATGCTTTCTAAAGTGTCGTCTGAGTTTCTGAACTTCCCTTTGATCTCTTATTCTTCAATAAGAGCTTGTTATTAATTATATGATTACGATCGTAATGATTGAAGATTGTATACACACTTGCTTTAGAATTGGATTGAAATCTACACTTGAATTGTATTTTTTGAAGTCATGTGCTACTTTTTGAAAATCTGAGCCTTGGTTTCTTGTACTTGAGAGCTTTCTTTAATCCGTTGAGCATTTATAGGTTCATTCCACGATATATTTTTCACTATCATTAAGTCTCAATCTCTTCAAACAAGATTAAACATATTTGCACATGTCACTGTAAAATATTCTCCTTACGAACAAGTATGCTTAATGTGAAAAGACATGTTGGGCACTTAAAGAAAATTATTAGTCATTCTTCAAAGTATTTTCATGAAATTGGTTTAGTTATCACTCAAAATATTTAGCACTTGTGCTTTCTAAAGGGTTTTGGAGCTAACATATATGTACAAGCTCACACAGACACATGATACCCCTAGAAACCAAAATTGCAATCTATGACTAATTGTTTTGTTTTGAATACTTTTTCCTACCTTACTGACCCTGTTAAGGAAGAATATCTGCAATAGTTGATGGTTTGAATGTTGTTGCAACCCTGGCCATTCCAATAGCTATATATATTTAATCAGGTAACTAATACCTTGTTTGGTCCCCTTATTGTAAAACAACAATGAGCTTAATTATTGATCCAAGTAAACTACCAATTAAATACAAAAGCCTTTTTTTAAAATATTCCCAGTCATAAAATTATCATTTTTTAGAACTTTAGAAATTTGAAGACAAAAGAACATGCATTCAACCTCATTATTATTGTATGGATTGAAATTATTGAATTCTTTACTAGAATATCTCCATTTTTTCCTTACAAAATAAAACAAAGTTGGTTTGTTTGAAGGAATACAAAAATCACATTTGCAAACATCATGCATAGGAATTTATTTATAATGATGCAAAAAAGAAAGTGTTAATTAATTGTTCTCGAAAGTTACTCACACCTGATTCACAAGACTAAGGACTACAATCTCCAAATATTTTAGTTCTCGTAGGTTATAATGATGGGGTTTCACATTTGCAAGATATCTATCCAAAGAATAACAAAGGACCAGTTCAACCCCATCTTGTAAAAAAATCACATATCTTCAAATGCACTTATGATGTTGCCCACTACTAAGAACCCTAGCGCCATATCATGACTTATATTAATTAGAAAGTAGATCAATATTGTCATAGCTTGTGTGCCGCACATGCTTATAATTTATGGATTGTGCCAAATGCTACTCCATGCTAGACAACTACGGGAATAATACTAGTAAGGTATATAAGGCTTGTTTGGAAATGTTTTCTGTTTTGTGTTTTCTAAGACAGTTTTAAAAAATAAATTTAAACTCAATTTAAAAAAACAATACAACAAAATATGCTTAACAACTTTGTTTTTGAAACTATTTTTTAAACATAAAAAACAAAAAATTGTTTGCATAAATATTGTTAAAAAAAAAGTTCTTAAAATAATAAAACAAAGAAAATTGTTTGGCAATGAATTTTTTACAACAAAATAACAAAACAACAAAAGAAAAAAATTATAAGAAAGTGTGTCATCCGCCCCAAATGTGCAACACCAAACATGAGAAAATCCACCATTTAGATCAGCTTGAAGTAGCTGAACAAGAAGAGATTTACACATATTCCTTTACAAAGACTCTAGCTAAATAATGCATCTTATCAAAATTTTCAGTAGCTCCCATAATGACAAGTCAAGAACACCTCAAAAAAGAAAGTGTTGTAAAGACAAAGAACATTGAGGTAGCTAAATAATGCATCCACCATGGGCACACAATGGACAACCGTAGCACCTCCTTCTCCAAAACCAAGACGGTCACGCAGACCTACGTCAACAAAGAGACCCCTTCAACTTGCTTCTCAACGCCCATAAAATAGTTAACGGCATTGAGACAGATGGCCACCATTGTCCACAACATCGAGGGCATGGTGGATGCCGTGAGGCAGTGGCCCTCTTGATAGTGGCGAGGAGCTAGCAATACTAGCGAAGTCAAGCTTGAGGATATGTGGACGAGGTCACACACGGAGGAGAAGCTAGACAAGCTTTCTTTTTTTTTTTTCTTTTCTCAAATATGGGAATCAAAGTCTGTTGAAGAACAATAACTCATGATATTCACAATATTGCCACCGCATTTCCTTGTTTTTTAAAACACAAATTCAAAAACACCTTAAAAGTGTTTTCTGTTTCTTGTTTTAAGACCCACATCCAATTTTCAAATTTAAAAACCAAGAATTGTTTTTAAAAATCCTTCCCAAACAAGCTTATATTCTCTGTTATTTGAATATAGGAGAAATGAATTTAACAAGGATACACAAAAGTGCCCTTTAAAGATATGCAGAATTTGTATATTTAATTTCAAATTTTCAATTGGTGTTGAAAACATATGCTGAATTGAAGATAAATTTTGATCAACAAGTGTCTTGCTAGTTTAGTGTATGTAGATATGATTTTTATCTAGAGTCAATAAGTTGTAATTTAAGTTAGTCCCATACCGCTTGCATAATTAGTGTGAATAAAGCAACTTCTATATAAATAATGAGTTTTTCTTTGTACTCAAGAATTCATGAAAGAAATCTTTGAAAGACAAATGTTTTATTTAGTGATATCTTCTCTTTATGGTCCACATACAATAGGACACCTAACACAATGCAAACCCTTTAGAGAAGAAATCCCTAAATAAAGTATTAAATAAAGTATTTTTTTTAGGGAAGAATGACTACAAACCAAAACTTCTTTTGTATATACTTGGGCGTTGATAAGAACTTACATGTCTTGCAATCCTTTTTTATCACAAATTTTAAAATTTATTATTGGTATTTATTTTAAAATTAAATTTAAATTTTGGAAAATATGTTTATATATTTGGTATGTAATTTATTGTTACGCTAGTATTTATGCCTATGATTTAATAGGTTTATTTTGATTTAAATATGTTTTTACTCCCCTAAAAATAAGTGATTTTTTATTTTGGCTGGTGAAAGTTTTTTTCATTTAGTTTCATCTAAAACTTTATAAAATTATTTGATTTTAGTCCCTCACACACACACACACTTATTCGATTGCTAGTTATCGTGTTAGATTGAATGGCCTAACCCATTATTAGCCTATCCGGTATTTAACATAAATAATGACATGGACAAAAACCAAGTAGTTTTAGAAATTTTGGACCAAAACAAATAAAAAAATTTTCACTGATCAAAACCAAAATTAGTATGGTTTTAGGAATAAAAACATATTTAAATCATATTTTCATTATTATTGTTGTTATTTTTATTTTTAATAAAAATAATTAAATGCAAATAAAAAGATAATCTCACTAATATAAAAAATATTTTAAATTTAACCAAAAAATTAGAAGATTTAGGAAAAAGATCTGACTTAATTAACACAAAAATGTGGAAAAAAAATAAGATAATAACGCATTCATTGTAATTCCTCAGCTAGTTGAATCATACATACACATTCACAACTTCTTCTATCTCTATTATGATTATTATTATTATTATTATTATTATTATTATTATTATTCTCTTATAGTTACTATCATTTTGGTGCTTTCATTGAAAGAGATTTCAATGAGGATGACAGACGACACTCGACTGAATCGCAAGGAGGAGCTTGGTCTCTCTAACTGCCAAGAAATTGCAATCTTGCAACGTAGTCTGATGGAAGCTAACACTCAGATTGTGATTCACAAGTTTGCCTGGCAAATGAGGAGATATCCCTAAACAATATTGAGGGCATGATGAAGAAAGACTGAAGCTGAAGCAGCAAATTATTGATGAATCAATTCAGGAAGATCCGGGTAATAGCAGCTTCCATAACTCTTCTATGCATTGTGAACAACCACATCTGTGGATGAAAGGAAAGAGTTGCAGCATAGGTGTTCTCAGGTAGATCCAAGTTTCACTCCTCGTGACCCAATGGACCCACCCAGCTATTGAATCTGACACTAATTCAGATGAGGAAGAAGAAGAGACAACACCTGTAATCAGTTTGAATGCTTTAGAGGGTGAATTTCACCCCAAGACATTGTGAGTCAAGGGGTCCACCAGAAACACCTTCTTATGACTCTCATTGATGGAGGAAACACTCATAATTTCATCAAGGGAACAATTGCTCAAAAATTAAACCATCCTGTAACTCCTACTCCAGCCTTGTGAGTGACGGTGGGTGATGAGGCTTCCATAGCCTGTGAAGCTAAATGTGTTGGGCTACCATTGCATGTACAAGGTTACAGCTTTGAAGTGGATACTTATGTGCTAGACTTGAAGCGAGCAGACATAGTCCTGCGAGTGCATTGGATGATGAGATCGGGTACAATTCACACTACCACCTATCTTCTGCCTATGTCTCAGAACTTTATGCCACGACAAGTGGTGGCCAAGTAACACCATTACTACTTGGGCAGAGGTTCACTATTAATACTGATCACCAAGGGCTAAAGAAGCTCTTACACAAGTAGTGCTCACTCTTGAACAACAGCATCATGTAACAAAACTCTTGCAATACGACTTTGAGATATGTACATGCCAAGCAAGCACAACCAGGTTGCAAAAGCCTACCACGACAAGAAAATGAGGCAGCTACTATTATTTTCCAAGCATTTGTAACAGTACAATCTGCCCAGATTTTTACACTATTGAGGGCGAATCGAGAAAATGTTGAGATGCAGGAATTGCATGCAAAGTTTGAGCAAGGGTTGTTGGGCGAGGACTATATGATTCAAGATGGGTTGCTGTTGTATTGGGGCAAAGTAAGGATTCCTCAATCTGAAGACCTACGAGGGCATTGCTCCAACAATTCCACATAACTCCAATAGCTAGACATGGTGGGGTTCTTAAAACCTATAAGGGGTTGGGTGAGATGTTTTTCTAGTCAATAATGAACCAAGATGTCCAGCGATTCATGGACAGATGCTTATTGACAAGTAACAAAGTAAGTCCCTGCCAAACCTCAAAGGTTGCTGAAACCATTGCCTATTCCTACATGACCCCATGGTCTAATATCTTGATGGATTTCTTCCTACAGCTTCCGAAATTCATGAGGTTTACAGCCATTCTTGTGGTGGCAGATAGGTTCAGCAAATCTGGGCAATTTGAAGCTCTTAGACCTGGATACAAGGCGCAAACTGTGGCCAAAACTTTCATTAACTCGGTGGTTAAACTCCATGACTTCCCTACTTCAATTGTATTGGACCGCGATCTCCTATTTCTTAGCAAGTTTTAGAGGCATCTTTTATAATTTAGGGGACCAAATTGCGCCACTTACCTAGGAAGCACGACATGACATGTGACATGAATATGACACAACACGGATTTGGCGTTACGGCAATTTTTTTAAATATACAACATGACATAGTGATGATCCCCTGTATAAGAAAACATAGAGATAATGTTTTATAATAAAAAATGATATAATAAAACATAAAAATAGATATATTTTGCATAAAAATAAAAAATTTTATCACAAGATAGTATGATTATTAAAAAATAATTTCCTTTTTTCTAATGACTTAATCCACTCTCATAATCTCACTATTAATGGGAAAAATGTCAACATCTTCATCCAAGTCCATTTTCTGCAAATAGAATTGCTTCTATCTTGGATTCATCTAATGATAGATATAAAGTGTCAACAAGATCAGAATTATTATCATCTACTTGACATCACATATCTTGGAAGCTCCTTGTTCGTAGTCTTCACTTCCCCTAGATAATAGTCAAATATTAGTGCATAGATATACCAAATATTACAGCTTTGAGAGATTCAATTGATTTCTCCTTTTAGAATGAATGAAGGAGTATGTACTCCAATTCCTTTCACAACATGATGAAGAGTAGGTTTGTAGAAGTTTCAATGCTATCTTTTAAAGAAGAGATCAGTAATCCATAGATTGACCACCAAGATCTTAGATCTAGCGTCCACCTATCTTCAATTGAATCAAAATTTGAAAATATGTCTAGAGAACTCAATAGCAACCATCTTTCTATCCTAAGGTTCTGAAAAATATCTTCTTAAACACTTATTCCTCTTTGTAGAAATTTCTTTATCTTGATGAAGAGCAACTCTATTTGGAGCTCTTTGAAGCCATTGTGAACTATAATACCTACACAAAATAAATTTAATTACATAATTACATGTTACGTAATAATAAAATATAAAAAATAATTTAATAACATATAAAGTTACTTTGGGTTCAAAGAATATGCCATGCAATGTAGTGGGATATTGCTCTTAGTCTATCTATCAATGACTATTGAATATACCACATTATAGAATGTAAAGTTATTATCTTCTCTCTTTCCTTTATATCTACAAATAGCCACTTTCACTTTTTCTATCATTATGTCCCACATAACATACACTAAGGGAATTGTAGAAGCATCTATGTCACAAACTTGAAGCATTTCATAAATGGGATATGTGAAATTGATCATATAATCAATTTTATCCCACAGATCATTCAAGATAAAACCCTTAAGCAGTTACGGCTTTATGCTAATCATTATCCTTATATGTGTTCATTCTTAATTGATCACCATTTCTTGCAAAGCTTGCTTTATGAGTTTAAACCTGTTTACCATCACTATAACTAATGCAAATCTTGTCAGCAATAGCAAGAAGTTTCAATGGCAAATACATTGAAGAGAGCCAATCTCATTAAATGGTTCATGATGAAATTTCTAATGAAGGAAACATCATCATCTATCAGAGTAATCCAATGACACTCAATATATGCAACTTAATTCTTTTTTGTATTCTTTGCAGCACATATATTTTTCAAAGCTAAGTTCAATGTGTACACCATGTAACGCTCGGGGCGGGAGTAATAAGGAATACCGGCACAAACAAGGAGCGGCTCATACCTCCAAGCGAGGGTACATAAATGAACCGATTACACACTCAAATGAGAGGGATCCTGAGTTCTATAGGTATGAGCTATAGGTAAGGAGGGCTTATATGAATTGATTGGTACTACCTATGCCACAAAGATGCATCTTTCTTTTGGTAGCCCATCACGAAAGCGCCAGGTAAGCGTGCTTGACTTGGGGTAATTTTGGGATGGGTGACTCCTGGGAAGTTTTCCAGGAAATGGTGAGAACAAAGCACGCTGAAAACCCGTGTTGGTTTGTGGGGCAGTCGTCAATTCATAAAGCACGGGATGTTCAAATGGTATTAGAGCCTGCACCTTCCCCAGTGTGGTTCGGGGACAAACCAAGCGGAAGGTGGGCATGGAACACAGGGACGAGGCAGACGGTGATCACGTGCGAGAAGGACAAGGGCGGCTCCTACCTCCAAACGGAGGGGTACATGAATGAACCGATTACACACCCAAATGAGAGGATCCTAGTCTCTATAGGTATGAGACTATATAGTTAAGGAGGCTTATATGAATTGATTGGTGTTACCTATGTCACAAAGATGCATCTTTCTTTTTGGTAGCCCATCATGAAAGAACTCCAAGTTAAGCATGTTTGACTTGGGATAATTTTAGGATGGGTGACCTCCTGGAAAACTCCAAGAAATGTGTGAGTGAGGACAAAGCCACTGGAAAGACCCATGTTGGTTTGTAGGGATAGTTGTAAATCCATAAAGTCAGGAGATGTTACACACACATAAGGAGTCCAAAATAATAAAGATATTCATCTCCAACTAATAATCCTAAGCTTTACACACAAAAGCATTATTAGTTATAAGTTGGACAACATTATCAACTCCAACCTCAATGATTGCTTCTTGAACAAGTGAACCATTTAGTGCCTATCTTTATATTCCATAGTGCTACAAATGGACTTGAAAAAATAAGACCTCTGTCACTTGTAGCCATAAAATTAATCAAGGTTCTCCTCTGTGAATTAATCTACTTATCAGCAACAATGCTAACTGTAACACCTTACTAAGCTCTAATTCTTCCACCTTAATTTTTAATATTATTATTATTTTAAACAATAGTTACTAACATAATATTATTAACATGTAATTTGAAATTTTATGAAAATATTTTTTTAACGCTATGATTATTTCTCATTCATAGTCCTATATTGGAATAATGTATACCAACTGTAAATCATGCATCTGTAGATTCCAGGAAAGAGAGGTGGTCACAATGGACACGCTTAAATACCAAGTTTTTCCTAGCCAGAACCTTTCCAAATTACACTTAAGTAATACACTTCTTCCAGCAACCCAAGGGAAATTTTTAAATGACAAAGAATATTTCTTTTCTAACATATTACTACTATTTGTTAATTAGTAATTCCCACAGTTTAGACAACCATCATCTATAGAAACATACTTCACCACTAACATCAATTCATAGGTACAATACATATTACACATTCAAGATACATTAAGGAAAACTTTAATACAACAATATAACATAACCAAAGTCTGGTAATAGATAGTAAAGATTCTATCTAGCACACATAATAGAATCTAATTATTTAGAAATTAAGTCCAAGGCTACATCCATTTCATCGTAACGATTAATGCCATCTGGAAACATCAAAGAAAGGGGTGAGAGAAGTCTCCTAGTAGGGTGATGTTTCTAAGGAGTCTCACTTCATCCCAAAAATACTAAGAATAATGGGAAGTGCAGTATGATGCAATTCTTTTATATTAATTCAAATTATATTTTACTAATATCAAGCGAGAAAAGTGCATAATATCAATCATAATAAAAGTGCATTTAAAAAAAGTGTAATAAATAATCATGAGTATACTGTAACTCCCTTTTATAATATCATGTTCCCTTCTAATAGTTAAGTCTAAGGTTTTTTTTATATTGGATCTATGAAGCTCTCATTAGCGTCCAGCATAGATGAGAAATGTCAAGTCCTTGTCCGCTAATATGGCGAGGCCAAGGCATTACTACAACCTTCACCAAGTCATTTTCTCCGCAGGAGGTGTTGTTTAATAGTTGTAAGACTAAGTGTTCACCAAGTTCTTCTCCGCTAGGCGAGCCAGGAGGTGTCACTTATTTATGTATCCATTTCACATAGTGCATATAGTATACATAAAGAATGAAAATTACATAAAGTTTGCATGATTTCTTTCATATTTACATATAGACCACAAGATTTTTCATATTTGCACATAAAGCCCAAACAACATAGGATTCCTAAAATACTCATAAAACTCATATTTCTTGTAATTATCATTGAAGCACCAAATCACACTATTATAATAAATTCATTTCCTTTATAATAAAATATGTTTAACTTAATTTTTAATCATATAATAATTTAATTTCAAGTAATAATATGTTACTAATTCCATAAGCCTAAATACACCAAAATTATTTCAAATCTATCTTTAGAAAATATGTAGGTAAATTACCTTTACATGTTCAACATAAGTAAAAAAAAATTTTTATCTATATAAAGATATAATCATAGGGTAAATAAAAGAGTAATGAAATCTTCAAGAAATATTTAAAAAGAAATAATCAAAATTATACCCAAGCTTTAGGAAATCACTTCAAGTAAGAAACTAATTAGTTTACATGTCATGTTCCTAATGGGACCTTAACTTAAATATTTGTAAATAATATTTCTTAATGTTCATTAATGTATATATTCAAGTCAAATATTTATAGTTCATGATTCATATAGTCCAAGGTCCATAATTCAAGGTCCATAGTTTAAGTCCAAATGTTATGATTATAAATTGTTTCAATCAAGTCCAAGTGAGTCTTAAAGACTAATGATAGTCCAGAATAATGTCCATAAATTCATAAGTCCATAACAAAGGTCATGATTAATATATTTTAGTGTCATTTTATATCTTATTAAGTCTTAATGATCCCAAGAGAAACATAACACATAAACCAAACCAAATATTACATGCTCAAAGGTTTAAAATCCATTCATTATAATGAATTAAATAAAACACTTTTTATGAACCAAAAATGTTTTATGATCAAATATATAATGAGGTCAAAACCAAGCTATATCCCTTAAAATTTCACAACTTGTGCACAAAGCTTTATTAAATGAAAATACATCATTCAACAAATTTATACAACATTGAAATATTTGAAGAAAGCATAATCAAAATTTAAAATGATCTTTAATCATACTTTTCAACTATATAAGTAGATAAATAAACATGCATCATATACACATAGATTAAGTATTTTATGTCACAATCTTTAAATCATTCAAAGATATTAAAAACCATAAACACAAACTTTGAGTATCATAAGAACATCATATATGAAAATTATACATGAAGCTTATTAGTGAAAGAAAAACCCTACTTGTTTTTGGAGCTTTAGAAACTTAGCTATACCAAGGCTAGACAAGCAACTTCTTCAACTTTTCTAAACCTTCTCAAGGGCTAAAATTCATGTGTAAAGGCTGGGAAGTGTTGATGTTAGATGGTGATAAGAAGTGATAATTTTGAGGTGTTTTGCTAAAAATTTGTAAGTGTTTTTGTGTGAAAATGAAGAGAGAAATGGTGGCTATAATTTTTTGATAGATTTTGGTCAGAAGAATAAAGTGTGGAGTTGTGTTTAGAGAGGTGCTATTTATAGAAAAAGGCTAGGATTAAAATATTACTAATTTCATAATTTATTTGTCATATTTAATTAGTTTAATTAGTTAAATATTAAAACTAACACTAAATAATTTAATAAATTCTCAATTATCATTTAAAGACATACTAAAATGTTAATGACATGATTTAAATACATTTAGTAAATTTTAATATATTTAAATATAATTTAATAATTAATTATTCAAAATAAGGTAAATTTACTTAAACTAGTCAATCTTAATTAAGTTAATTAGTTAGTAAATGATTTAATTTTTTAATCAAACATCATAATAAGATTATTAGAGATATAATACAAGTATTCAGGAAATTTATATAATTTTCTATAATTATTTATATTTTATTTGATATTTTACACTATTGCTAGTTTTATTACGAATTAATTAACTAATAATTTATTTAAATTTTTTAAATTTTTTTTTCTTCTTCTTTGGCAGCCTAGAGGTCTGAACCTCATGTCCACTAGTGACAAGTTGTCTTGAATGATTAATATATGAAAATGACAAATTTTACATATTTATCTTAAAGTTATATATACTAAATAATTCATAAAATAATCATAAAAATTAATTTTCCTTAATCTATTGTCAAGAACATGTTTTTACCTTATTTATAAGTTATCTATAATTTTCATGAATTTTTTCTACAATTTTTAGTATTTTTAATATATTTTTACCTTAATTAGGTCTATTTTGAGTTAATTAAAATAATTAATTATCTATAAATAAATATATAAACTTTTTGTAGCCTCCCATGTGAATTTGAGCTGTCTTAACAAGATAAGGAGACAAGCCTATTTTTGTTGAATTTTTAAGTCAAAAATGGTTAGCTTTGGATAATATGTCATATAAAATATATTTTATTTTTTAATATATATATATATATATATTATGAGACTGAATTCTAAACTATTCTAGATTAATTTTAGAGTATTAGTGTGATTAATCAAAATTTAGGAAAATTATCTTAAAGCTTAAGTAGTTAATTAGGTATTTTAAGATTTATTTAAGTTAAAATTAATTAATTAAAGATCAATGTGATTTTTAACACTATCCATAGTCTAATGGAGAGGCCCATTTCGTGGTCCTCTTTGTCTAATACCATAACTTAGTTAAAAAAAAATTTACAAGATTTAGAGTTATTTTCTAGGATTTTTTCAGAATTTATTTTACACCTCACGATAGGTTATTTTTGTGCAATTATGCTAATATTATATAAATTTACTAAGTATTAATATTTATTATTAAAATTATATTTTAAGTGTATTTATAATTTTTCTCATTTTTTAATAATTTTTTGACATTCTTCAAGCTTTTCTAAGATTTTTATTGGCTTTTTCTGTCACTAATTATGTTATAAACTTATTTTCTAACATCTAGTGGCATATTTTTAATTTAAATAAAACCTAAGAGAATTATTAAAATTTCACATTTTGGTGCTAAATTCCAAATTGCACAGCTATTAAGTCTTGTAATATTTTAATTAGACTTTTTTTTATGATTATCCCTGAATATTTCTTGCTAAACAAAATTTTCATACTTTCTAAATAAAAAGCTATAATAAAACAATGCTATATTAAGAAAAATTAGGGATGTTACATTTCTCCCCTCCTTCAAGAAATTTCGTCATCGAAATTTGATTACCTTAATTAAAAATCTTTGGATAGTCTTTCTAAAGATCCTTTTCTTACCACGTTGCTTCTTTGGAGTCAATCCTTCCCAGGACTTTCATCAAAGAAATAGTCTTCCACCTCTCAAGTTCCTTCAAGCTTTTATCCAAAATCTTAACAGGGTTTAACCTCATAGGTTAAATCATCTCTTAATTGAACATAGTCATTCTGGAGTATATGTGAAGGATTAGGGGAATATTTCTTTAATTGAGACACATGAAAGACATCATGAAGGTTTGAAAGGTTTGGAGGTAGAGTAAGGCGATAGGCAACAGAACCAATTTGGTTCAAAATTTGATATGGACCAAGAAAATGAGGACTCAACTTCCTAGTTTTTAGAGTCTGCCTAGCCTTGTTATGGGAGAAACCCTCAAAAATACGTGTCAACCTCTTGGAATTCAGAGGCTTCCTTCTTCTATTAGCATAATTCTTTTGCCGACTTTGCAAGTCAACAATTTATCCCTGATAAGCTTAATCTGGTCTATGGTCCTTTGGACAATTTCAGGTCCTAGCATTTTTCTCACCAACTTCATACCAACACAATTGGATCTACACTTCCTACCATATAAAGCCTCATACGGTGTCATTCTACTGAAATGATAACTGTTGTTATATGAAAACTCTACTAATGGTAGGTACGATCCAATTTCCTTGTTGTTCCAAACACAGGCTCTCAATATATCCTCTAAGGTCTATATGGTTTTCTCAGATTGCCCATCAGTTTGAGGATGATAATGCTAAGACTTAACCTAGTACCAAAGGCTCTTTGTAATGTTTCCCAAAACCTAAAGGTGAACCTGGATCTCTGGAGACAATCCTGGTGGGTACACCATGGAGTCAAACAATCTCATTAATGTATAATTAAGCTAGCTTATCTAGTGAATAGCTAGCTCGATGGCTAAGAAATAGAGATTTAGTCAATCTATCCACTATAACCCAAACTCCATCATGTCCCAAGGATGTCCTAGGTAATCCCATCACAAAATCCATGGCTATGTTGTCCCACTTCCATTCAGGGATTTCTAAAGGTTGGAGTAAGCCTGAGGTTCTGATGCTCAATCTTGACTTTCTGACAAACCAAACATATTGCCACAAATCTGCTATATCCTCTTCATTCTTGGCCACCAAAAGAATTATTTAATTTCCTGATACATTTTGGTGGCTCAGGGTGTATGGTATACCTCTGTTATGTGCTTCATCTAAGATTAATTTTCTTTAGATTTCCTACATAGGTACACATAACCTGTCATGATATAACAGTGCTCCATCTCCAAGCAATGCAAAAGTCCTTTTGTTCCCCTTTAACTACTAACTCTTTATAGGTTTGAAAAAGTTTATCCTCCTTTTGACCTTCAATGATTTGTTTCCTAAGGTTATTTTCTATCCTCAAATGATTCAAACTAAATGGTCAGCCTCTATGGTTAAGTCTCTAAATTTTTCTAATAATTCCATTCTTTGACCATCAAACTTGCCACATGTAGAGATTTTCTCCTAAGTGCATTGGCAACTACATTGGTTTTACCTGAGTGATATTTAACTTCAAAATCATAATCCTTTAAAATTCTAACCACCTTCTTTGTCTCAAATTCAACTCTTTTTGGTCAAACAAATACTTCAAACTCTTATGATCAATGAAAGCTTCAAACTTAACACCATATAGGTAATGTCTCCATATCCTAAGAGCAAAAACTATAGCTGCTAACTCCAAGTCATGGGTAGGGCAGTTCTCTTCATGTGGTCTGAATTGCCTAGAAGCATAAGCTATTACTTTCCTTCTTGCATTAAGACACACCCTAAACCTTCTGGAGGCATCACTATACACTACAAAATCCTTTTTGGGTTAAGGATAACTAATACTTGAAGCAGATGTGAGCCTTCGTTTTAACTCTAGAAAACTAGTTTCACACTCAGTGTCCACACAAATGGTTTTCTTTTCGGGTAAACCTAGTCAAAGGCAAAGCTAACTGTGAGAATCCTTGATAAACTTCCTGTAATATCCTACAAGTCCTAAGAAACTCCTAATCTCATTATCATCTTAGGTTTCTCCCAAGACAATACTGCTTCTACCTTACTAGGACCACAGACACACCATTCCCATTAATCACATGACCTAAGAATTTTACTTCTTTTAGCTAGAAATCACACTTCTCTAGTTTTGCATACAATTGTTTTCCTTCAATATCTGCAAAACTATCCTCAAATGCTCCTTATGTTCCTCCTAGCTTAGAATAAAGTAAAATATCATCAATAAACACCACTACAAATTTATCTAAGAAAGGTCTAAAAATCCTATTCATATAATCCACAAAAAAAGCTTAGCATTAGTCAATCCAAAAGGCATCACCAAAAACTCATAATGTCCATACCTAGTCCTAAAAGCAGTCTTAGGTATATCTTTTTTCTTAATCCTAATTTGGTGATATCATGACCTTAAATCTATCTTAGAGAACATTGTGGCTCCTCTCAATTGATCAAAAAGGTCATCAATCCTAGGAAAAGGATACTTATTCTTAATGGTAACTTTATTCAATTGACGGTAATCTATGCACAACCTTAAGCTACCATCATTTTTCTTTACAAACAACATAGGTGTTCCCCAAGGGAGGCACTAGGTCTAATAAATCCTTTCCCTAATAGATTCTCTATTATTTTCTTCAATTCACTCAACTCAAGAAGTGACATTCTATAGGGTGCTATGGATATGGGACCAATACCAGACAAGAGGTCAATAGAAAACTCTATCTCTCTCTTAGGAGGTAAACTCTCAATATCAGGTGGAAATATCTAAGGAAATTCTTTCACTATAGAAATATCTTCAATCTTTAGCTGATTATTTGCCTTGATTCCAATGAGCATAGTAAAACACTTCCTAAGGTTTGTTTGGTTAAACATTCTCCTATTTGATTGGCCAAGGATTCAGCAATCTAATAAGGAAGTTGCAAGGGTATTTTGGATAGTGAAATGTATAGTTTTCTTACTTAATTCAGAAAAGGCATCATTATCAGATAACCAATTCATACCTAGAATAATATCAATATCATCCATAGGTAAACAAATAAATTAACACATGGAACAATGAGTACCAATCTGATATGACAGTCCAAACAAACAAGAAGTCAAAATTCAACTCCCAATGGGTGTAGAGAAATCAAGTCATGTGATAGGGTAAACATGGATAATTCAAGTTCATTTGCACAAGTTGGAGAAATAAATGAATGAGTAGCTCCAAAATCAAACAGTGCAATTAATGTTTTATTATTTAAAATACACGTACCCTGTATCAATTTAGGATTCTTAAGCTCTTGTGTACTTAGGGCGAAGACTCTTCCTTTGACTTGAAGCCTCTGGTTGAAAATTTCTCCTTTATGCTGATTTTGAGGACATTCACGTGAGTAATGTCCCTATTTTCGCATGTAAAACAAATACTCATTCCTTTCAAACATGGCTTATTTCCATGATTTTTTCCACAATTTCCACAAACAAGGGTTAGGGCAAGTGTAGGGACTGGTCTATGTGGTGGCAAAGGCATTTTTCCTCTATACAGGTTCTTCCTTGTTTCTTTTTTTTTTTTTAGCTTCGTTCCTGTTCTTTGAATTTGTGGTGGGATGAATCTACTTTTGTCTTTCTCTCTTTTCCTTTAAACATATTCTGAAGCTTAGCTACCAAGTCCTTAATATTTTATTCAGCAATCTGCTACATTTATTTATCAACAAAGGAAAATTTATGATTTCCATAGTACTTACAAGTATTCTTTAGTTCTGGATTTAGGCCAGCCTCAAATTTCATTGCTTTCATAGTTTCATCTGAATTGAATTTTAAATAAGATGAGAACTTGGCCAATTCTTCAAATTTTGATACGTATTGTCCAACAGTCATATTTTCTTTTCGTAGGGAATTCGTCTCTTTATGGTTATTTACACTTATCGAAAATATTTTAAAAGGTAGCTTAAATTGTTCCCATGTGAGAGGAACTTCTTATACCTCTAACATAGACTTAGTACCTCTACCAATGCTCAGCTTCACCAACAAGCATATAGGTGGCATAAGTCACCTTTTGCTCACGGTGCACACCATGGCCTCAAATATCTTTTCTATGTTCATCAACCAATTTTCAGCTATGGTTGGGTTGTATTCTCCTTTGAAGGATGAAAGTTGCATCTTTTTAAATTCAGTTAGCCCATAAAATTGAGGGTGCAAACCAGGTGTATCTCCATTAACAATTCCTTGACCATGCCATTCCCGTTTCTAGCACCATTCTCGTCCATCCATTCCAGCATCCTATTAGTCAACATTACTTGTTCCCTAATCATCAACCATATTCTCTAGGGTATTTCTTTTTCTTCTCCACCATTAAGAGGAAAGAGATCTCTATCTTGGTCGCATGTTATTTCTTCATACATAGTTAGTTATGTATTAAGGTGATCAAGCTCAATATTACCTACCTAGCAGCTAGAAACAATTGCTACACAAAACAAACTTATATAAAGAAAACCCTATATCGAGAAATATGACATACATGAATTCTACCTAATGACGGTTGTCTTCAAGGAAAACTACTTTGATACCACTAATGTAACACCTTACTAAGCTCTAATTCTTCCACCTTAATTTTTAATATTATTATTATTTTAAACAATGTTAGTTAACATAATATTATTAACCTGTAATCTGATTTTATAATATTTTTTTTTAAACTGCTATGATTATTTCTCATTCATAGTCCTATATTGGAATAATGTATACTAACTGTAAATCATACATCTGGTAGATTTCCATAAAAGAGAGGTGGGTCACAATGGACACGCATAAATACCAAGTTTTTCTAGCAGAACCTTTCCAAATTCACTTTCATAGTAATACACTTTCTTCAGCAACCCAATGGAAATTTTTAAATGACAAAGAATATTTTTTTTCTAACATATTACTACTATTTGTTAATCATTAATTCCCAGTTTAGACAATTATCATCTATAGAAACATACTTCACTATTAATATCAATTCATAGGATACAATACATATTACACATTCAAGATACATTAAAGAAAACTTTAATACAACAATATAACATAACCAAAGTCTGGTAATAGATAGTAAAAATTTTATCTAGCACACATAATAGAATCTAATTATTTAGAAATTAAGTCCAAGGCTACATCCATTTCATTGAGGATGATTCATGCTATCTGGAAACATCAAAGAAAGGGTGAGAGAAGTCTCCTAGTAGGGTGATGTTTCAGGGAGTCCCACTTATCCCAAAAATACTAAGAATAATGCGAAAGTGCAGTAAGATGCAATCTTTTATATTAATTCAAATTATATTTTACTAATATCAAGCAAAATGAAAGTGTATAATATCAATCATAATGAAAGTGCATTTTAAAAAAAGTGTAATAAATAATCATGAGTATATTTTAACTCCTTTTATAATATTTGTTCCCTTCTACTAGTTATAGTCTACAAGTTTTGTTTCATATTGGATCTGTAAAGCTCCATTGTAGGCGTCCTAGTCAGATAGATGAATGCCAAGTCCTTGTCCACTAGCATGGCGGGCCCAAGGCATCATTACAACCTTCACCAGTCCTTTTCCGCTAAGGCGGGGTTCAAGATGTTGTTTAACAACTACAAGACTAAGTATTTACCAAGTCCTTCTCTATAAGACGGGGCCTAATGTGTCACTTATTTATGTATCCATTTCACATAGTGCATATAGTATACATAAAGAATGAAAATTACATAAAGTTTGCATAATTTCTTTCATATTTACATATAGACCATAAGATTTTTCATATTTACACATAAAGCCCAAATAACATAGATTCCTAAAATACTCATAAAACCCATATTTCTTATAATTATCATTGAAGCACCAAATCACACTATTATAATAAATTCATTTCCTTTATAATAAAATATGTTTAACTTAATTTTTAATCATATAATAATTTAATTTCAAGTAATAATATGTTACTAATCCATAAGCCTAAATACACCTAAAATATTTCAAATCTATCTTTAGAAAATATGTAGGTAAATTACCTTTACATGTTCAACATAAGTAAAAAAATATTTTTATCTATATAAAGATATAATTATAGTGGTAAATAAAAGAGCAATGAAATCTTCAAGAAATATTTAAAAAGAAATAATCAAAATTATACCCAAGCTTTAGGAAATCACTTCAAGTAAGAAACTAATTAGTTTACATGTCATGTTCCTAATGGGACCTTAACTTAAATATTTGTAAATAATATTTCTTAATGTTCATAAATGTATATATTCAAGTCAAATATTTATAGTTCATCGTTCATATAGTCCAAGGTCCATAATTCAAGGTCCATAGTTTAAGTCCAAATGTTATGATCATAAATTGTCTAAATCAAGTCCAAGTGAATCTTAAAGACTCATAATAGTCCATATAATGTCTATAAATTTATAAGTCCATAACAAATGTCATAATTAATATATTTTAGTGTCTTTTTATATCTTATTAAGTCTTAATGGTTCCAAGAGAAAGATAACACATAAACCAAACTAAATATTACATGCTCAAAGGTTTAAAATCCATTCATTATAATGAATTAAATAAAACACTTTTTATGAACTAAAAATGTTTTATGATCAAATACATAATGAGGTCAAAACCAAGCTATATCACCTTAAAATTTCACAACTTGTGCACAAAGCTTTATTAAATGAAAATACATAGTTCAACAAATTTATACAACATTGAAATATTTGAAGAAAGCATAATCAAAATTTAAAATGATCTTTAATCATACTTTTCAACCATATAAGTAGACAAATAAACATGCATCATATACACATAGATTAAGTATTTTATGTCACAATCTTTAAATCATTCAAAGATATTAAAAACCATAAACATAAACTTTGAGTATCATAACAACATCATATATGAAAATTATACATGAAGCTTATTAGTGAAAGAAAAACCCTACTTGTTCTTGGAGCTTTAGAAACTTAGCTACACCAAGGCTAGACAAGCAACTTCTTCAACTTTTCTAAACCTTCTCGAAGGGCTAAAATTCATGTATAAAGGCTGGAAGTGTTGATGTTAGATGGTGATAAGAAGATGTGATAATTTGGAGGTGTTTTACTAAAAATTTGAAAGTGTTTTTGTATGAAAATGAAAAAAATGAAGAGAGAAATGGTGGCTATAATTTTTTGAAGATTTTGGTCAGAAGAATAAAGTGTGAAGTTGTGTTTAGAGGGGTGCTATTTATAGAAAAGGATAGGATTAAAATATTATTAATTTCATAATTTATTTGTCATATTTAATTAATTTAATTAGTTAAATATTAAAAATAACACTAAATAATTTAATAAATTCTCAATTATCATTTAAAGACATACTAAAATGTTAATGACATGATTTAAATACATTTAGTAAATTTTAATATATTTAAATATAATTTAATAATTAATTATTCAAAATAAGGTAAATTTACTTAAACTAGTCAATCTTAATTAAGTTAATTAGTTAGTAAATGATTTAATTTTTTACTCAAACATCATAATAAGATTATTAGAGATATAATAGAAGTATTCATGAAATTTATATAATTTTCTATAATTATTTATATTTTATTTGGTATTTTACACTATTGCTAGTTTTATTAGGAATTAATTAACTAATAATTTATTTTAATATTTTTAAATTTTTTTCTTCTTCTTTGGCAGCCTAGAGGTCTAAACCTCATGTCCACTAGTGACAAGTTGTCTTGAATGATTAATATATGAAAATGACAAATTTTACATATTTATCTTAAAGTTATATATACTAAATAATTCATAAAATAATCATAAAAATTAATTTTCCTTAATCTATTATCAAGAACATGTTTTTACCTTATTTATAAGTTATCTGTAATTTTTATGAATTTTTTCTACAATTTTTAGTATTTTTAATATATTTTTATCTTAATTAGGTATATTTTGAGTTAATTAAAATAATTAATTATTTATAAATATAATATATAAACTTTTTGCAGCCTCCCATGTGAATTTGAGCTCTCTTAACAAGATAAGGAGACAAACCCATCTTTGTTGAATTTTTAAGTAAAAAATGGTTGACTTTGAATAATATGTCATATAAAATATATTTCATTTCTTTTAAATATATATACATACATACATATATATATATATATATATATATATTTAAGTTAAAATTAATTAATTAAAGATCAATGTGATTTTTAACACTATCCATAATCTAATGGAGAGGCCCATTTCGTGGTCCTCTTTGTCTAATACCATAACTTAGTTAAAAAAAAATTTGCAAGACTTAGAGTTATTTTCTAGGATTTTTTTCAGAATTTATTTTACACCCACGATATGTTATTTTTGTACAATTATGCTAATATTATATAAATTTACTAAGTATTAATATTTATTATTAAAATTATATTTTAAGTGTATTTATAATTTTTTCTCATTTTTTAATAATTTTTTGACATTCTTCAAGTTTTTCTAAGATTTTTATTAACTTTTTCTGTCGCTAATTATGTTATAAACTTATTTTCTAACATCTAATGACATATTTGTAATTTTAATAAAACCTAAGAGAATTATTAAAATTTCACATTTTAGTGCTAAATTCCAGATTGTACAACTATTAAGTGTTGTAATATTTTAATTAGACTTTTTTTTATGATTATCCTTAAATATTTATTGCCTAAACAAAATCCTCATATTTTCTAAATAAAAAGTTATAATAAAGTAATACTATATTAAGAAAAATTAGGGATGTTACACCAACGCCCTTTGAACTCCACAAACTTTTGATTAGATGAAGCACTCTTTCAACATTCGCTTTCTCCTTTTGAAACAAATTTGTTCTCAAAGCATTATAACATGTAGGTTTATTAGCAAGACATGGAATGATTTGCTACAAAAGTGTAGGAGCTCATATAGGAAGGATTTCTAGCAACATGGAAATTCAAGCCAAAAGAATAGAACATCCTGGCAATTTGTTTAGTAAGTTGAGCTTTTTCTTCATTATTAAAAGTTTTCCAAAGGACCTTTTTTCTTCTTTTTCCTATTAAATCATTAGAGCCAATGCTAGAGCTAGAGCTAGAGCTAAAGCTAGAAGGAACATGTCTAGTTTTTGAAAAGGCAGAACATGAGGTCATTCTAATGCTTTTGTAGCCTCTTCATTTTTTTTCAATTGTAACAAATAGTCACTATTTACCTTCTTACAAGCAGCAACCCTTTTCCTAGTATTTTCAATAAATGTACCTTAACTCTTGAATATGACCCAGTGATCAACATATCATAAAAATTGCATTGCCAATTTTTGTTTCCACTGCCAACACTTGCATTCTTGTTTAGAATCTTAACATACCAAAGAGGATTTTTGAAATCTTGATCCTCAAAAGATACATATTTTCTTGGAATAATCGAATTTGAGGTAGTGGTTGAATTTGGAGATGCCATTATTCTAAAAGAAAGAGTAAAATACTTGTATAATAATATAAAAATTATAACAATATGTACAATAATAATATTGCTATTATATTGCAAAAAAAATAAAAATAAATATGTTAGGCAAAACAAATAATTATATATATCATAAATAAAACAATTATACAATATAATAATATAAAGGTAGTAGCTTTAGCTAATTACTAAATGCTCATATCAAGTACTAATGAACCAACTTCTTTCCACCTTTTCCGGAAGATTTTTTCCTCTCTCCTCTATCTTCTATACTCATCTTTTTCTAGCTTTTTTTTCAAAAAGCACATGTGATAATAACTCACAACCCACAAGGTCACTACCAATGCAATTAATTGCCTCTTTCTCTCCATAGAAAAAGGTGAAGACATATATTCACATAACACTCACATCACAAACCCAATTAGTCAAAATAGTACAAACACAAAAAAATAATGAAACATAAGCCATGAAAATAGGCTCTACAACCCTACTGGTATCAACTCTTGCTTTGGCCTTTAGTTCGCTGGTCGTTGCAGCTCCCATCGTCAACTATCATTTGTGTTGCCTAAGTCCCACTAGTCATGGTCACCAATACTCTCAAACTCAGTGAATAGAATGTATGGTATGTGTTGTTATGTTCTACTCACCAACTCCAAAGTCCAAATAAGTACGGAATATTGATTGTGGAAAAGCAAAAAAAATACAAAAAAAAAAATCAAGTTTGATATATTTTCGTGATTCAATTAGGATTCAAAATATATATTTGGAACATTTGACCCAAGTCCAATTTGACTATTCAAAATTTAAAACCGAAGGGGCCAAATAGAATACACCTGACACAATGTTCAATGAGTCATGGTAGTGTCTCCTGCCACTATGACCAACACCAATATGGTGGCTATGCAGATGGTCAATGCTTCATAGCTACTTACCAACCCCATAGTGATGGACAAATAAAGGTTTTAAATCACTCACTTGAACAATATCATTGGGTCTTCACTCACTCTTATCCACATCATGGGCCTCATACCTTGCTTGGGCTAAATTCTGCTATAACTCGAACTATCACTCTCCAATCAACATGTCCCAATAGAAAGCCATCTATGGGTTTCCAATGAATTCATTCCTGGAATGCTGCTTGTTCTTCGGTGTTAGAGGTAGACTCCTTTTTAGAGTACATGAAATGTTGAATAATGAGCTCACTTTCTACTTACAACAAGCACAAGCACAAATGAAGAAAAAAGCTTATGAACATTAGTGTGACAAAGAATTCCATGAAGGTAATTAGGTTCTCTTGAAGGTCCAACCTTATAGTGAAGGGTCAATGGTTCAATGAATTAATAACAAGCATAGCAATAGGTACTTTGGTCCCTCTCAGATTACATGAAGAATTGGTAAAGTGGCATATTGATTAGCTTTGTTCGTAGGTGCTCCAACTATCCAATTTTTCATATATCCATGTTGAAAGAGTACAAGGGAGTTCCACTTATAGTGAAAAGTGAACCATCTCCCTTGCCAATTGCATTAATCCATTTCCATCTAACATAATTGATCAAATGGTTTTCTTTGAACAAGGAAAAGAAAAGTTACAAGTGCTAGTGGATTGAGAAGGGTTGCCATGAGAGGAGACCACATAGGTTAATTGGGAAGCTCTGAAGCATATGTTTCCTGAAGTGGACCTTGAAAAGAAGGTCATTTTAGAGGGGAGTTGAGTGTAGGCCATTCCTTCACAATTTATTTAACCCACCCATAACTCATTGTGTTTCACTCTTCTCTCATAAGTAACATGCAAAATGAGCATCCAACTTTCTAGAATATAATGGTATTTTTAAAACAAACCAAAACCAACAAACATATCCACAAGAATTCACTAAAATGGCCTCATTCAAAAGTTCACACCCCACATGTGTATCAATCCCTTTCACATGTGCATATTTTCACTCGTCACATGTATTTCATTCCCTTATAGTGTTTCACTCAACTTGAAAATTATGTTCCATATCACAAGTTTGGATACATCTTTCTTGTTTCTTGCATGCATCATTCCTGAAAGAAGAATGTTCTTGCAATATATATATATATAGCAAACTACCATAGCAAATATAACATTTATACCCTGTACACCTAAATTCCCATTTTAAATCACCAGATACTCAAATTCTCAACAAGATTATAACAAGCACAAATATATAGAAACAAAGCAAACATATACGAAAATGAACATATAAGCTCCATAATCAACTGAGCATATACTTGACACATTACTTTCTAGAAATCACACATGTAAACAACCTCACAAAAAAACCTCCTAAACAACCTCTATTAACTTAGCCAACATAGTGCCATCTTGAAAGCATCACCTTTGTCATTGTTTTTCTTATGAAAAATAACATTATTGGGCTCTTCAACACAATTCATATTGTCACAAAGTACTATTGCTACATTCCCTTTTCTCATCCTTTTTTCAACGAGTTTCCATCTATGCTTTAAAATATGATTTTGACAAACACCCAAAAATTCATATTCTTCTCCTATGCCATTTCACCAGAAAGCAAACAAATTCAAGTCAAAGAATAAATGGTACTTATCCTCAACTATTTTGTCAAATAAGACACATGAAGTATGGTTCTGTTGCAAAATCCCGACTTTATGAAGCCTATCTTTAGCATTAATTATGTCCACAATTACAAAACTTGGTGAGAATCTTCAGTCTTGGTGCATGTATGGCTTTACTAAACCTATGGCTATTAACATCCTCCATTACATCTTGTGCTACACTGATATCACTTGACACTGATTTAGTCGAAAATAGTCTATTCTTATCAAATTTCCACATCAACCTATATTGTGAGTGACAATTCAACTTAGTTGTTGCAATCACATTATGAAATTTAGGCAATAAATCTAGCTCCACTGGAATAATTGCATGCACTATTGAAAATTTCATATCCACTCTAATTCATCCCAAAACCCACATTTGTTTACATTGTATTCATTTTGCTCAAATAAGGAAAAAACTTCTAGGAAAAGAATCCCTTAACCTTGTATTGAAAACCCATATATCATTTCAAAACTTAGCTTTATTCCTTTCCCCTAGTTCCATATGAATACCACCTACCATTGCTCTCAAAAGATGGTCATTATTGAATTGATGTTACAAATTTTAGCCCATATTCCACCTCTATTCTTAACGATTTGGAGATCTAGAGGTTCATTCAAACATAGCTTATTACATGATCCACAATAGGCATTCTTCTTTAGAATATCTTTACCACCATTTAAATAGCAAGGCAAAATTCTTTATCACTTGATTGCTCACTCCAACTTTGAATCTCTACCTATGTTTACATATTACTATTTGAAAGTTTTAAATGCATTTTAATTCATACCCATCCTAATTCCTTTATTTTTTTTTTTTTTTTTTTAGCCTTTGATTTTTCTCTAACTAATTATTTTTATGTATTTAATTATGCATCTATTACTAGCATTTGTTAATGTCGACCATTAATATAATAATTTGTTCAATTAAAATTAGATTTATAAGTCTTTAATTTGGATAAAAAAATGTAATCTATTATCTATTATTATAATACACTACCTCTAAATCTCAAGTGACAACATCTATTTATAATTACAAAAAGGTTTTTCAAGTCAAAATTTATCCATCAATTATAATATAATTAAATGACTACCTCTATCTATCTCATGTGACAACTTTTAATTACAAGTAGACAATGTTCTAAAACCGAACTGGATGTTGGCAAGGTCAATTGGTTAAGCCGAAGGACCTCCCGTTCAGTTGAAACCTGAAAACCGCCTTCACAGAACCACCCAAGACTCCTCTGAACCACCGAGAAGGTAAACCAACCCGGTCTATGTGCCTGGAGGTTTTAAAAAAAAAAGATGCAAAATGGCATCGTTTTGGGTGAAAAAAGTTGATGAATCTCGTTTTTGGCTTTTTGCCCTTTTTCCTTTCTGATACCAAAGTGCCAAAGCCAAACCTAGTTTCCAAAGTGCCCTTTTTCCTTTTCAGAGAACCACTGACCAGCCGCCACCACAAGCGGTGCGCCGCTGTACCGCCTCCCTAGCTTGCGCTCGCCTTCAGCCGCCCCTCTACATTTGCTTTTGCCTCGATCTTCTCCGTTCCGCTCACCCCGTCGTGTCGCATCACCCCACAATGCGCTTGCCTTGCCTTCGCCCGTCCTGTCTGCACACCTTCCGCCTCCTTCGTCCGCCATGCTTGAAGATACGCTTAAGCTTGAAGCTTCCACCTCCTACCTCCATCTTTGCTTTGCTTTGAAAGCTTGAATCTTGAAGCTTGAAGGTTGAATCTTGCTTCTGCCTCCTACCTCCATCAGTGATTCAAGTTGAATCTTTGAAAGCAAGACTACTTTGTATTAAAGACTTTCTTTTACCGTTTTTAACTTTTTATTCCAATTTTTTTAGGAAATTTGTTTATTGTAATTTGAAGCAAATTTTAGACTTGATTATGTGAGTTAATGACTTATTGTTATTGATTTATGAGCATGTGAGTTAATGTTATGTTTTATTGGAAGTAGTAACTTAAATGTTTTGTTTTGATAATCTTATGGATTGTGTTGATACTTAATTTAATTTTTAGTTATTTTTAACATATATTTCATTTTATATTTTTATATATTTATATAAATAGGTTTTGTTATATTCTATTGAACCTATTTAACCATTGAATTTCTTAACCCTTACCCTAAGGTTTATTTAAATTTTTTAAACCTTGCAAGTAAACAAAAAATTGTGGTTGCTAGCCCCTATTTATATCCATTATCTATAATTAAATGATAATTCCTATTATAATTAATTATTCCCACTAACAGCTATCTCTATACTAGCTAGCTATTATATATATCTATATCCAAATGGACTATATCTATATTTCACGTGACAACTCCTAATTACCATTAAAGAAAATTAATCATTCCCGCTAAAATTTATCGATTTTCTATAACTAAGTAGATTACTCATAAGTATCATGTAGCACCTCCTAATTACTATTAAACTAAAATTATGCCTGCTAAAATCTACATATGTATCATCTATAATAAAATGGCTACCTCTCTAATTGTCACATGACTATTCTTAATAACAATTTAAAAATATATATTCATGCCAAAATCAAATTTATTATCTATAACCAAATGTAATACATCTAAGTATGACATGGCAACTCCGAATTACAATTTTAAAAAACGTATCCATTAAAATCTATCTATTGTCTATGAATAAATTGAGTACCTCTAAGTGTTATATGACAGCTTCTAAATTCTAGTTACCAGCAACAAAAATTATTTCTGCTAAAATTTCCCTATATATCTATTATTTATAACTAAATAGGCTATCTCTACGTGTCACATGATAATTAACTCTATAGTTCAATTAAAAAAAAACCTTATTCTCTATAAAAAAAACATTTTAAAAACTTTAACTTACGCAATTTGTTCATTTTATCTACCCTATCACGCGTGTTATTTAGTTACTTTCTCAAGCTACACTCTCCCTTTGCTAAATTCCCTTCCATTGTTGAAGGAAAATAAGTTCACTACATATCCCCTGACCTTGTCATGTTATTTTAATCCCTTTTTTTAAGGAAAAATACAAAGGCACAGTCAAAACTAATTGACTAAATCAACCTAAAGAATGTTGTTGAGGTCCCTTTTAGGATTATGCCATCTGGAATAATCTAAGGTAGAGCAGGCAATCTTTACCACATGATCCGCCATCAAATTAGCTAAAATCAAAGCAAAGTGAACACAGTTATGCAAAATTAGCACACGGATAAGCAAGAGCGAAATTTTAATCCTAAACTAAAATATACAGCCAGATACCATAAACTTTCTAAAATATGTACTATTTTAATTAGCAATAGATAAAAGAAAAAATTAGGATAATAATCATCAATGTGCACTAATAGAAATTTTTACAAATTGATTTGCATGTTTTCAAAATTTTGAAATAAAATAATCACAACACCTAGTACAATTGGTAGCTAGCCAAGTTTTTTAAACATTTAATTAGGTGTTTAATTTCTAATATTGTGTGTGAAAAGGGTCTTATAGTTAAAGATTTACCTGTGAGAGGAGCCAAACGCCTAAAAGGAATTAGTCAATAATGGTAGATACCTTGGGAAAAAAAAAGAAAATATACATGATGTGTAGTTTAAAAAATTCAAATACTTTTTCGCTAAAGGAAATCATTTATGTTTTATTTATGCTTTATTGAAGAAAATAAAGAAAAACAACATAATATCAACTCGTGAAATCATGGAATAAATACTAGTTTATATTAATTGAAAACATGTTTAGACATTTGTATAACAATACCAAAATATTACAAATTTAATGAAATATAATTGATTAATAGCGTAAAATACCTTCCACTGGCCATATATCAAAATTAATCTATCTAACAAACACATAAACATATATGGATTAAGAAGTTTAGTCACGGATTCACCAAGGAACATCGAGTCGAAGTTGACCCCCAATCATGATAAATGCCTAATTAATAATGGACAAATAAAGTTATTATTTAATCATGAAACAAAAAAATATCTTTTTTTATGGAATAAAAAAAGATTGTAATGATGGGCCCCTTTTATACCATCACGAGGACATTACCCAAAACGGCCCAATTCTCAAAACTGGGCCAAAACATTGGGTTGCTCTTCTTTCGGGAGTCAACGAAAGCCGGGAACGGAAATGTTATTGTAAATGTAGATGATGATTGAATCTGATGGTCTCTCACTCATGTTCACTCTGAAGCTTGTTTGGCAGGGGAACTTCTTCGTGTTCCTCGTACTCGCTCCTCTGCAACTGCAACCTTAACCTAAGGTAACCAATTTTCTATAGATGCATATAATGATTGTTTTGTTGTCTCGTTTTCTCAGTTTCCACGCTTATTCGAATCGTGCATGTTTCGGTCATTCGAATTTATAGCTTATATGAATGTATTCATCCTACTAATTAAAAATTCTTAATTCTTCATAAACCCGTATTCACGCGCTCTTAAGTGATTTTCTTTTTAATTTGCACATTTGAAAATTACGCCATTAATCTCAATTTTGGTTCCATAAGTTTGTTCAGCAATGGAGTGTGTAGCATGATTACACCTGTTTTAAATGGGAACTCGTTGAAATAATTGATTTACTGTTTAGGGGTGATAAGGGTGATAAGGGTGTAAACATTGTTCAGTGCATTCTTTTTATTTTTATTTTTTCTTCTGCAGTGAACAGTTAGGTCAAGAGTTCCTTGAGCACACACTGGAATGGCTTCAGCATCCCGAATGCCTGAGCAGGAAACACGAGGATTTTCCAGCAATAGCATGCATCCCAAGCTGGATGTCTATGTATGGGACATGGATGAGACCCTTATACTGCTCAACTCCTTGCTGAAATCGTGGTATGCCGAGGCTTTCAATGGCCTGAAGGATGTGCAGAAGGGTGTGGAAATTGGGAAGACGTGGGAAAATCTTATTCTACAATTGTGTGATGATTATTTCTTCTATGAACAGGTAAAGTTAGGCTTTTAATGTCTAAATCTCCATGGCATGTTTTACTTGAGGAATGTTAGTAATTTGATGTCCTGTGCTGCAGATTGAAGGTTATGGTAAGCCATTTCTTGGTGCTCTGGCCCAGTATGATGATGGGAGGGACTTGTCTGATTATGATTTCAACCAAGATGAATTGGGTCCTCCACATGATGATGCTAACAAAAGGAAACTTGCTTATAGACATCGAGTCATAGCGCAAAGTACTCACAGGTAAAACCTCTGAAGCATTATGGGTATTGCTAATTTCAAATTTTGAAAGTCAATCTAGAACGTTGGATTTTACTTGTCGTTGCATTATTGCATGTTTAGGGAAAGCTTTTGATATTATGTGATGCATTTATCTATTACAGTATTTGGTGATTTCATGATGTAATGGTTTGGTAATGATGCCATAGCATTTTTTCTTTTAAATTTTGTGGCCCTCGTTTTAAAATATTAGTCTCAGTAACATGATATCTATGTATTTCGAATTTACTTCACTTTTGATACCTATATGTTATACTCTACTTTTGTTAACAAATACATAATTGTGATATATGGGGCTGATATGGACTACCATTTTGGAAACAATTTTTTTTTTAACCTTATGAGACCAGATTTATTGCCCCAAAGAACATACAGGTTAGATGAATGTTATAAAACATTGTTTCTGGAACATTATTTTGCTGAGGTTAGAGAGATGTTGACAAATTCTTCATGGAAAATGTCAAATAGTGGTGCACCCCCTTCTCTTTTCATTTTATCTTCTATTGAAAATGGAAAATGTCAAATAATCTGTGAAGGGATTGCAAGCTTAGTTTGTGTTGTGTAAATGAGTTCTTGACGTTTAATGAATTTATTGAGGATCCATGAAGATAAAAGGAAAGGCTATACATTTATAGACTTCTGGCTACTTATATTTATTTGTAGTATTTGAAATCCTATCTTAACAATTCAGTAGTTCCAAGCAGAGTATTCAATAGCGTGTGATAGTGGTGCTACAGCATCATCGCAGCGCATCGCGGCATGGGACCGCTACAATAGTGACATCCTGCGAAAGTGGCAATTCGCGGCCAAAATAGCGGTGTCGCAACTGCCATTCTGAGGTGAGGACAGAAAGTCCCCCTTTGTTCTGCTCATCACCCTTCTCTGTTCGCCATCCCTGTAGCTTTGCCGTTCCCAACAGTGACGTTGTCTTCAGCCTACATATTGTTTTCTAGTCCCATTGCGGCCCAGCTTCTATGTCTCTTCTATTTAGGGTTTTTTTTATGTTGAGGAAGATCCTTTTGCTTTTTTCCTGAAACCTTTTTTGTTTTGTGGTCCGTCTGAAATCTTTGTTTGGGCGAGTATTATTTGGGCTGCGCTTGTTTATTCTCTTTCTTTATCTAACTTCTTTCTTCTTTAAAATAGAACTAGGCTTTTTATTTGAATCTTCTAGGCTTAACATCTTTTACGGTTGATGCTGTGTTGAACCATAAAAATAAGACGATGTTGTGATTTATTTTTTTCTCTTATGTTGCTAAACTTCTTATGTGTTGACTTGTTATTTATTGACTAAATTCATGGTAGTTACATGTTTAAAAGTATAAATTATTACTATGGTTGTAAGAAGTAACAGAGACAACTTTTGAACAAATCAATGTTTATACAATACAATTAGACTCCCTTTTTGAAACTACCGCGTGAGCCTTCTTTGTAGGCAAGAAATGGTAATTTGCTTTTTAATGACTCAAACTTGATTGACTTGATGAAGTGAGAAACCAAGTTTGAGACATATTTTTAGGGTGTAACCAAACAAGTTGCTTTACCTTACTAGCATGACTTTTTATCATTAGTATGATCTAGACATAAATTTGAACAATCTTGTCTCTTCTTGTTTTAGGGTATACACAATATTTTAGATCACAAGACAATGAAATTCTGGGATGAATTGTATGATAAAACTGACGAATACACTGACAGATGGCTTTCATCAGGTACATTTTGACAGGTCAATGATATTACCTTTTGTTGCATGATCTCTTTTATTCATATCTTTCAATGTTTAACCTATTGCAGCACGAGCATTTCTGAAGGAGTGTTTGGGTGAAAATAAAGATGCAGTTTCTTCTATTGCTTTTGCTAACACAAGCACTGACTCAACTAATGCAAAGCATCAGCGCATAAATGTTTTGGTGACATCTGGAGGGTTGATACCATCTCTAGCGAAATGCTTGCTCTTTCGTCTGGACAGCTTAATTACACACGGAAATAGTAAGTAGTGCATTTTCCTCTTCTGCGTACTTCCAATGCCATATTTATAGCTCATTATCTTTTTAAAGCTCAAAAATCTATTACTGATTTCAGTAATGGAAAGAACAGTTTAGTCCTTATCTTCAGTCTGTGTGACTTATGACATGCCATTTCAGTTTATAGCTCATGGGCAGTGGGGAAAACACTATGTTTCCGCTGGATCAAGGAGCGTTTTGACCATCCCAACATTCGCTTTTGCGTAATTGGAGATGGATGGGAGGAGTGTGAAGCTGCAGAAGTCATGGGATGGCCATTTGTTAAGATTGACCCGCGGCCAGGCAGATCTCACAGGTTCCCTGGTCTCACATTGACAACACTTGGCCACTATTTTTCTGTGGTATACGGAAGCCCAAACATTGAGGAGGATAATGATGAGGAATGATGCAACAGCTTCACTTGTTATCTAGCCTTATCTGGAAGTCCTGTCTCTACAAAAGAACTCAGCAGCACAATTGAAATTGTCCACTTAGGTGCCAATTGCTGTTGACTAGAATTGGTTGAACTATTTTTCCAATGATCATAACTGTAAGAAGCAGATCATCACTTCTCATGTATATAAGACGTTTCTAATTTATAACTATGCACCTTCTCTAGGCCATTTAAATCTAATGCTCACATGGTAGTACTAAGGCACGCTTGGAGACTCACACGGCTACCTGCACCGTCGGTGCTTGTTTTTGCTACGCAAAACAAATCCTCCATGGGTGGACGTTTGTAAAGTAATTCTACATGCATTACACATCCGACAGATTCGTGACCCTTTTAAGCTAGAACAGTAGAATATTACTAGATTCTTTTTTTTTTCTTTTCATTTATTTCTATTATGAAAAATGCGTTATGGCATGAAAAGGTATTTTAGTAAACGGTGCGTAAAAGTGAACAGCAGAGAAAAAGAGAGGAACGCATTTTGTTAAGAGATTTGCTTTTCACTTTACTTTTATAACTTTTGTTTTGTCTATGCAACATCTGCAAAGTGCAGTGTATCACACAACAGTTATGTAGCCGCATGTATAAAGTGCGGGTAAATGTTAGAAAGTAATGTTAAACACACAAATTCAGCCACAACTAATTGAAAGTATGGTTAAATTCACTTGCCACACTTTTGAATGCATTTAGCCACACCTTGTGAATGTGGGTAGATGTCCACTTCATCTTGTATGCACCTATAACTTTTACCTGACTGGTTATATTTCTTCTATAACTTTTTTCGTGAAATTTCGGTTGTTATTAAATAGCATTATCATCCTATTATCTTAATATTATCAGTTTTCTATTTGTGAAGTTAATAACAAAAATAAGATTTCTTTGTTTTATCATTTCTTTAACACAACTTATATAGAAAAAAATGAAAAACAAGATAATGTCTTTATAATAATCATTGCAGACATATTACAAGAAGTGTTAAATTAATCAAATACCACCTTCATGTTTCTGGCAGTTCATTTCGGATCTAAGTTTCTGTTCAAGATGGTTTCCTGATATCAATGTCTATATGCTATGGCTGACGTCTGAGAGTTGCTTCACTTTCAAGGTGAAGTACATAAACTGACATCACGTTCACATAGCTCCATTCTTATATGGTTTGGCTGTCAACTAAATCTTGAGGATAAATATCATGTGATTTTCTGAGGAATGGCAACAAAAAAAAAAAGTAAAGTCAAAGTAAAGTAAAGATTTTTTAAGATCCTTTTCGGGTCTTAATTATTAGACCAAAAAGATGAACATGTCAAAGTCGTGTTTTGAATAAATTTTGCCAACTAATTTGGAGCTCAATGGCCAGTGTTAAGTCCTATTTTCCCTCAGCATGCCGGCTTCGTGATATTAATAATCTGTCTTTATGCCAAAAGTTAAATTCTAAATGGTATTGGTATGGTATGGTATTCCCTAGACAATGGCATGCACTATTTTGGTTCTGACATCTGAGATGTTGTACAAATTTATTACATATTGTCCTTTACTTGTTTAAGACACGCAGTGGATTGATTTGAATTGAGGATAAGATGATTCGATATGGATCGGGTAGGGGCTAATCCTCCAAATGAGCCTTTTGTTCGTATAATTTTGTTAATTAACGACAAACCACAAGGGATTATCCTGCATAATTGGATGGCAGATACATTTTCATTATCAACTTTGGCTTGGCACGTTGAGATGGATGCGTTTCTCACCAAACATCATCTTAGAGCACATTTTCTACGTGTCAAATGTGTTATAACAAAATAAATACGAAGATTTATTAAACATATTGAGTTCCCCAATTTTCTTTCACATGCAAATAAAACTCCCCATAATTTTTTTTTTTTGGTCATAAATGTATCACATAAAATGTATCATATAAAAGAACCGAGAAAATTGTTTTTGATTTATCTCTGTACCTTTAAATGCTGAATTGTTCCTAACTGAATGGATCCCTTAGAAAGTTATTTTTGTGAAAAACTCTGCATAGAAAAGTCAATGCTGCCATCTAGAAATGAAATAAAATCTTTTGCAAGGCAAAGTAAAATTTCATATTTATTTTTTGGTGCGTTCTACGGTGTTGCGGGCAAGAAGACGGAATGGTTCAGCACTGACGTATCTCCCTTCCTCGTGACATCTATTTTAGTTGACCATAGTATTTTGAATCCTTCGTGGATGATTATTAGGTAACCAAATATTCAGTGCCCATTAATAACTTTGCTTTCTCTTTAAAACTACCATGTCTGATTTATTCATTCTCCCCTTTAAAATTTTCAATTAACGAACCCCAACCTCCTTGTTCGTTCCAATCGACTAATAGAGGATGTGTTCCATCCTGAGACACTAAATTCCGAAAAGCATACCGTGCAAGACATCCTGTCGTCCCAGTTTTCATGCATGAAAAGTGGAGTGAGGATCCTCAAAAGTATGAAAATCTTCCTTTTAGATTAATAAAATTACAAGCGAACTATTTTCATTCTGTTAATCTAAAAGTGAAATTATTCAATTTACTCTATAAAATGAAATTTTTATTTTAGAAGATCCAGGCCTTAAAAAGTGTATCTTTTTTGGCAAAACCGTCCATTGTTGATGAATAATCCAAAGAATATAACTTAGAACTGACCTTGCACGTCAATGAAAAGGTCTTTCTCCATGAGAGATCTTGCCAGTGTAGGCCATGCCTGGGCAGTGCACAACTTTAGGGATGGTTCGAGAGCAAGGGATTTCAAAAAAGATTTGGGGAAATTCTTTTTACTATTTATGGTATGTTTGTGAGTTTAGATTTTGAAGGAAAAATAAAAGAAAAAAAAACTTATAATATAAAATTATATTATAATTTCTCTCATCTCTTTTAAAATTCAAACTCATAAACATACCCAAAAAAAAAATTACTTTTCTGACCTTTTTTTCATTTTACAACACAAATTTCTTAACTTAAAAAAAATGCAACACTTAAGCTTAAACACAGAACTGACACACTGAATCCTACCGCTAACCTACTATAGACAAGTAACATGCAGCCTCATCTAATGCTTACACATTTACACCTCACTATTCCTTGAAAAATGCTTCATGTACAGTAGACCACAACTTATTTTTTAGTGTAGTGTAATAATAGACCACGGGCTATATAGCCATTGTTGGGATATAAAATCATTGTTCATGTATCTCTTCTTAATAATCAGATAAAAAATATTATTTATATTTATATTATGTAGAATATTATATTTACTCATATTTTATTTATCATTAAATGAGATATAAACCTCATTTGAATGAGATTCAAACACCATTCAATAATAAATAATATGTGATTTGATATAATTTTCATATATAATGAATATAAATAATACAACTCTAATTAAATTTTAAAAAGAGGATGTTCATGATAATTATAAATCTTGTTTTGTGAGCAAGAAAACAATTGGTTTCAGGCCTAGCGGTCCCGTTGCTATATTAGCCCTCAATCAGCGAAGGCTGTGAGATTGTCATACTCATCGTCATTACCAAATACTCATTAGCTCGCATTCGATCAGGTACGATTAGGTACTTGAATACGTATCCCTATTATTCTAGCTACAAAATTAATGTCCACCCTAGCTAGTATACCATTCTCAATTGACAAGGCATCTACTCCTCTTTGGTACCCAACTACGGAGTCTCTTT
Organism: Dalbergia oliveri; assembly: GCA_030441495.1. Lineage (NCBI taxonomy): Eukaryota > Viridiplantae > Streptophyta > Magnoliopsida > Fabales > Fabaceae > Dalbergia > Dalbergia oliveri. The sequence continues at coordinate 36,492,953 of JAMLFY010000001.1, read as the reverse complement.
TGTCATGGACAAGTTTCTTCAATTTCCTTAGGATTTAGTTTAAGATAAATTCTGAATGGCTTTATCATACAGCCCCTACAAATTAATTTGTCGAACCGCATCATTTGACGGAAAATTATTGATATAAAGAATGAAGTGATTGTCATTTGCGTTGCTTTCACTTCTGCAACAGTTTAGATGAAAATCAGAAGCAAATGCAAGCGGAAATCCAAATTAAAATAATACAAATTACAATTGATCTCAGCTAAGTTAATTCTGATGAACTACACTCTAATTTCTCTTTACTAGATGACATAATATAATGATTTCACAAACTTAAGATGTCAATAATAATTTCATAAATTCATAAAAGAGTAGTGTAATGATTTTATGGGAATGACTATTATCACTCCCAAATAATTATTGTCACTTCCACTTTCTCTATATTTTAGTTGATTTGTGTAGAATGCCATTCTTCTTGTATTTTTATAAAAACAATAGTTGTATATTAATTATCCATTATTAATCATGATTTTGTCTTAATTAATTACTATTTTTGGTTCAATAAAAATAATTGAATTATGTTTTGGTCAATAATAATTAAATTATTTAAAATCTTTAATATTTACCCATAACAAAATGGATATTTGTTTGAATTTTTTAAATATATATAAAGTATTGAAAATGAATTTACTTAATATAATTATTTAGATATAAACATGGAGCTATTTGTTTAAACTTTTTGATACAATAATTATCTAAATATTATAACAATGACTGTTTCTTTAAAAAAAATAAGTAAAAATAAATAACAATAAAGCCATACTAATAAATTTTAATATTCTGTTGTAATATAAAAAACAACTTTAAAAAATTAACAACATACAATATGCCCCATCAATTTCAAATTATAGTGTTCATATATAAATGAATATTGAAGAAACTTGTAACCAAAATTTATTTTATTGACCAAATGGTTTTTTCCATAGTTTTTAGTTATTTATTCTTTTTTTTAAATAATGTAACTTGATATATTTAATTAATTACATTCCCATAAAAAAATTAAAAAAATAGTTACATTAAATTACTTTTATTTTTGTGTGACAGAAAGGTCTCTGGTTGGAGTTTACCTTTTAAGGGATCTCTTGTCTCAAATGAATTAGTCACTGCTATCAATGATAAATAAATGATAAAGAAAAAAAATTTTTATTACTTATTCCCTTGTTTATCTGGTATATTTGTGAATTGCTAGTATTTATCTTTATTGTTATTTATTTGTACTTTTTATTATTTTAGAAAAATCACTGTTATATTGCTTATTTTGATAAACTGTCAAATTGCTTATGTATCATTGTATTGAAAAACTTCTAAAAAATAATTTGATACATAATAAATAATTATGTGAAATAAGTTCATTATAACTACTTATAATATTTATTGAATAAATATAATGAGATCAACATTAAATAATTTCAAATTTTGAAATAATTATTGAATAAATTAACAGTATTTCGTTTAAATAATATTATATTTATTAGCTAGGATTAATATCTCAGTTTATTATTGAAAAAAAAAAGGGCACCTCGCATCAAGAAGTCATGCTTGCCATCAAGAATGTGCTAACGATGCAATTCAGAGGCCGACGTGCTATGGTGGGTTTTTCACTTTATTTCAAGATTTATTGTTGTAACTCTCCTATATTTAAATTTTTATTGATTGCGATTTCAAGGAATATATCTATAAGAGCATTCTAGATAAAGCAACTAAAATTTAATTGAATTGGCAGTGGCAATAATTTCCTGATTTTACAAACCCAAAAATTTTTTGAACAAATTTTCCAAAAAGAAAAAAGGTTAAGATGAATTTCACTTATAGAGGTGAATATAATTTTTTCAATAAAATAATATTTTGACTTTTGTTTGAGGGTATAATTTTTTTTGCAATATTTTTCAACTAAATGATGTCAGATTATTAAAACTTTTTGACTGACAACACTTGAAATAATACTCAGAAGTTTGTTTTTTCAACTTCTCTATTATTACAAACAAATGAAAATTAACCAAAAACTTTATGACCACATTTAGAGAGAGAGAGATCGTAGGAAGTGGCGCCCACGACTTCATTGGCGCTGCCATTATCTGGTGATTCCTCCTTGGGCTAAGCTTTCTCCTTGGTGATTCCTTCTCCACAAAACAAGTCCTACGTTGCAAGGTGCAGATTGTTGGGTGTGGAATCCTCATGTATCAGGTATCTTTACTCCAGGGAGAGCGTCTCGTTGGCTATTGGAGAGGAACGTGATCTTCAAGTTTTGCAAGAAAGGAAATGGGTGTGAAAGCCTCCTTGTCAAAGAAGATCAAATTTTTTGTTTGGCTTTGTTTAAATGATGTAGTGCCAACAAGCGACATGTGCTCACTAGCAGAAAAATGTCGTTACTGACGGATTTTACCGACGGATTTTAAAGATTTCGACGGAAAATTTAATTTTCGATGGATTTTTCGACGATTTAGACCAGGTAAAAATGTAGTCGGAAATTTTTATGACGATTTTTCGATAAAAGTTATCGTCGGTAATGAATACCATAATTCGCTCAGCGAAATTCGTCACCAACTGATTTTTCCGTAAGAAATTTTAAATTAAAATTCTTTTTTAGTTTTTCTATTTTTTTACCGACGGAAAAATCCGTCGGTAATCAAATTATTTTTAAAATTTTATATTTAGCGACAATAATTCCGTCAAAAAGGATAAAAAATTTCGGTTGAAAATTTTTATTTATATTATCGATGGAAAAATCCGTCGGTCATTTATAGTTTTTTATGAAAGAATCCGTCAGTCAATTTTGAGGGTTACCTAATCATCTCAGATTATATTTTTTATTTAAAGCTAATTACAAAATACATAATTCTATTTAATAGTAAAAAATTGTAATAAACAATAAACGCAACAAATTTAAGTTCAAAAGATATAATGATAAATATGTCAGAAAGTGTACAACACAAATTTCAAAAGTTCAAACATATAACAACGAAAAAAAACAACTCAAATCAGAGAAGTCAGGTAATCATTAGGATCACCCATCGCCATCGCCATCGCCATCACCATCACCATCACCATCATCATCACCATCATCATCATCGACGTCTGGCTGTAGAAGAGCCTCGCATCTTCTTCCATAGAGACACCATCTCCTTCTTCATCTTTTTCATCTTCATGTCCATGGCCTTTTCCTTGTCCTCAATCTTCTTTTGCATTTCTTGCCACTGGCGTTGTCTCTTGCGTCCGCTCTTGTATACGATGAAGTTTCGCGTTGAGCAAATGAACTCGCTCGCGGACCTCATCATCTTCGGCAGTGGACCCAGTGCCTGTAGATGCCCAGTGATAGAGGCAGAGGACAGACTACTCGCATAAAATGACCCCATGCCATAGATGCGGTTTCTGTAAGGACCGCAACTACCTCTTGCCATAACTTGTCCTCATCAATCGTGGGACTCCTCACGCTGCAATCCTCTCCTCGCTTCGTAGCCTCCTGTAGCCCCTCGTAGGTATGCTATAACAAAATAAAATTGATTAAACCTCTATCAAATATATGAAATAATAAATTAAATATATATATATATATATGAATAATAAGTGCTCAGAACATATATACCCAAGCATTCTCTTAGCGAGGATCGACCCATGTCTTCTCTTTCTTGCGCGTGTGAGTCTTTCTGAACACCTCACTCTGTGGGTTGCCTCTTTAACTCAGCCTGCAATTTGAGTGAAACATGTAAAATAATAGCAAGTGAAAATATAAATTTAACAAAAGGAATTTAAAAAATGTTTAAAATCATGACTAAACCATCTGTGACGCGTAGTCTCTATAGTAGCAGAACCACCACAATGAACGGATCCACCCTTTTGCGACGCTCTACTCGCCTTAGCCTTCAAAGACTTATCTTTAAATTTCTCGCTTCTAGGTATTGCCACAAATAGTCCAAGCTGGCCTGAGTCATCCATCTAGGGTTCTCGTCCGCCTTCTGATGTCAATGTACATGTCTTGGCCTGTGCCTGCCTTGGACTTGAAGAGCTTAAACATGAAATCTTCATCTTTGGGATGGATGATGAAGTGGCTCTACACATGGAAGTGAAAAAAAATTATTGAAAGTAGTTTCTAAAGTATGTTGACACATTTTCATAATAATTATCTTATTTTACCTTCCACTCAATAAACCAACTTCTCATCCTTCGTCAGCTTGCCAAAGGACTCAATCGGCCTATCATACAATTTCTGGATGGTGTGTGTCACCTCGTGCATGGCACGTGCATTTGGATGCCAACTTCATAACAAATAGTACAAAACAATGTTAATATATGTTAAGAAATTGTTGAAAATTATTACAACAAGATTCATAAATTGAGCAATTAAATTACTTACCTTTTCTTACCAAGACGTTCAAGCTCTACCCGTTCTCCCTGTGGACCCATGTCCTGATTGCCTCCGAGGAACCACCAACTGCCCGCTTTCATCATCCCCTTGTGAGTCGTGTGGTGGGGTGGGGATAGGATCTGCGATGGTAGTGGAGGTGAAGGCACTGGGGTGGTGGCATGGAAGGGATAGAAGTCGATGTGTGAGCGCTATGGTAGATGCCTGAACTGGGAGGGTTGATTGTCTGATTATTTGGGACACCCTTCCCCTGCCCTTGCTTTTCCCTTTAGGTGCCATATCTGAAAAATAAATGACAATGTATACAAAATCAAATAATATGATAATTGAAAATAAAAAGATGTAATAAGTATAAGACTAGACACATCACATTTAATCTGAAAGTTGAGGACTATCTTCATCATTCTCAGTCTCAACATCATCCTCAAACTCATCTTCCTCATCCTCATCCTCATCCTCCTCATCACTACCATTGCTTTCGTTGTGTTCACTCATTAATTGATGACTGGAAGAGTGAATTATCTCAACCTCACAAGAATTGGAACGTAAACTTGGCAATGTTCTTGTCGACTACCTGAGAGGACTAGATCATTCACTTGAAAAGCGTCGTCAGGTAGTTCTTCGACCTCAACTCGACCCCTTGGTTTAGTTTTCATGACCATCTTCCAATCCTTTTTGCACTTTCCAGGGTATGATGCATAATATACCTCTCTTGCATTCTGAGCAATGATGAAAGGATCATATGCACCATATCTCTTAGTATGATTCACCTCGGTAATTTTATATTGGTTGTGTATGCGTGTTCCGTCAGGACGTCTTGGTCGTACCAATCACAACTGAACAACACTACCAATTTTTTAGGTCCATCACCCACATATTCAATCTCCAGGATTTGTTTGATTACTCCATACCAATCACCCTCCCCACTGCCATCCCCTAACACACCCCACTATTGTCTGTTGTTCTCCCTCGGCCCCATTCAAATGTATGAAACTTATATCCATTCACATAATACATTGGCCAATTGTTTGCTTTGTTAGCAGGACCCAAGCCAAACTTTGTAAATAAGGACATGAAACATTATTGTTTTTATCAAACACCTACATGAATAATTGAAATTAAAAGATCAACACAAAAGATGACAACTAGAACATGTGTGTGATGTTGGATCAAATGGTTACTAGATAGTTAGGTCACATACAAAGGATCTGAACCATGCTGGAAATTGTTCAAGGGTGTGTCGCTCATCAACTTGTTCAAAATACCTGTAAATTAAACATTGCAGGTAAAATAAGATTTGATTTGTGTCATCAGTTCATAAATAATTGAAAGTGATACATTGATATCACTCACGTTTTAAATGGTTGCACTTCTTCAGTTGATTAAGATATGTAAATGTGCAGCATGTTTCTCTTCTCTGATAGCCAATGGGGTTTGGATTTTCCAGGCACGTCCCTCATTGAATATAGACAAAGTATGTTGAGTTGAACTTTCACCCCCATCATCATTCCGACCAACCCTTGTTCGTCTAGATTGAACATGCGCTCAAAGTAATAGGAACAAAAGAAAGATGTCTCCTTAGAGATATATGCCTCACATATGGAACCTTCTACCTGAGCCCTATTTTTCAAGTTCTCTTGAAACTTCCAATATTTCTTTCAAACGGATACCATCCTATTGAACCGGCCACATACCCATGCTTCGTATGCCAAGTGTACGGGTAAATGTTCCATGGAATCAAAGAAGGGAGGAAATATTCTCTAATTTGACAAGAATTATAGGAATGTTTCTCTCCATAATTAAAAGATCTTCAACCCTCAGAGTGGATGAGCATAGGTCTCTAAAATATTGACTCAACTCAGTCAACGGCTTCCAAAGGGAGAGGTAATTCTCTAAATGCAATAGGAAGTAAGCACTCCATAAATACATGACAATCATGACTCTTCATGCCAACAAATTGTCCTTGTGCAACATTGACGCATCTACCCAAATTTGAGGCATAACCGTCAAGCATCCTCAACTCTTGCATCCACTTACACACGCTTCTTTCTAACAGAAGTTAGTGTGTAACTAGCCTTCGGCTTACACACACGGCCATCTGGCAACTTCTGTAAACTCAACTCAAGTCGCTTACAATACTCTGCCAAATCTTTCCTTGCTTTCACATTGTCCTTGGTCTTATCGGTATCCATCAGTGTTTATGATGTTATCACACACATTTTTCTACATGCATTACATCAATACAATGACGAACTAGATTATCTCCCAATAAGGCAGCTCCCAAAATATACTTTGTTTGGTCCAATTATGATCTACCCGTATCCTGGAAATCGTATGGATTTACCCAATTCATTATCTTTGGAAAGCCTCTAACTCTATGCCAAACCTGGTTACCGCTTAGCCTCAGGAGGCTCATCACGTTCAATCATCTTCTTTTAAACACATCCTTCTTACCCCTAAATTCATGATCAAGGTCCAAAAACCTTCGATGAGTCAAACCATGAGTTTTTCGACCATGTTTCAATGTGAATGCTTTTGTATCCTCCATACAAATTGGGCATGCCAATTTTCCCTGCGTCATCCAACCTGACAACATTCCATAAGCTGGAAAATCATTGATAGTCCACATCAATGATGCCCTAGCAAAAAATTTTGTTTTGTGAAAATGTCATAAGTTTGTACACCCGAATACCACATCTCCTTAAGCTCATCAATCAATGGTTGGAGGTAAACATCAATCTTGGCTTTGGGATTATTGGGCCAGGGATTATACAAGTTAAAAACATGTAAGGATCTTTCATGCACATTTCAGGAGGGAGATTGTAAGGTGTAACAACCACAAGCCAGCAAGAATAGGGTTTGCTAAATTGATTATTCGAAGTAAATCCATCTGCACAAAGCCCCAACCTAATATTCCTAGGATTGGCGCAAAATCAGGATAAATTTGGTCAAAGTGTTTCCAGGCTTCACCATGGGAAGGGTGGGTCATGACACCATCATTTCTCTTATTCTCAAAGTGTCATCTCATGTGAGGTGCTGAACTCATTGAAGCATACAACCTCTTTAACCTTGGAATTAGGGGCAAATAGTGCATTCTTTTATAGGGAACATCCTTATATCTTCCATTTCCAGATCTTTTTGGTTTGAACCTAGGGCTTTCACAAAATTTGCATTGGGTTAAGTATGCATCATCTTTATAGTACAACATGCATCCCTTCAAACAACAATCTATTTTTTCTGATTTTAGCCCAAGTTTTGAAACTAATTTCTTGGCTTGATAGAAATCCTTCGAAAACTAGGTTGTGGACTAATCTCACTCATCAATGATGCCCATGATCAAACGAAGTTTGACTTTGATTAGCTTCTGACTTTATAGCTAACATCCTAACCGCTAGAGACAACTCCGAATGCACACACCCTTCCCATAGAGGGGCCTTTACAGCCTCTAATATAGAGAAAATTTCTCAGCCTCGCATTAGGAGCCTCATAGAAGGTTCATAATCTGCATGCATTTGGGCCCAACTCATCATAAATCATTTCCTCATATCGTCTAGAGTTATCCTCTCAATTAATATTTCCCATGATATGCTCACCAATATTAACTCTACTTGAACTACCTCTAACATATGTATTTTCAACACTAGCATCTTCAAAATTGTGTGTAGCAACTTCCCCATGTATAGTCCAAACCCAATAATCCACCATAAAACCATCCTTATACAAGTGATACCTAATGGTGTCCATATCAAAATATTTCCTACATTTGCACTTAGCACAAGGGCACCTAACTGTTTGTTCATTCATAAATTGTCCTGTCCAAGCCACCCTTACAAATGTTCAACTCCGTAAAATTCAGGTTTGATTCCCTAGAACTGGGTACACCCATGTCATACATCCATAGTCTGTTTTAGAATCATGATTCTTCAATATGTAATTTAACCTAACAAATTCATTTAAAGTTTTAAAAATTAAGATCTTATCTAATTATTAATACATCTAAACAAATCATCTTCTGAAAGTAAAAATCTTGGTAAATAATTTGTGCTCTTTAATTTAATGTCTCCTTCGACAGCACTTAAATTAAGATTCCACTATTTAAATTAAAAATAAATTCAACAGAACCTCCCTGAAACTAAGACATCCCAAAAAATTAATTTCGTATATACAGATATCAATCTAGTCAAATAAACTGAACAATACAATCAAACAAACATTTAAAGATCCTAAAACCGTTCTAGAGCACACCCCTTATAACATCACAACATGCATATCCTAATCTCCGCATACACAATCAATCTCCACAGCAAACAATGCAAACAAGTCGGAGAAGGACCTCTACGCCCTTCCCCAAGTCATGCAATCCCAATTTCCTACAACTCTATCTTAGAAATCATAAGTCTCTATCCTAACAAAAATGTAATTAAATAAGGAAAGAAACAATTACTTACCTTAAAAGAGACAAAAGAATAATAATACTCCAACCATAGTCGACGTTCTGTAACAAAATCAATCATTTAAATTAATAACTTCAAAAGAAATACTAATAACCAATCATGATATAGCACAAATAGCATTTGAAGCAATGCATAATTAAGATTGAAATTTAATCAAATAGGTGGCATGCATGGCCAGTGAAGTGAAAAAACAAATAAATAATGGAAGGATTTTGATTGATTTTGACTAGCACAAAATCACCTACAGCAAATTATGCTTCTTTCTTCTTCTATTTCCTTGAGTCTTCGTATATTTCTTGAAATCTTTAAAGCTTTTTGTTTGTGTAAATAACTAATTATATATTTATCGATTTGCATTTTATTCTTGACTAAACTTGTGATAATTTGATCACTAAATTAAATCTACTCAATCTTGACAAAAAATACGCTTAAGACCTTTGTGATTATTCAAGCCAAAAACAACATATCAATCTTAACAACCAGTATGGATAATGCATGACAAAATATAGAATGAATCAAAGACTAAAATGGTGTTAGGATCATATCTCACCTCAAGTGGATGCCGGCTTCCGGGTCGCACGGAGAGAGCAACGGGGGAGGGTCGTCGAGCCTGGTCGAGGTCGCCGAGAGGTGGGGTCGTCGTGTCCTGGTGAGTCGCGAAGTCACGTCGCGTGGACGAGCAAGCGCGGGTCGTCGCGCGTCGAGCGCTGAGGCGTCGCCACTCGCGTTCGGTTTCCGGCCGAGGGGTTGCGTGCGGTGGATGGCGAGCGGTGGCCTGGCGTTCGCCGCGGGCGGTCGACGGGGGCGGTGGGGGGCGGTCGGCGGGGCGTGGGGGGCGGCGGCGGGTGCAAGCTACAAGAGAGAGAGAGAGAGAGAGAGAGAGAAAGAAACCAGATGTGATTCTGAAGGATGAGAGGTGAAATATCATCTTAATATTTCGATGGATTTTTGAATTACCACGGAAAAATCCGTCGGTAATTATAACAAAAGTGCGCCATTTTTTCGAATTTCTGTAATATGTTACCGACAAAATCCATGGTAATGTTATTTACCCAATATTTTATTTACCAACGGAAAAATCCGTCGATAATATTAATTTATCCCGTTTTAAAAAATATCAATTAATTACCGACGGAAAATCCGTCGGTAATATTAATTTATCCGTTTTAAAAAACATTTATTAATTACCGACGGAAACCGTCGATAATTGGCGCGCCAAATATGTTTGGGTTGGCGCCAAGGTTACGTGGGATTTCCAACGGAAAAATCCGTCGGTAATGTATACAACCCAAAATATGTATTGTTTACATTTAAGGAAAGTCAATTCGAAATATCGACGAATAAATCCGTCGTAACCCAGAGCTTCTTGTAGTGGCTTCCAACGCCATATGGCGGGCTCTCCCTTTGTGTTCCGTTGTCACATCGCGGGAGACTATTATTCATTGTGTGCGAATTGCATAGCCTCTCGTGTGGTGGGGTTGTGGGTTGGGTTTACTCATGACCTTACTTTCTTCTTGTTGGATGGACAGGATTCGTTAAAAGTATTAAGAGTTGAGGAGAGGAACCTATTTCTGTTTGTATTTGGTGGGTTTGGCATGGAACAATATAGTGTTGGATTCGGAACCCTAGATGCTACATGGGTGACGGGATAAACTATCAAGCCATGCGTGATGCTGACTTGTCTGCTCCTGTAACGTTCATCGTGATCTTTCTAGTGGTGTGTGTTGGTTTCCACCTCCGGAGGGAGTGGTAAAATTAAATGTAGATAGGAGTAGATTTGATAGTAGTCATTGTTGTGGTATTGGTGAGCTCATCAGTGACCATGAGGGTATTTGGTTTTGTGGCTTTTCTTGTGTGATCCCTTGGAATTATGTGACTATGCTGGAGCTCATGGTGAGGAAAAGGTTGTGTTTGTCTTAGGATCGTGGTTGGTGGCGAGTTCTTGTGAGTGTGACAGTACGAAGGCCACTTATTCTGGTAACAGCCTAGTGGGTTTACATACGCATGGTGTACATGCATTAGTTAGCGAAATTCATAACATGTCCAGGTGGCAAGCTGGAAAATCAGGTGTCCTGGGTTTCAAAGACGGTAAACCAATGCATTGATCAACTAGCCAAGATGGCTGCTTCTAGCATTACCAATGACTTAGTGTGGGACTCTTCTCCCAAATGCTTTGCGCTGTAGCATGACCTGGTGTAGTTTTTACTTGTTTCTTTGTTTCATTACAAAAAAAAAAAATGAAAATTAACCAATGTACCAAAAGAAAAATTGAATCAACTCTATCAATCTCCATTCTTAATATGGTGTTAGTTCTTTACTTCCTTTTTTATTGTGAAGTTTATATGACATAAAAATGGTTCCACATCCAATATTTAAACAAAATGATGAGCATTTGGTTCTATTAGGTAAAGGCTGTCATGAAAACAATCCCAATAAGCATGTATTCAAAACTACTTGAATGTCCAAGGAACTTGATGCTTCTGCAAAGTATAGAGCTGAATAATTGATGGACCAATCCAGAACAATAATAATATGGGCGAGGAATATCCAGTTAGGATCAAGGTTAGAACGCGGAGAAAATCCAACAATACTATTGCTTTGTGGTCTCTGTGCTTCTTGTATGCTTATCCATGGACCCTGCTTTTGGTTCTTTGTAATTTTGCAGGGTTCACAAAGGGTGCTACCCATGCCTCACAGCGACTTTTCTCAGTGCTTTCCCCTCGGTCTTTCTCAACTTTTCATTCACTTGCCTTCTTGAAAATTCAATGCATACGCAATACTTTTAATTTATTTTGTACTTTTTCTACATTTTCCCATTTTGAGCCTCATCGTAAACTTTCCTTTTCTATCCTTGTCAATTTTTATAATGAGTTTTTTTTCTCTTGTATTTATTGTATCTACAAAGATTGTACACTTGCCACGTCCGCTTACACTGCAATCATTTCTCGAAGAATAAGAGTACACTCGGACCACATTTTTTAGCTGTCATTAAATGGGACCATTGTCCAATAAAAGTTGACTCACTTGGTCGATGTTTTACATGCATTGATTTGTATTCGATTCTTAAATTCTGTGTTACCTACGTTGGTAATATGTAGCTACCCCCATCGATCTTAAAAGCATGTCACCGCCCTGAATTTGGACAAAGATTCCTACAACCTAAACTTCAATGAAAAGACTAAAAAAGGAAAAAACGGTAGTGGTTGGAGTCTCGCTGTTATGAGCTTCATTGCCACGCCCACATCGCCAATATAATGTTTATACATTTAATTTGAAAGAGTGCTAAAACTTGAATGGACGTTTTCATCCCCCCTCCCCCTGCCCCACAAAAAAAGAAGGAAACATTAAAAGGACTTGAACCATATTATGACCAGAGAAATAGTATTTTAATATCCAATACCTAATACTTCGTATAGACACCTAATTTAATAATTTATCATCTTTAAATTTTATGTGACCCTCGTTTTAATATTTTCTGTCTTATTTTCCATCCTTGAATTTGTGTGAATGTTCTTCGATACTCAAATTTTGGATGTTTAAATAAAGCAACCCAGATGACAATGGAGTCAAATTAACCAAGCATCGCCTCAATGCCTGATACTTGCTGGCCCAAGTCGTGCATTGCCAACGGTTTGTCCTTTAGGGGTGCGAGATGATTGAAAAGGAGGAAAAGCTGAGCTAAATGGGCTACTAAGAGATTTCTAATTAGAGTAATATTTTGTGTATAATAAATTACATAATAAATATATATTACACATCTATCATCATTAAATGTGATGAGTGATTAATACTTATCTTATTTACTTATCACATTTAATTATGATAAAATATGTGGTGTATATTTATTGTGTAATTTTATTATACACAAAATATTATTATTCTAATTAACATGGTTTTGAGTTTGACACCAACTACAGCAATCATCATGTAAGTAATGATGTTCGATGTACGAATTTGTTATCATAGTGCCTGCTCTTAATTAATTGAAGGAAATGTGACTCTTCAAAGCTCGTCAAAAAGCGAAAGATTATGCAGGACCACAATCAGGATCATCCGCACCAGCCTGTTTGTGTAAAAGAAAAAATATATATAGAGAGCTTTTCTTTATTTGTAAATAATCAATAAGACAATATTTCATACTAATTTTGATATGCAATCAATGCAAAATATTTTGTACAATCAATTGATCATGTTTTTAACTTTTTATAATTTTTAAAATTGGTCCGACCAGTTATAGCCGTAACATTCGATCCTCCCCTCCACTCCAAGCTCAACCTCTTCCTCCTTTTCAAGGCTAGGGCAGGGACTTGTAGTCCGACCGATTATAGCCCAGCTGGAAACTGGAATGGAAATTTTCTATTCTCAACTATTATTCTCTTTTATATTTTTCAATCATTTATTGACACATGAAAATATAAGAATTAAAACAAATTTAAAAATTAACAAGTTATTAAATCTATAATATATATTTTTCACGTGTTAATAAATGATTAAGGAACAAAATGTGATATCATTTAGGGACAGAATATCTTCATCTAGAAAACCAACCCCTCTCCATTTCAAGGTTAGCCTCTTTGTCCTTATATAGACTCGACATTGAGGTTATGTAATTCAACTGATAATAGTTCAGGCAATTGCCTATCCCAACTTAACCATCTTAACCCTTAGCTTGGACACCCTCTCAACATCCCCCTTGCAAAGATAATAACTCTCATCTAGGGAATATCACCCTAATTTTGGGTTTGAAGACTATTTGTACACAAGTAAAATATGGCGTATCACACATTAGACATTTAGTTATATTTATAAAGTGTGACTAAATATATTTATAGCAAATGAATTTAGTCACACTTTATAAATGTGAAATGAAATGTGTGTGATTGTGTAACACTACACTGCTTGATATTCCATAGACAAAACCCCAATCTTGGGCGCAATTTCCTCCCTCAAATCTCTTAATTTATATTCTCTATTTTAAAATAAATGTCGCTTTTCACGGGGGAAGAGGGCGGAGGAGTTGGAGGGAAGCGGAGACAAGTTTATCATAAGCCCATAAACCATCTTATCCTTTCTCTTACATAGACAAGACATCGCAAAATATAATTAATGAGGATCAAATCATTTTGGTAATGCTATTATACATACGTAAATAATTATGGAAAACAAGTTTATAATACCAAAATATAAAAATTAAATTATTCATTTAAAGTGCATAATATATTAACTAAAAATTATTTAAAATTTATTAACAGGATATTGTTTTGAATGGAACGGATTTGAATTCCTTAAACAAAAATTATGATTCATGATTTATGTTTGATTCATGATTTATGTATGAAAAACAAAAATTATTATTAACAAGGGTTTCTACTTAAGCTTTTAGCCTTTAAAAAAAAATTACTTAAGAGTAGTGTTCGAGCTAATTTTCAGCTTAGAGAATATATATATATATGGGTGTTAAGCATGCCAAGTCCTATGAATTGGTTGTTTTTAGTACAAAGTCCTTTTTGTCAATTTCAAGGATCAAACAAATACTTTAAAGAGTGAAATCAGCTTTTTGAATATGAGTTTCCAAGATATTTAATGATAAGTCTAAATTAAAGCCACACTAGTGAGTATAAGTAATCCAAAACACAAGAGAAATGGTTGTAATCGAACAAGTCTTATTAATACATTTAAGAAGGTTTATAAAAGACATTGTCAAGTTGCAAAGATGACTAACTAACGAGTTGCTAAGGAGCATATGCTCATGTTATAAAGAAATTCTAGGTCTAAAAGCTACGGCTAAGACTAAGATATACAATGTAAAAGGTAAATTTGTTGATGTGGTTAACAACCTGTACAAATGGTAGGTCTTAGGTTATTTATAGAGCCTTCCTTGTGAAATTGCTAAGTAACTGTTCTCAATTTGAAATCAGCTTTCCACTTTTAAGAATACTCCCACATGACCTTGCCAATTTGCTAGTCTATGTATTCAGCTAAAAATGATTCAACCCTTCTAGATCATCGACAGTTGGATCCCGCTAATCGGCTGAGCCTTCTTTCTTCCTCGGCAAATATTTATCACTTAAAGATTGATCATTTAGACCTCTAATACTAATAATTAGATTTTGATGCCAACGAAAAAGTAGATACAACTACACTTACTCATTTAGGTTGCGTTTGGTATCTATCCTAGATAAAAGGACGAAGACAATCCTGGAGAAGGAGATGGACTTGCTTCATAATGGTATATAAGACATAGTGATTGATGAAAATATGAAGAAGATTACGTTATAATTTAATGAAAATTAAAAAGTGATAAGGGCAAAGATGAAATATAAAATGTTTAAAGGATATTCTTGAAAAAAATATTTTAAATATGTGTCTCAAAGACATGTCTCTAGTATCCCTCTTTTTTAAAAGACAAATTGGCTCAAAAATTGTTAAGATGGAGACAAATTTGGGATTTTTCTCTTATGCCCTTATCCAAGCACATTTCTATTCTTAGTATCTCTATTTTTTTTTTTTTTTGTCTTGGGCATTTACTAGATGCTACCTTAGCAATTAAATTCTCCTTTTGGATCGACAAGTCGATCCATCTACTGAACTTGTGCATTGGCCAACCATTCTAAAGCTTGATTAGACTGCACAAGCCTAATGCCCAAGTGCGACTATCTCCCCCTAATCATGGCCAAACACCACCCTATCAGGCCTTGCAATACGTACCCATCAATCCCGTGATTTACACCTAATCACAATCCTTCTCATTAATACCCCAAGGTATATATACCCCTGATAACGGGCAAGGACAACTCATTCTCTAGCCTATGCACTGAGTCTACCCAGATCAAAGGCATCAACACTTTTAAAGGAATGTTGTCCCAACATGTATACTATTTAGAAGTCTAATTTCAGTGTTGTTTATACAACGTGGCTCATCATGTACCATCTGATTAAGAAAAATTCTTAGATATTTCTAAGAATTTAATTTTTATTATAAGCCTAGACACCATCTTAATTTTCTCTTACAAATACAACACCAAACATAATTATAATGAGAATCAAATCATTTTGATAATGTGACTATACATACATTGATTGTTGTTGAAAATAAGTTTATGCTACCAATATTTAAAAATTAAATTCTTCATTCAAAGTACATAGTGTACTAACTTAAAATGACTTAAAAAGTATTAACACGATATTGTTCTCAATGGAAGAAATTTAAATCCCTTAAATATATAGTTATGATTCGATTCAGGATCCATGTATATGAAAAACAAAATTATTAACAAGGGTTTCTACTTAAACGTCTAGCATTGGAAAAGGTTTAAAAAGGAAAAAAAAAACTTAATAGTAGATACAGTTATACTTGTTCACTTAGCAATTAAATTAAATTCTCTTTAAAGAAATGCTGTCCCAACATGTATCCTGCTTAGTAGCCGAATTTTGCTGTTTGTGCAACGTGGCTCATCACATACCAAGGTTTTTTTCCGTAAATAAATTAAAAAAAATCATTATATACAAAACTATTACAATTTGAACTTTATATACGCATATACACTCTTTTCTTCACATTAGAGAAATCGGTTAACTAAGTGATTTCAAAGGACTAAAACCCAAAAGAAACGGTGGACAACTAACCGATTTCTAGTGTATTTTCTCTCAAAGAAATCGGTTAAAAGCCAAGTGATTCCACTGTTGGGCAATCGGACGGCTGGGGGTTGTTGGTCGGTGTATCCAACGCTGGAGCGGTCAATTTCACACGGTTTGCGCGACACGTGGCGAAATCGGTTGGCTCATCTTCCTCATCCATCTCATCTTCGAACAACTCTGTAAAGTTTAAATATATTTAATAATTCATACAAAGTTTTGAGATACTAATTTTTAAAGTGTATGAGATATTAATATATTTAAATAAAATGACAAAAGACTCATTAGATAATTTATTTTTTAACTTAATTTTATTCTTGGTCATATTTACAAAAAATTAAAATAAAAAGAACAAAAATATTATTACGGTTAAAAAATTTATAAAGTTAAAATAAAATACTTAATCCAATTGAAAGACTATTATTAACATTAAAAGAATCAACTTATTCCCTAATTTAATTTTTATATTTACGCAATATGTTTCATAAGAAAATTAAATAAACAATATTTTCATAAAATAAATTATTACATAAGTAAAATAGTTCAAGAAAGTATTATTAATAAAAAGTATGTGCAGATTAAAAAATAATATAATTGATCAAGTAGTTTATAAAGAAGGAACATGAGTATTTTTTAACAGTTACATAAAACATCATTAGCCAAAATTAAATAGTCACCACCACAATTAAATAATATAAAAAATAAGATATGATAGCATATTTAAATTTATTGGATCAAACCTACAATTCAAATTATAAACTAAAATATAAAATATTATAAATATTAAAGTATGTTGGCTGAAAGGAGTTTGAGTTATTACCTTCATTCGGGTCCTCTTAAATCCTGCTCATTAGAAATATCTTCATAACTAGATTTGGTCCGATTTGGGCCAATCATTGCCAACATTCATTTAAGTTCAAATTTAGCCACCTGCCAAGTCATTCTCATTTTAGGCATTAAATTTTCATTATGTACTAGATTTGACATTGCTAATATTGGAGAATGTTGGACTAATGACCCTTCAACAAATGCAGAGTCAGATCCTCCAGAGCTTAAGTTTAAGTCTCCTAGAGCTACAAATACCTCCATAACACTAAGACTGGGAAATCGATCATGACGATCGAACATCATCCGATATCATCGTCAGTTTGAATCAAGCAACTTGTGAAGTGTAATGTACCTTGCCCGACTAACAATGGTAATCAATACAATATTATTGTGTTATTTGCCTATTTTTGCTGTAACTTGTGAAAGATTTTCTCATGAAGCTTAGAAATAGCCATGGATGAACAAACACGCACAAGCATCGGATTTGGACAACGAATATTACCCCATCTTGTGTACTTTGCATTATTTCACAATTATAGTGTACAAGAATATAACCTCTTGTTGTCATTTCTCTCAAAAAACAAAAAAAAAACTCGCAATTAGAGTGCTCAGAATATAACGTTTTGAGACAGGGAAGCTAAATATTGGAGAAGTTTATATAGGCAGGAAAGTGAGAAGCGGAGTTAGAGGCTTTAACACAAAGAAATTTGGCTCTTGAGTGATTTCTATGTGTTTGTTGCATGTAAAAATCAGTTGGTAGTTGATTTCTGACGGGCAAACACATGAAATCACTCAAGCCAATTTTGAAAATGGAATGATGAGAAATCGATTAAGGGCCAATTTTGTATTTCAAGAGTTAGAAATTACCCCAAAGTTAACCAATTTCTCTAATGTGAAGAAAAAGTGTATATGCGTACATAAAGTTCAAATTGTGATGGTTTCGTATATAATGATTGTTTTTAATTTATTTACGGAAAAAAAACCCACATACCAATCTAATTAAGAAAAATTCTTAGATATTTCTAAAACAAGAAACTGCTCTATATTATTTAATATTTATCACTTCTGTTTTTGCGAGTTGTATTTATTCTTTATTTTATCAAATTTTTTCTTACAATAACTCAATTCAACATTAGATAATATAACCAACAGCTTACTCTGTGAGAAGGTAAGAAAAGAAACTTACCTCTAACTAATTAACAACTCTAATTTGGAAAAAGGGGGCGTGGCTACTGGCTAGTTTTCATCCGTCACGTGCATGCACTGTATTACACACCAAAGCTGCGAGGCTTAAAACAGAGATGGACCATACCAAAAAAACAAAAGAGAGATGGACGGAGAAGTAGGACACTAGGACCCGGGCTCCCTTGTCAGAATTGATCTTGATATGCCACCAACAGGAATGTTAGTTGGTCATTCCAAGTCCAGAGATGCACACAGGGAAAGAAGGCCATGACAGTTTCATTATCTCATAAATGCCATTATGTTTTTGTCTAAGAGTTTTACTATATCCTCGTAATATGCCCAAATATGTGTCTAAATATTAAATAAGATTAAAAAGTGATGAAACCAATGCTTGATATTTTAAAAAGTAAAGTATCATTACTTTACATAACATTTTGGAGGATATAATAAGAGGATGAATCGTTTTTCTTTGTTTAAAGAAAAAAGCTGATTTGACACTTTTTTTTATGGGCGTGTTTGGATAAGAAATTTTAAGAAAATAATGTATTTATGGGGAGAAACTAAAATGATTTGGCCTGAAATATTTTGTTCGTACATTGGATAGATGAATTGTGAAAATGCTAAGCATTTTTATTGAGTATTTTGTTTGGGAAAATATTAATATAGAGTTAAGTTTATGGTGAATATGTGATATAATATCAATGATAGGATATGAATTTTACTTAAATAGAGACCATATCCTATCTATTGGTAGATAAGATGTGATTCCGTTATGCTCATACCTTATAAGTATAAATAATATAATATTTTTATATCAAACAATTTTTTTAACTTTTTATAATATTTAAATGGGGTTTCTTAGGTACCCTTGTAAAATTCAAGAATATAGGTACATTGAAACCCGATTTGTCAGACCTATAAAAACAAAAAAATAAAAATTTTGCTAGCATATTTTCAGTTTGACCATTTATAGACCCATGTTGGTAATTTTATTTTGTTGAGTGAAATTGCAAATCATTTCAAGTTTTATTTATTGCTCTTCGTTGTATTTAATTCAAATTCGATTTGGGTCATTTTTATCGTGGTTTTACATTTTTAGTTCATGTGTCAAAACTAAAAATAAGAGAGAGGCTCAATATGTATCAAGCCCATTTTAATTTCCAACCACCAACCTGTATAGTTTTTAGCCCATGGTCTTATTGATCTGTTAACCAAAAAATATAATAATAAAAAATATATAATAATAAAAAACAAACAAACAGGCAACCGATTTGCTTATTGTCCATTTGTAAAATAACAAAAAAAAAGTGAAAAAGGAAAAAACAAAAAAAGAAAGGACAGAAATAGGCTTCACGGGTTCATTCCATGCCAAAGACCCGTGAAGCCACAGCAAAATGGTGATGATGAGGATGCCGAACACAATGATGAACTCTTCCCCTACTCTTAGCAAGAAGTTAAACTTCCTTTCGGTGATGAATTGGAAGCTTGAACCGTTGCAACCAAGCTGGGAATCCAAGCTAACCTGCAAAATGGGATCATCAATGATTTTGAAAACAACTATAAGTAGACCCGATGGCAGATGCAAAGGGAAGGGGGATCAAAAAAAAAAAATTTTCAATTACTCATCAACAAAGGAATTCAAAAAAAGAAGATCAAAATTACACACTGATACATAAGAAAAAGAATCCTGCAAAATAGAGAGAAACAAGCAACAATTCCAAAAAAATCCATAAGAACAAGGTAAATCTAGCAACATCAACAATATCATCATCATTCAAAAATAAAAGGAGGAAAGGGAAGAGGCCGCGGTTCTCCCCCACCACCGCGGCCTCACATCTTCATTACCATCACGTCGTCATCACTTCCCCTCTCCTTTTAGCATACACGCCGCCTCCCTCCATGAAATACTATCATCATCCCCTCTTCTTTCCTTAACTAAACAGTCGGCCTCCTCTTCCTCCTTGACCACATATCATCATCATTCTCCTCACATCATTATCATCTTCCTTATCACCCACTAAACTTCGCCAACCATCGCTTGAACCACCCTCATCGCTACACAAATAGTTAAAACCACCGCCATGGCCAAAGAACCCCTGAAAATCACTCAAACCCGATAACCCAAGCCAGCCATCATCTACAAAAAGGGAGAGAGAAAACGAAGGAAAGAGGACCTTAGTGAGGCGGCTGAACCGCCTCCCTTCTCCTCCGTTCGCGCGCGGCTTCTGCCACCCATGCATGCACCCGACCCCGACTCCACCACGCCATTACCAGGCGATCTCCTCTTCCTCATCCACAGCCCATCACCACCATCGCAAACACCACGGCCTCCAACCCATCCTCACTCTCCGTCACGGTCCCATTTCCTCCCACCGGCGCATGCCTTGCTCAACCCCATCTTCGCGACGGTCGTAATGAATAGCCGCGGCACCACGGCTCCTTCTCTCTTGATCCCTTCAAGAGCGGCCTTCTTCCTCTTTGCCGGATCGGCCTCGTCTCCTTCCTTCGTCCTCGCGCACACCACCACGTTCCTCCACGGCTATCTCGCACGGGTCACGGCCAAACCAACCGGGGGTGAAGATCGGCCCCCATTCTCTCCTCCTCGGCCGCTTAATCCTCCTCCCTCACCGGGGGTCTTACGACCTCATCTTCCACCTTTAAAGGCACCATCTCCGCAGCCACCATCGCCGCCGCACCTCGTGATCGCTACATGCGGACCGCGGTCGGGTTAACGCCATGGCTCGCGCTCAGGTCGCCCCTTGGTCGCGATCATCGCCGCCCTCCCCTCTTGCACGCGGCCTCCCTTTCTCTCTCCGCCTCACTCTCTCGCGGATCTCCCTCTTTGTTCTTCATTTTCTCCTTCTCTCTAGTTCTCTCTTTCTTATCCTCCAGATCTCTTAATCTCTCTCAGCATCTTTCTTTTTCTTTTCTTTAGCATATGTGTGTATGTGTGTTGCTCAGAGAGAGTGAAATGTGAGCTTGTGCGTGTGTTAGTGGGAGTGAAAGTGAGTGTGAGTGTGTTTTGGTCAATAGAGAGAGAGTGGTGTGTGTGTCAGTGAGTATGAGAGATTGTTTTGTGTGCGTGTATAGAGAGAGATAGAGAGAGTGGTATGTAGTATATGTTTGAATGATTGTGTGTGATGTTGGAAATTATAATTTTTATTTTATCTTTTATTAATTTATTATTATTATCATTTTGGTTTGATTTGTTTTTACTTTATTGGATTAGAAAATGAATTTGTTTGTTTAGGTTTTATTTGTATGATTATTGTTTATTTTGGGTTTTGTTTGATTAGAGTTTGGGTTATTTCAGTTAAAATGAACTAAACATAAAAGGGTTTTATTTAGTGTGGTTTAAAATAAATACTTGATTATATTAATTTACTAAAAAGGGGTTTTTATGATATATTTTTGTTAGCAATTACTTTGAATTATTTGAGGGATTGAATAAATTGGTTTAAAGAAGTGATCTAACTATTTGTTTTGATGTGTGGTGAATTTTGTATTAAAAGCCTTAAAAAAAATGATAAAAAGAAAATAGTGATTATAACCTTCATTTTCAGTTTATTTATTTATACGTTTATGTGTTTCACTTAAGTTAATTGGATAATTGTGTTTATGAATTAATTTTATTTTTAAGTTTAATTCTCTTATATGCTTATATATTTTGTTCAAATTAATTGTGTATTTATGAATTAACTTTATCAGTTCTCGTTAAAGTTAGAAGTTTATTTTTTAAAAAAACAAAAACAAAGGAGTTTTATTAATTTCGGGTTTAAAGTAAATACTTGGATATTTCGATTTACTAAAAAAGGTATTTGAGTTAATTGGTAAAATTGTAATTTTAAATAGGAAACTAAGGACGGCTTGTTAATCCTATGCTTCGGAATATTTTAGTTGTGACAACTTGATATTCTAAAGTCCCTTTTTAAAAAAATAAAATTAATCAATTCACAAAATAGTTTAAATAGAACTACGTGACTTTGAATTCCCCATTGCAGAAAGATACGTAGGAGGCGATTCAAATCCTGTCAAGTCAAAATTAAATTTTTGTAATTTTTGTCTTATTTGTAAAATTTTTTATGAGATATTTTATTTAATTTAAATAATCGTTTCTTTAAGAAATATTTTATTTCAAATAAAAAGGGTTAATTTAGGGACGGCTTGTTAACTGAACATTCTGGACATCTGAGTTGTGACAGCTTGATGTTCCAAATTTTCTTTAAAAGCATGTTCTCTTTTATATTTTATTTTACTTTTCGTAAAAAATATTAAAATAAATTTTTATCTTATTTGTAAATATTTATAATTCATAAAAAATTTTATTTTCATATATTTAGTTTAAATTTGTTACTTATTTGTGAAATATTGTATTTTGAATAAAAATGTTAATTTAACCGTGACTTTTAACATAGTATTTTGAACACAGTTGTGACAGCTTGGTGTTCCTCAATTTATTTTTAATTTTGTTGTAAATAAAAATATAAAAATGAATATTTTGAAAAGTTATTAATAATTTGCACAAATCAATTAAGGTACCGTTAAAGACGGGTGTATTAGGGTGCGTAGGATTAAAACCTTACCCTATACATAACCGACTCTCCAATTCAAATCTGGTTTTAAAGACCACTTTTTAATAAGACGGGTTTTTCCATGTTTTCCCAATTTAAATAAACTTGGTGGCGACTCCAATTTTCAATCAAACTATTTTTCACCGTCCCAGTCGCGATTCAGACTCCGCAGATGGCGACTCCACTAGGATTTCTGAGAGTCAAGCCTAAATAATTGATTGTGCATATTATTATAACTTCCTTTTAGTTTATTTATTTTATTTTATATTTATTTTATATTTTTATCTTGTTATTTTCTTTTTATGCTAGAATTTTGTCAGCATTGTTTTATTTTTTGTAATAACCATAAGGTAGACGACTTTTATTTGTTTTTTTTTGTGAAAACTTTAGGGTAGGCGACTATTGTTGGTTTTGTATATTTGTTGTTTGTATTTATTTTGCAGGTATTTTACCATTGGGTAGTTATAGGATTCCAGGTTTGTATGCTCCCTTCACACACAACACTCACACATTTATCACACACGAGTGGGGCCCTATACGGGTCTAAGTGTAACTTGAGATAGGTAAGAGATTGTGTAGTGGTAGCCATTTTGGATGTACATCCTGTTTGGTTATTGCGAAAATCTCGTCTAGAGTGTGACTCTTCGTGAATGTCCTACATAGCGGTCACCTCCTTTGTGGATAACATTTCGAAATGAGCCTTTAACTCTAAAGGTATAAATCCTGAGATCATAGACCTACCTGGTGAAGTGCTCACAAAATAGAACAACCATAGGACCATAGTTCTGACACCCATATTTTACCTCAAATAGGACACAAAGGGAGCATACCTTTTCTTTAATTAATTTATTTATTTTATGTACATAAATTCTTTAACATGCAAGTGTTTATTGCCTTTTTTTCCATATATAATAAAAAACTCACTTTTTCTTCGTTGCTACGCAGGTTTGTTAGAGAACAATATTGAAGTCTTGTTGTGAGTATCTAAAAAATGGAAGCAAACATGAGACCAAACAATCATGAAGAGAAACTGAAAAAGACTTTGCAACTCAAAACCAAGAAACACAGAAAGCCTGAGATCCTTGAGTCAGCTGTTGAAAGCACCGCAACGTCTTTCTCACAAGAAAATATGGAAAAATCTTGAGCCTATTAGAAGTGGAAACACAGGTAGAGGCAATCAAGCATTGGCCCAGTATTATGATCCTCCACTCCGATGCTTCACCTTTCAAGATTTTCATTGGCACCAACCCTTGAAGAATTTGAACGAATCCTGGGGTTACCGCTAGAAGGAGAAAAACCTTACAATTACCAAGGACATTATGCTTCTTTGCACACTATAGCAAATGTCCTAAAGGTAAATGTAAGAAATTTGCATGAAGCCCAAAAATGTAGAAATGGGACAAAGGGATTCACAAGAGATTATTTGGAGAAGCATTTGCAAGCTTAGCTAAGCGGAAGATTGGGACATTTTTCAGATGTGTTGACCCTCACCATTTATGGCACCGTCTTGTTTCCTAATATTGACGGTTTCATAGATTTTGCAGCAATTGATGTGTTCCTTGCTAGAAAGTTTCATGGTCACAATCCTTTGCCTCCTAGCAGATGTCTATTGTTCCTTGGATTTTTGTCATGAGAGGAATGGTAAGAGAATTTTGTGTTGTTTACCAATACTATATGTGTGGGTTAGCGCATATCTTCCAAAGAAATTACAAGGCATCTTGTCCCCTTGATGATCTAAAAATGCATCGTATCAAGAAGAAAAGTGGGCGAGAATGGGCTGAAGACCTGGTTAAATTGAATGAAAAGGTGATCCGATGGTACCCTTGGTGGGAAGATGGGCAGACCTTGATTTACCAGTGCGGAGACTTTCCAAATGTACCCCTTATGGGTACTCGAGGGTGTATAAATTACAATCCAGCATTGGTGTTGCGCAGCTTGGCTACCCCATGATGGGACCCTTCGAAGCTACAATTACTCCATTTGTCCTTTATTACCTAGATTCCCATGACATTAGCCTACTACGGAAGGTCGATTTGCTTGGAACAATGTCATCCGAAAGGAAAAGAATTGGGAGTTAGAAGCTGTGCGGTAAAAGAAAATTACCGCCAATGGGTGAAAAGTAGGCTCAAGAGGTCAAGTTGCCATTCAGAATCTTGACAACAATTATTCCTGACAAGACATCGGCCTTGCATTCTGATGAAAATGAAGAAATCAAAGAAATGAAAGAAAGGTTGGACAAGGCTAAACAAGAAAAGGTACAAGTGGAGTTCGAGTTGAAAACGCTAAGCATGATTATGCAACTTTAAAGCGAGAAATTGCTGAAAAAGATCAGATTCTAGAAGGGACCAAGTAAAAGGCTAAAAATGGGCAGGAACACATGGTAAAGACCAAAGAATGTTTTGAAGCTGCCAATAAAGAACTAAAGCTTCGAAGGCAAGAACGTGATATGGCAATAACTGAAAATCAGCAACTAAAGGAGCTACTTCGAAAGGCCAAAATTGCTGAGAAGCGCGCTAGCAGAAAAGGAACAAATGAAGCAACAAATAGAAGAAATGAGCAAGGAATATCAGAGGGAAGCCAAGGAATTAAATCAACACATGAAAAATGAGATCCTGAAGTATCAAGCTGCCTAGGAGAAGAAAAGGAAAAAGTTGCAAATTTGGATCTTGAGGTGCAACACCAAGATCATGTCATTCATGAGTTGAAGATTCGCTTTCGAACTTAAGGGTTGGCTAATGCGGCAATAGAAGACGTTCCAAGACACTTAAAGCTTGAGCAAGAAATCATCCCTTTGAAACCCCAACTGAAATTAGCAGCTTTGTTGGCTATTGTAAGGACTTGATTGGGAGAATGAAGCAAATAATCGCGAAGACGTTGAAGACACATAAAGGCTTTGTTGGGTAGCATTGTTGTCAACATTTATGATGTATTTCCTTTTGAATGGTTGTATGAAAAATGATGATTGTGACAAATGATAAATAAAAGAATGGTTGCTTCTTTGCATTGTGTTGGTCTCATGGCAATAGCTATAACTTAGTACCTTTGAACGAGACGTTCTGGGAAACAGTTATCATCAAAGATACTCACGTCAAGACCAGATATATTTGCCGCTCTCTAACAAATTGCAATATTTTTATCTTTTCACTAATTCTTTTTTCTCTTTTCTTATTGTGAATAAAGGTAAAACTGTGTCACAATTGGGCGCCCAAGGAAGGAAGATCCGATCTAACTCGTATTCACAATACCAGAGCTCGGACTAAGATGGCTGGTGGTAATCATGAACCAAAAATGCTTCTGACCAAGTAAAAAATTTGAGCATGGAAGTTGATGCAGTGAGAGGGAAATTGAATGAAATGTCAAATAACCAAGCAAAGATGGAAGAAATGATGAGAGCCATGAAGGAGTCACTGGATTTATTAGGAGCTAATCCAAACGAGACATAGTGACTGCGTCAATAGGGGTACAACCAAGCACTGCAATGGTAGCCATACGGGAACATCAAATGTGGCTGTAAATGTCACTCAAGGGGTGAACGAGGGATGAAATTCTGAATAACCTTCATGGACAGCCACCACCAACAATGCCATTGGTGATCCCAATTGGGGAAGGCTATCGTCCATTAGAGAACATTCATGCTAAGGCATGGGCATGCTACCCCTCTTTGGGAGCCACCTCATGTTGTCACCCAAAAACAACCATTTTCCTCAGAGAATAGCCGTCAGAGGTGAATAAAGACAAATTCAGAGAAGAATGGATGAAGAAGATTCAAGATCAAATTAAGGCCATTCAGGGACCTAACACCTATGGCTATGTGGAAATTGAACAACTATGTCCTCCTGGAGATCTGATAGTTCCCAAAGACTTCAAGGTTCCGACTTCTCAAAATATGATGGGACCGGCAATCCTTTGTTCCATTTGAAGAGTTACCTGTACTAAAATGGCGATATGGTCCAAAGATGAGAAGTTTCTCATCAGCTTTTCCATGAAAGCTTAAGTGGTCCTGCTTTAGAATGGTATATTAGTTAGACCATTCTAAAATTTCCTGTTGGAGAGAATTGGTTGATCAATTCATGAGTCAGTACAAGTTCAATATGGAAATAGCACCCACGCGTGAGCAATTAAGCACAATGCAAAGGAAGAAGGAGGAGTCGTTTAAACAATATGCTCAAAGATGGAGAACTTTAGCCGCGGTGCAACCGCCACTCATCCCTTCTGAAATGTGTTCGTACTTTTTGGGGACCTTAGGATCTCCTTATATTGGGACAATGGAGGAGACGCATACAAAGATTTTTGAGCTAGTAACCGAGGTGAAAGAATTGAGAGTTTGGCTAAAGCTGGAAACTTCCTATGAGCAATGAGGACACGGAGAGGATTCCGCCTAGGAAAAAGAGGCGGAAGTAAGTTATGTGCAAGGTCAGCAACCTTTCATTCCAAGATATACCTCAACACGGCCAAGACCCCAAATACCATCCATCTCTCCTTACCCACTATACCAAGTCACTCCAAATGCAAATACAATTCCATACCACCAACCTCAAGTCAATAACATCCATATACGCCCATACCAACCAGCTCGCCCAACATACACCTACAACCCAACCATACATCCTCAGAATCACCCAAATACCACACCACCACGGCCTAATACCCAAAACCAAAGTCGTTCTCGATTCCCAAACTTACCACCTTTCCCAAAACTATCCATCTCAAATGCTCTTTTTCAACGACTAGTTGATGCTCATCTCATCTCGGCATATCCTTGCGTCCATTAGAACCACCATACCCAGCTTGGTATAACCCGAACTTAACTTGCAAATATCATATGGACATAGCAGGACATTCCATCGAGGATTGTGAAGGTTTCAGACGGAGGTGAAGAAGCTAATTGCTTGTGGGAGGCTGGATTTTCAAGAGGAGTCAAAACCAGATATTGTCCATAATCCAATTCCAAATCATGAAGGAGGAGGTCGAGTAAATGCTTTGGAGGTAGAAGAACCACTGATCAAAAAGGTTTTGAATCTTCAAACCCCTATGCAGAAAATTTTTATCGGCTTGAAGGAGGTGGTTACATATACAGCACCTACTGACAATAAAGGAGAATGAGAAATATGATGCGGAATCAAGTTGTGCATACCATTGTGGAAGTCTGGGGCATGATATTGAGACTGTTGGGATTTCAAGGTTCATGTAGGGATTGCTTAACTTGGGTGTTATACAAGCAAAAAAGAAGCAAAATGTCTTGAGGAGGTGAATGTGATCGAGCGTTTTGTACTTCGAGTGCCTCCGCTAATCAGGCGCGAAGCCAGAAAGGTAGTGATCACTGTGAAACCGACACCCTTTGTGTATGAGGACACACATGCCGTACCTTGGAATTATGAGACCAAGGTTGAAATGAAAAGTGACATAGGAGAAACCTCAAAAGCTCAAGAAGGTGAGGAAGTGACCAGTATCATGGAGGTAAAAGGAATAACAAGAAGTGGAAGGGTGTATGGACCCAAGGAGTTGGAAAAAGGGAAATTTGTTGATGAAGGGAGTGTTGAAAAAGTTTAGACAAAGAAAAGAAAAAGAAGAGGAGGAAGAAGAGTTCCTTAAAATCATGAAACAGAGCGAGTATGATATTCTGGAACAATTAAAGAAGACTCCTGCTAGAATATCTCCTGTCACTAATCTTGTCCTCTAAATCTCATCAAAAGGCAATATTGAAGGTCCTGAAGGAAGCCTATGTCAAGCCCGACACTTCATTGGAGAACATGATAAGTATGGTGGATCCGTGAACGTGTCAATATGATCACATTCTTAGATGAAGAAGTGATATCACGGGCTAACCCACAAGCGCTACATATAACCCTCAAATGCAAAGGCCACATAGTGCCTAGAGTCCTTATTGATGGAGGATCAGGGTTAAATGTATTACCACTGTCCACTTTGAAACAACTATCAATGAGTGTGGATGATATATCACCTCAAGTGATGGTTGTAAAAGCTTTTGATGGAGCTACGAAAATATTCTAGGTGAGGTGGTGTTGCCACTAGAGATTGGGCCAAGCAAATCAAAAGTGTTATTCCAGGTGATGGAGATTGGCTCAGATTATAACATGTTGCTAGGAAGACCATGGATTAATGATATCATGTCTCCTTCAACCTTGCATCAAAAGGTTAAATATATTGAGAATGGATCAATTGTCACAATCCATGGAGAAAGGGACATCATTGTATCCAAACCAGTCTCACTACCATATGTGGAGAATGTGGAGTCGATAGACAATAACTTGTGGCATAGCCTGGAGTTGGTGAAGCCGATATGAATGCAGTGGGTCCATAATGCAGAATGTTAATCAAATAGTGGCTCATATCATGGCTAAGAATGGATACCTACATGGTAAGGGGTTAGGACCAAGTTGCAAGGTATTAGAATACCTATATCGTCTCCAAGAAACCTAATCGATTTGGGTTGGGATATAATGCACCGTTAGAAGAGGAAATGGATGACATGGCCCTCCAACAGGAGAAACATGAGAAGAAAATAAAGCAGATCCCTCACTTGAAGGAGACATTTCCTAGTCCAGCTGAAGTGATTACAGGTGGAAAAGTTCATTCCCCTTGCTCCGTCTCACCATCAACACCTTGGACATAGAGACAACTGAAGAGAGCAACAAGATTTATGCTGCCAACAATGATGAAATGCTAATGAACTGGAAGCTGAACAGTGATTGATGTTATTGCTGCAAAGTAATTATTTGTGTTGTATCAGTAAAGACTATTTATGCTTTTATTTATGCTACTTGAAGACATCATAAATAAACTTGTGTGTTTATTCAGCATCTTTATTTCTTATTCCGCATTTTTTATATTTCTTGGTGTCTTTCATTCTCCTTGTTTCTATCCTCTATTTGCTTTCTCTTTACCATCATTTTTAGCTCATTAATTTTTGTTTTTTTTGCACTTTTCCACTATTGTTTTGGCCTTCCAACCCACCACAATTGCTTTCCAGGAATCTAAATGCTATAGAAATTTTGCCTCATGAAAGGGAATTTGAAAACTCGTCAATTGGTTCTCTTGCAATTGATTGTGATAGCCATGAATCTGATGAAGATCAAGAAATTGTTGGGCAATTTTCAGACTTCCTGGAACATACAGAAAAGGGATTTGACTTAGACAATGAGGTGATCGAGTTGATTAACATGGGCATGAAGAAGAGAAAAAGGAGCTGAAAATAGTGGAAAATCCAGAACGTTCAGAAATGATTGCATTGTTCAAAGAATACCTGGATGTCTTTGCGTGGTCCTACCATGATATGCCAGGGTTGGATCCAGAAATAGCTTCACATAAGATTCCTTTATATGCGGAAGCTAACGAAAAAGCAAAAGTTGAGAAGGATGCGGCCTGAAATGTCATTGAAAATAAAAGAGGAGGTGACTAAACGCTAGAGGCCGGATTTTTGGAGGTGTCAAGACACACTGACTGGGTGGCTAACATTGTGCCCGTGCCTAAAAGGATGGAAAAGTTAGAATGTGCGTGGATTATCGGGATCTAAACAAAGCTAGCCCAAAAGACGATTTTCCACTCCCTCACATTGATGTCCTAGTCGATAATACAGCTGGAAATCACCGCTTTTCATTTATGGATGGGTACTCAGGGTATAATCAGATTCCTATGGACGTTCACGACAAAGGAAAAACTACTTTCATAACGCCATGGGGAACATTCTGCTATCCAGTCATGCCATTCGGATTGAAAAATGCTGTGCCACCTACCAACGTGCCATGGTTGCATTATTCCATGACATGATGCATAAAGAGATTGAAGTGTATGTGGATGACATGGTCGCCAAGTCTAAAGAGGGAGAAAGTCATGTAACAGTTCTACAAAAGTTGTTTGAAAGGCTCAGAAAATATAAGTTGCGGTGAAACCCGAATAAATGTGTCTTTGGAGCATCTACAGGGAAATTACTCGGATTCATTGTCAGGAGAGGGATAAAGGTAGATCAGACAAAGTAAAGCAATCCAGAGATCCGGCTCCCGAACCGAAAAGGAAGTGAGAAGTTTTCTTGGGAGGCTCAACTACATTGCTAGATTCATTGCCAATTTGACTAGCACTTGTGAGCCGATATTCAAGCTGTTACGAAAACATCAACCTGGAGAATGGAATGAAGAGTGCCAAGAAGCCTTTGACAAAATAAAGGCTTATTTAATAAAACCTCCAATTTTGACCCCACCTATACCAGGTCGTCCTCTAATATTGTACCTCAAGGTGTTGCCCACGTCACTTGGGGCAATGTTGGGACAATATGATGAGTATGGAAAGAAGGAACAAGCTATTTATTATCTGAGCAAGAAGTTTAATGACTGTGAATCCCGCTATTTGGCAATTGAGAAGACCTGTTGTGCATTAGCATGGGCCTCTAAAAGGCTGAGGCAATACATGTTATACTACACTACTTGGTTAATCTCTCAAATGGATCCATTGAGATACATATTTGATAGTCCCCATGTGTCATTGAGAATGTCAAAGTGGCAAGTGATCTAGAATTTGATATCAAGTATATGACTCAAAAGTCTGTCAAGGGAGGTGCAATTGCTGATCACTTAGCTGAAAACCCTTTGGAGGATGGACAACCCACCACGGCTGAGTTTCCTGATAACGAGGTATTAGTGGTGGAAAAAGAAGATGAAGAAGAGGAGAATACATGGAAGATGTACTTTGATGGGGCTGTCAACATGAATGGATGTGGAATAGGAGCTGTCGTAGTCTCACCAGCTGGAAAACACCCAAGTCTCCATCAAATTAGATTTTGAATGTACCAACAACATTGCAGAGTATGAAGCATGTGCAAATGGTTTGCAAGTGGCAATTGACTTGGGAATCAAAGAACTAAAAGTCTTTGGAGATTCGGCACTCATAATCTACCAAGTTAATGGACAATGGCGTACAAAGGATCCCAAATTGGTACCTTATCAAAAGCACTTGTCTCGACTAATTGAGCACTTTGATGATATATCATTTTCTCACTTAACTCGAGACAAGAACCAATATGCGGATGCATTGGCGACTTTGGCTGTAATGACTAAATTGGAAGTCCACACCAATGTCCAACCTATCCATGTAGAGGTACAAGATGAACCAGTATCCTGTGGTAATGTAGAAGGCGAACCAACGGTCAACCATGGTATCATGATATCAAGCAGTATATTCAAAAGGGAGAATACCCAGCTTGGGCAAATGAGATAAGCAAGAAGACAATCCGACGGCTATGTCCTTTTCCTGAATGGGGAAGTCCTTTACAAGAGGAATCATGACACCACTCTCCTTAGATGTGTAGATGCTCATGAAGCTCGAATAATCATGACTGAAGTCCATGAAGGAATTTGCGAAACTCATGCCAATGGACACATGATGGCACGCAAAATCCTAAGAAGTGGTTATTCCTGGTCCACCATGGAAAATGACTGTATCAATCATGTTCGGAAGTGCCACAAATGCCAAATATATGCAGAATCAATGCTCCTCAGTTCCATTACACAACATGGTATCTCCCTGGCCTTTCTCGATGTGGGGCATGGATGTGATCGGCTCAATTAATCCCAAAGCATCCAATGGTCATCGCTTCATTTTGGTGGCAATAGACTATTTCACTAAGTGGGTGGAAGCGCTTCATATGCCGGCATCACACAGAAGGTGTTTCTTAGATTCATCAAGAAGGACATTATCTGAGATATGGAATTCCAGAAAGAATCATCACAGACAATGCTCCTAATCTCAATGGTGCCGAAGTTCAGAAATTTTCAAGACTTTCAAAATCAAGCACCACAACTGGCTCCTTACAGACCTAGATGAATGGCGCAGTTGAGGCTCCAAATAAGAACATCAAGAAAATCATCGCCAAAATGGTTGTGAATTACAAAGATTGGCATGAGATGCTGCCGTATGCTTTACATGCATATCGTACCAATATACGATCGAGACAGGGATGACTCCTTTCTCATTGGTATATGGAACAGAAGCTGTATCTCCCATAGAAGTGGAAATCCGTCATTAAGGGTTCTAATGAGAGGCTGAACTAGAGGAATCTGAATGGGTGAAGACTCGATGTGAACAATTGAACATGATAGAAGAAAGAAGATTGACAGCTATTTGTCATGGCCAATTGTACCAAAGTAGGATGGCCAAAGCTTTTAACAAGAAAGTTCGTCCTAGAGATTTGGGGAGATTTGGTTCTGAAGAAAATTCTCCCGAACAGGAGGACGCACGGGAAAATGGGCTCCGAGTTATGAGGGTCCTTACATTGTCAAACAAGCGCTCTCGGGTGGAGCATTGATTTTGCAAAACATGGATGGACAAGAATTGCCTAAACCAATCAACACTGATGCAGTCAAAAGGTTTTATGCTTGAAAAAATGCTAAAAAAAAAGAAGGAAAAATACCGTTAGGTTGAAAACTGAAAGAGCCTAAGCAAAAATTAGGGCAAAAGAAAGAGCGTTAGGTTGAAAACTCGAAAGAGCGGCCTAAGCAAAAGTTAGAGCAAAGCATCATCTCAAGCAATCTACACTTGGGGCAATTTTTGGTGATAAGTTCATCCTGAGCAAAGCAGGCTAAGGCTGAAGCTGGGGGGCAGTCTGGAGAATTAAGAAAAGGAAAGATTGAAGGCTCAACAACGGAAGCAATGGTTATAGCATCCAATTCGCTGAGAAATCAATTGAATGAGTCACAAAGAACTCAAACTGGGCAAAATTTTCATGTCTTTCACAATCCTATCTTTCATTTTTGTGGTTGTCTCTTTCCAAATATTTTATCATCCAATACACCAAGCAATAAATATGTCCATTCAGTTAATTCTTCCACTTTCTCTTTGAATGCATGTTTATTTACGATGTCTCAAATAGGATATATTTAAGTTTAAATTATACAACCTAACAATGTTTATAGCAATACATCAATGACTAGCATCACACCAAGAGAATTCAGAAGTTTCATTTAAGCTTGCCAGAAAAGCAATCATCATCCTTTAAAGGGGAAAGAGAAAAAGAAAGAATGGAAAGAAGTGGGTAAAGTTAGGAAAAGAAGGAAACCTTACTTGTGCAGAAAGTCTAGCTCAAGAATTACGAGTTTGATCGGTTAAAGTCTTCCTCGAGGCTTGCTTGATTTGGATACAGTTAGTTCTTCAAGAATGTGTCGAAATAAACTACAAATGAGTGATAAATTTGTGACTTTTGCATATAACAAAAAACAAAAGAAGGCAAGTGCAATCATTGTTTTCAATTGCAATTTATTTTCCAGTCGGCCTCAGATTGCCACCAATTTACATTTCAGTCGGCCTGAGATTGCCGCTTTATTTTCAGTCGGCCTGAGATCCAATTTATTTTCAGTCGGCCTAAGATTGCCACCAATTATTTTTCAGTCGGCCTCAGATTGCCAATTTATTTTCCAGTCGGCCTCAGATTGCCAATTTACTTTTCAGTCGGCCTAAGATTGCCACAATTTACTTTTCGGTCGGCCTCAGATTGCCACCATTTATTTTTCATGTCGGCCTAAGATTGCCACAATTTACTTTAATCGGCCTCAATTCCCAATTTACATTTCAGTCGGCCTCAGATTGCCAATTTATTTTTCAAGTCGGCCTAAGATTGCCACAATTTATTTTCCAGTCGGCCTAAGATTGCCAATTTATTTTTCAGTCGGCCTCAGATTGCCACAATTTACTTTTAGGTCGGCCTCAGATTGCCACCATTTATTTTCAGTCGGCCTCAGATTGCCAACTTACTTTTCGGTCGGCCTCAGATCCCACCATTTATTTTTCATGTGGCCTCAGATTCACTTTACTTTCAGTCGGCCTAAGATTGCCAATTTACATTTCAGTCGGCCTCAGATTGCCAATTTATTTTCAGTCGGCCTAAGATTCCACCATTTATTTTTCAGTAGGCCTAAGATTGCTATTTACATTTCATGTCGGCTTCAGATTGCCACCATTTACTTTTCCAATTGGCCTCGAATTGCCATTTTAATTTCCTGTTGTTTGTGACAGGTGTTCCGGTTCGTCAAGGCTTTTAAATTCCTGTTCATCCAGATCAATTTCAATTTCCTGTCAACCCAATCGACTTTTGGGTTCATGTTAATTCCGTTGATTTTTACATTTCTTGTCATTTGTGAATTTGTGTCAAGTTAGTTTCTTTGCATGGTGATTTCTAAATTGCATAGTTTGCATGTAATTTTCTTTAATGTTTAGATTTTTTTCAAATTTAGAATTCAATCTTTCTTGCATTTTGCATTTCATGCATCCGAACAAAATCAATGTTCATGTCTTTACTCATTCCTTATGAAGACAATATAAAACTTAGGTTTTTCATATTTTCTTATAGGAAATGAGTAAAGAGGCAATGTGAACAGATTTGTCCGACCTACAAAAACAAAAAAACAAAAATTTTGCTAGCATATTTTCGGAGTTTGACCATTTATAGACCCATGTTGGTAATTTTATTTGTTGAGTGAAATTGCAAATCATTTCAAGTTTTATTTATTGCTCTTCGTTGTATTTAATTCAAATTCGATTTGGGTCATTTTTATTGTGGTTTTACATTTTTAGTTCATGTGTCAAAACTAAAAATAAGAGAGCTCAATATGTATCAGAGCCCATTCTAATTTCAGCCCAGGCGGCTCAGGCCTGCTCTAGTTTTTAGCCCATGGTCTTATTGATTCTATTTAACCAAAAAATATAATAATAAAAAATATATAATAATAAAAAACAAACAAACAGGCAACCGATTTGCTTATTGTCCATTTGTAAAATAACAAAAAAAAAAGTGAAAAAGGAAAAAACAAAAAAAGAAGGACGGAAATAGGCTTCACGGGTTCATCAGTGCCAAAGACCCCATGAAGCCGCGCAAAATGGTGATGATGAGGATGCAAACACAATGATGAACTCTTCCCCTACTCTTAGCAAGAAGTTAAACTTCCTTTCGGTGATGAATTGGAAGCTTGAAGCGTTGGAACCAAGCTGGGAATCCAAGCTAACCTGCAAAATGGGATCATCAATGATTTTGAAAACAACTATAAGTAGACCCAATAACAGATGCAAAGGGAAGGGGGATACAAAAAAAAAATTTTCAATTACTCATCACAAAGGAATTCAAAAAAAAAAAGATCAAAATTACACACTAATACATAAGAAAAAGAATCCTGCAAAATAGAGAAGGAGAAACAGCAACAATTCAGCGGAAAAACAATCAGGATAAGAACAAGGTAAATCTAGCGACATCAACAATATCATCATCATTCAAAATAAAAGGAGGAAAAGGGGAAGAGGCCGCGGGCGGTTCTCCCCCACCACCGCGGCCTCACATCTTCATTACCATCACGTCGTCATCACTCCCCCTCTCCCTTTTAGCATACACGCCGCCTCCCCTCCATGAAATACTATCACCATCCCCACTATTTCTTTCCTTAACTCCGCGTCGGCCTCCTCTTCCTCCTTGACCACATATCATCATCATTCTCCTCACATCATTATCATCTTCCTTATCACCCACTAAACTTCGCCGCCAACCATCGCTTGAACCCACCCTCATCGCTACACAAATAGTTAAAACCAGCCATGGCCAAAGAACCCCTACTGAAAATCACAGCTCAAACCCGATAACCCCAAGCC